>JANZXV010000004.1:25345136-25360136 GCA_027576455.1 Erythroxylum roigii
TTGAATTCATTTCTATTATTACTGAGTTTGTTCCAAACAGTATAAATTGAATTCAATTCAATCTCATTAATGTAATTTAATCCAATTCGTTAATGAATTCAATTCAAAGGTTTCCAAACAGCCTGTGAAGGTGAATTTATGGTATATGAAAAAAAATATTGAAGCATGTTTGCATTATTTATTTGATTAAGTATGCTATCATTATTTATATTTGTGCGATGTTCATGAATGTATGTGCTTAGCGGATGACTGCTATGAGTAATCATCCAAACTAAGTGTTTCCCCACTAAACTTTCAAGCTTAGCATGGATGTTAATTTGTGTAGGTCTAAGTCATAGGAGTGAGGTACAGGAAACGTCTGCAAGGACCAAGGCCAACAGATAGAAGAAAAATACTTATGGAAGGCGTTTTAGTTAAAGATGATTGTACAGGTAATGGTTAAAGGAAATTATATTTTTTTCTTTTAGATTACCATGTAAATATAAAAATGTTTTACTACTGTTAAATGATAATGTTAAACATTTGGGAGTTTTATAATGTGTATATGTATAGCATTGAACCGAAATGCATGTCATAAATGTATGTACAAGAAATTGGTTGCCTTATGTGTGGATGGTTGTAGGTAATGTATAGGGGGTGTTACAAATTGGTTCTGAAATTTTAATTTTGCCTCCTCTGCATCTTAAATCTGAACTTCTTTAAGTATGTTCTGTTTTGCCTATAGCAATTTCCTTCTTATTCCTCAAATTTACTTGGGCTTTTAGAACTTGCTCTGTTAAGTTTAGTAATTTTTCATTCATACGCATTTTATGGGACTCTAATAAGTCTTGTAAATCATTGAGAATCATAAACTCCAAACCTTTAGACTTTTCAATGGCTGTGATAATATAATTAAATAGACTTGTCAACGTGCACATGATCATCTTCATGATATCTTTCTTTGTAATTTCATGACCATTTTCTCTTTAAAACTCCTGTAATGGAGACGCGTGCAAAAGAAATTTCAGAAACTGTTCTAAGAAAGCGAAAGGACAGATTATAAGCAGACCCTGAAAACATTTCATCCTACCCATTTTGAGCAGAACACAGCTTAGACTAGCACCGTAGGTGCCTTGTAGCTGCTGTTAACCTTGTCTTTTGTGGAATGCAAATCCCTCCATGATTGGAAATGAAATTTCTGTATTGAAAAGGACTGTCTGCCCATACCTTGCTTGCCTGAACCTAAAAGTGGAAATAGATGCCTACAAGTATAGTGATGTCCATTCAGGCCAGGTTGGCTTCCACAAATAGATCCAATTGCATAATTGACTGCATACTTAGTTTGCAGAGGTAACCCAAAGCGTACAAAAGGTTCTTACTTAAGAACCTAACCAAATGTATGCCAACTTTTGCCTCTTTACAGAAAACAAAAAGAAATATTCGTTAGGAAAGAGTCCATCTATTAATTAAGGATAAGATTACGAGTGTTGAACCTCCTCGAACTCTACTTTTAGCGAAATTTTTATTAGATTATTATTGTCGTCGTATCGTAAAAATATTAGATCGTTGTTGTCGTTGTATCGTAAAAAGAACCGTTCAATTAACTATATAATTCGTTATTAATACAAATAAAATATTTTCTTTTTTTTTTCTTTTTTGGCATAAAGGGTCACCATTTTTCTTCTTTTTTTTTCCATTTCTTTTTTCCAAAAGAAGGTTCTAATGTGATCGGATTTTGAAAGACAATTTGTCTCATGTACAACATCATCGCCAACTATTCTAAGCAAGGAAGAGTCCACCGCGTTTATCTCTATCAGCAAATTTTGACTTCTGATTCTTTTTTTTGGTTGGAACTACTTGCCTTGAACTTTCTCAATCCAAAATGATCCTTGCTTTTATAGGTGTAGGATACAAATTATGACTTCTTCATCTTCTTGAGAAGACTATAAAGCATAAAAAAAAAACAAAAGAAATACGAGAAATTAATTTAATTAATCGGAATTTAGCATAACAATGGTGGATTAGTTATGAGAAAGCACATCATTAAATTAAAGTAATCCCTTAACTTACAGCAATGTATTGCACGTTTCAAAACAAGATTTAGCCATCAAGTTTGATGTTTTCTAGATTAATTCTGTTTTTTTTATTACAAGGAAAAACAATAAAAAAAAAACATAGCTAGACTAACGCATGTTCCTCCTATACACAACACCTTGCTTGTCCTGGTAAATAAGATGTATAACTAGTAGAGGAGGTTCTTGCAGTATATGGATGCCTGGGCTGGCAAGGCCTACGAAGGTAGCCAGGGTATCTGTGCACTAGTTCCCTTCCTAATGCACGTGCTGAAGTTGCATCTCTTAGTCTCTTTGAAGCAAGTCGTGGGTACCTGTCAATAAAAAAATATTTATGTCAAAATCTGTATAAGAAAAGGATAAAAGATTAATGACCTCTAAGGAATCCACTTCAAGCATGATACGGCAGTATCCTATCGACCAAGCCAGGGTGAGGCCCGAGTGAACTCCCCAGAGTTCTATCAAAAGAGGCGAGTCTCTGCCAAGGTGATGTAAAAACCCGTCACACCACTGTCCATGCCAATCACAAAATAAACATCTCATGGAAGCTCCGAACGATGTTGACTTAACCGTTCTGTTGGTGTTGAGTTTAATCCAACCGTCCGGTAGTTTAGACTACCTCGCTGGATTTCCTGCCAATAATCCATGAGCGGAGAAGACAACTTTATTTACATATGGTATAATATTGTTCGTGATATGAAAATGACTCATGACTATCACATGCCCTTTTTGCTATAAACAAAAATCAATGCATAAACTAACTAATTAAATCAATATCATATAGTTGACATTTGTAATTTTTTAACTTTTCCTTGAATAGACGGGTACTAATTAACTATGGAGCAATGACAACAATACTCTAATCATTCACTAGTTAGTTGTCACTTCCTTTTCTCTTCATAAATTCCTTATATGCATATATTCTTAGCTGCCAACTGTGCCAAGCTTTGGTATCTTGCAGAGCCATACGTTTAAAAGTAGAGAGAAAAACGTAATGAACAAATAGGTGCTTAAAGGGTTTGTAGCTTTGTGAAGAGTAAGAAAGATGAAGAGAAATGTTTAGCTTTACTTTCCAATCTCTTGCAAGAGTCCTTATCATGCCAATATGCTTTTGTCACCCTTCAATATATATTTGATAAAAAGGACAAAGTTTATATGATTTTGGAAAGTACAATAATTGGAGCAATAGCCTTCTTTTCATAAATATGTCCTTGTTTCTTTATCAGGAATAGGATGTTTGTGCATCAGTTGCATTACTCAATTTAGTATATACTAATTTTCACCAATTTCAATGATACCAAAAATGCATGATTTTATCACATTTAAAAGGGACCAGATCACCTGTTCTCGTTATTTTGTACCTACTCTATTCTGTAAAAATTTACCCATTTAATAAATGAAACTTACAAAAATTGAACGGCTGGGATCACTTAAAGTCAGAGGACACAGTAATTAAGAACAGAAGATTTGTTCTCGTTTAAAGGTGTTTGAAGTCATTCTTGATGCATTATTTACTTTTAATTATTCAACCTTTTTAGTTCATAGAGATCCTCGTCTTCCCATTATATATAATCCTCAATTGTTTTAAAAAAACAATGCATTTAAAACGGACCGGAAGTTAAACTGATAAGATAAGAGGTTTAAGGTCTAAAAGATTCAACCGGTATTAGACCGTCATCAAACTAACTAATGATTAAATAAATATAAAAATTTTAAAATATGATTAAAAGATATTGTTTTTATTTATAGAAAAACGAAGTTTAATTAAAAATGGTAAATAAAAAATAATTAATTTATTTTGATTTATAAGAACTTATTAGTTTATAAAAATTAATTAATTGATCAATTTTTAGTAACAAGATTTATTAAAATAAATCGAATTAAAAATTTAAAAACTGAACTGAAAAATTAGACGGTTCAAAGTTTTTATAATTACACCAGCCAAATCAATTGAGTTTTGAAATAATTAGTTAAACAAACTTGGAAGATTAGACACTAATTACTGATTTCTTGGGTATTCCACTTTAGAAGAAATGTGAAACAAATTGCGTTTGCATTTTTTTTAATATCTTTCAGCTCAACAATAAACGTTGAACAATGTGCAAAAACAGGCATGAGAAGAACCTAATTAAGATTACTTAGCTTTGTTTAATTACCAACTAACAATTTCTTTATAAAGGAGGGCTATGCTACCATTTGACCACTTACTAAACCTCTAATTTCAAAAGATATATCGTGTAACCATTGTTCCTATTAAATCCCAAATTTAAAGGAGGAAAACCACACAAATTCTTGTAGTTAAACACTTGAATAATTGTTGACAAGACCAGTCTTCGATATTACAACCAATGTTTTAAAAACCAGATCGAAAGTTAAATAGTAAGATAAAATGTTTAAATTTTAAAATATTCGACCGATATTAAGCCGTTATAAAATCAGCTAAAGATTTAATAAAATTAAACAATTTAAATTATAATAAAAAAGATTGTCATTATTCATCAAATAATTAAAATTTAATTAAAAATAAGTTCAAAAAAATTAAATCGAAAGATTGAACAATTCAAAATTTGTTTGATTGAACCAGGCCAACCAATTAAGTTTTTTACTGATTGATTATATCAAAGAACAAAAGAACCATAAGATTAGAATGGATAAAGAAAATTAACACTTAATTATCCCTTCAAGTAAGAAGATAATGGTTATAATTATTCAAAGTCAGGTGACTGGAATCAAAGTCCATTCAATCCTGATTTATTATGACAAAATCTCGAAACTCCACAAATAAAACGCCGTAATAATTTATTAGTCTCACAAGTAAAAGTTAAACATGTGCATCTTCATAATACTCCATTAACTAAGACTCAGGATTTCCCACATGAATGTCTTGTATTTTTAATTTTATTCTTGGAGTATATCTTAATTGGTTTTAAAAATTAAATCGGAAGATAAACCGATAAAATAATAAATTTAAGGTTCGAAACGTTTAACCAGTATTAGACCGTTATAAAATCAGTTTAAAATTAAATAAATTTAAAGAATTTGAAATATAATCCTTAATTTATAGTTTGATTAAAAAATGAAACTATTAAATAAAAAATAATTAATTTATTTTGGTTTATAAAAATTGACTAATTTATAAAAACAGAATAATTAATTAATAAACTGATAAATGAATTAATAGTTTCCACGTTAAAGATCATTAAAGGAAATTAAATTAGCATTTGATTATTATTATTATTATTTTAATTCTAATATTCGTATTGCATTAATTAAAATAATTACAACATCTACATAGCCGCTTGGATTACTATAGCAACTAAATAGCCGTCTTGATCGTCTTGAATGACAGAGTCAAATCTCATCTGCTTCCTTTGTCCTTTCTTGCCCACCATTTCCTTAATCAGCCCTTTTCCCTTATCGCTTTCTTCGTCTTCTCTATAAAATCACGCACTTCCACCAATTTTCACCTTCAAATCCCCACAACCCTCCAACTTACACAGAGCTCGAGCTATTGGAAATGGTGGTGGAGGCACCATTGGCACCTACGGACTTCAACTTTGAAAGTAGTGCTTGTTCTTCACCTTACATGACCGCTCCTTCTAGTCCTGAGCCATTTGGCAACTACTTCTTCAGTGCTCCGACGAGCCCCACTCGTATGTCGTCCGCTCTCTGTCGCGAGCTTCGTGGTGGTAACATGTCTTCCAAGTCAAGAAGACATGAGAATGATGACGAGGAGAAGAAGAACAGGACCAGGAAGGAAGAACATGATGGTGGAGATTTTGAGTTCAGTTTTAGTGGTCATTTGGAACTTACTTCATTGTCTGCAGAGGAACTATTTGATGGAGGAAAGATCCGACCTTTGAAGCCCCCACCGGGATTAGACTATTCGTCTCTTAGGTCAAGAACTATGAGAGACGTCGACCCTTTTCAGGCTGAGACCGGTAGAACAGAATGTAACAACCATCTGAATCAAGAACCTGCAGAACAACAAGTACCACATCATCGAGGAAGAGAAAGAATTTCCAGATCTTCTTCTTCATGTCAAGCACGTAAAGGTAGCAGATCTTTATCACCTTTACGTGTATCTGACATCGCGTTAGAAGATAATCAGGAGGGCACAGCTTCAACAAGTAACAAGATCACATGTACTTCAACAACTGCTACAAGTAACAGTAGTACTAAATCTTCCTATGTGTCTTCGATCCTCTCGGCTATGTCTTTGTCTAAGAGTCACAGAAAATGGAATCTCAAAGACTTTTTGCTCTTCAGAAGTGCATCAGAGGGAAGAGCAACGAGCAAAGATCCGTTAGCGAATTACCTAGTTTTGTCTAAGAAAGAGGCGTTGGAAGACGTCAGAAACTCAAGTTTTCGATCAATGGATCGTTTAGGGAGTTCCCGACGGCGAGGGCCGCCGGTTTCTGCCCACGAGATGCATTACACCGTGAACCGGGCGGTGTCGGAGGGGATGAAGAGGAGGACTTACTTGCCGTACAGGCAAGGGCTTCTGGGTTGCTTGGGGGCCGATGCTGCTGCTGTGCATGAGATCTCTAGAGGTGTTGGTCTTTGACACGTGTATGAATCTCATCCGCTCGATCTTGTCATTTTATTTTTATTTATTTTGTATTTTATCTCTTTTCTTGTCCCACCATCCTTCTGTTTCATTTTTTGACATTTTCATTTACTTGTTAGTTAAACAAATACTAGCGTGTGTCACTTTCCATTGAAATGGACACAAATTGTAAATAATAAAACTATTGTTGATAGATTGAGCATTTAAGAGTGCAAAACTTGTAAACTTGGGCAAGTAACGTATGTTTATTAAGAACCGTGAAGTTGAACTTCTTCTACTTAATCGAGTTTGATCAATGATTATGAGGTAAACATTGCTGATAGACTCCTTCCAAACAAACATTGTAGATTAAACTGATTAATGAGATCTCAGTTAAATAATACCTATTGTTACATACGGTATTTGAAATAGCAATCAAAATAATGTTATTTTAGAGAATAAAATTAATATTTTAAAAATCGGATCGAAACTTGAACTAATAAGAAAAGAGGTTCAAAGTTTAAAGAATCAATTAGTACTAGACTGCCATAAAATTAATTAAAAATTTAATAAAATTAAAGAATTTAAAATATAATTGAAAGATATTAACTAAAAAGAGATTGTTAAATAAAAATTAGTTAATTAATTTTAGTTTGTAATAACTTATTAATTTTTGAAATTGACTAATTAATTAATAAACATATCATTTTTTAACAACAAAAGTTATTAAAATAAATCAAACAGAAAAGTTCACAATCGAATCGAAAATTTAGTCGGTTAAAAGTTTTTATGATTGAATCGTCCAAATCAGTTAGGTTTTTTAATCATTGAATAAAATTTAAATTTTCCAACTAGATTTTCAATCGATCTCTAAAAATTGTACCCAATTGATGAAACTAAATTTAATCTATTAACTTGGAACAAGATCACACTAGCTCAAAATTGCAATTCTTATCTAGCATTGTCTTAAAAATGCAAAGACATTTGGTTGGACTTGTATCTAATGTTGTATCAATAACTTTCAAACACTAGCAGTAAAGATGATAAAGTTGGCAAACAAAGTTTCCATAACCAACAAGCAGAAGCTGCTGTAGTTAAGCTAATTCTGGACTATAAGGCTCTCCAGTTCTTTCAGAAGTAATGGCTTTTGTCTTATGCATAGAAATATATCCTGAGCACATTAACTGGAATGGTTGTTCACATATGTCACTGGCCATTACTGTACCGTTTGCAATAATGGGCGAAATTCTTTATGATCACCACATTTAAGTATTAATTTTGCAACTGAAAACTTGTCTTACTTATGAAAATGATGTTGGTAATGATGGCTGGGGCTGGGGCTGCTGCTGCGGGTGGTGTCTTACGCAGCTCCAATGGCTCGTGGTTGGTCGGTTTTGCTCACAATCTTGGAATCTGTTCGGTTACAAATGCGGAACTGTGGGGGCTGCTCGATGGATTGCAAATCGCTTGGAGTATGGGCATCAACAAGGTCGAGGTTGAGGGTGATAACATGTCGGTGATTCAATGGCTCAATAACCCTATTCAGGAGAATACGAACAATGCTCTCATCTGCAGCATTCGGGAGCTGATGTCCCGCAGTTGGCAAGTCAAGATTCATCACGTTTTTAGGGAGGGAAACGCTACAGCGGATGCTATGGCTCGGATCAGACCTGAGGTGTCTTTGGGTATGGTGGTTTTTCAACAACCCCCGGATGTTATACTGCCAACTCTCAATGATGATCGCATGGGTGTTAGTCGCACTCGACACATTAATCATGTTGTTAGCTCTAGCTAGTTGTTAGCTCTTTTATTTACCAAAAAGAAAGAAAATGTCGCCTGTTAGGCCTGTCTACTCTATTGTCTACATGGAAATGTTCCATGTCAACAGGATGAGGGATATGGAAATGGACATGGACATGAAAGACAAGAGCTGAGTTGGCAATACCTAATCATGACTTGCCTGCTATTACCGAGTGGGAGTACCGTGTTGGCAACTGACTTGACTGGAAATATCAGAGAATCATCATTTTTCTGTCAGTTCGCCACACCCCCGTTTTGAAAGATTGTTTTAGTCTGTACATCTTGACGTCAGATCCTTAGGTTCACTTTTTATGAACCAATTCTGTGCCACTGCATCTGACCCATCTATTTTTGTGAGTCCCACGTAAATGAATAGGTAAGATCTAATAGCACAGAGTTGGGTAAAAAAAATAGATCAGAAGATCTGACTCCGTACATCTCCCATTAAATGAAATAGATTATCACTTCCATTTCTTTCTCATCATCCATGATTCTGACATTTTTTGCCACTAGCGGGCGATTGACCCCTAGGAGGAAGAAAAGGCTTAAAATATCTCACTAGTGGCTTCCTCACCCACAGTATAACACGTGCTCCCATTAGTTCTTCTTCTTCTTCAGGAATATAGCCTTTTCGTTTTCTGAAGCATGCAGTATCAGTACAGCAAACAAGCTATGCCTTTTGCTCGGAAACCAGAAGATGAGACCCGAAAGGGGACAGCTATCGTCCCTCCAAAGAGAGGCCGACTCAAAGTGAGAATCATTTCCAAGTTCGTGAAAATGGTTGGCAAGGCACGTGACAAGATAGCAAGAGAAATGGCGACAAGGAAACAAGGGTTTAAGTCACCCACCAGACCATGGCTTCCTGATACGCATGACTTTTCTGCATCAAATATCATTCTGTTCTTACGAGTCCCTCCTTACCAACTAGTCGTCAATTTATGTTTAGCTTTAGTCTCTTAAAGTTCTTGATGATTTGCATCGACAATGGTGTGCATGTAAACCGGACATCAAGATTTGTCTTTCTGTATTATGATTTGTGAGGTTATTATAAGGAGATTGATTTTCTCTACGTTATAAAGTATCTTGAAACCAATAATTTGCATATACCTGATGAAGAAGACATGATACCTTATTTTCTCTATACGTTATTTTCATTTGAATGTTTGAAGTTGTTCTTAAAACCTATATAATAACGTAAAGAGAGGACTAATTTTATGTATGTCTTTCTTTTAATCTTCCATCAAGTATCAATCATTAATTAATGGATGAAATTTTTCTATATTAATAATTTCCCTAATAATATCATATTGAATAGTTATATCTTAACAAGAAGTTATTAACCTCAATCCCCCTAAGTTTTATGCCATTTGGAAAATTTTGGAAAATTGCCTTACGACAACTTCCAGCAGTCTCTCATTTGACTTAAAATTGGATGAAACTAACGTATAAATATGATGCGTTTACAATTAAGCACCAAAACTCATCCTTAAAAATATCATAATTATCTAAATATGATAAAACATTAAATGTGGGTAATGGCGGTTGTATATTTATTACATAACATACTCTCTTCAATATACCACAAACACCAGTGTTTTATCATATTAGACCTATAAATGACACATAGATTTCATCATGGTCCATAGTAATGTTTCTAGTCAATTCAAATTATGACATGTCATAATACAATTATGTGCACATTATAACTAAAAACAATAAATGGTGTATAGCATAAACATATTAATGAGCTCAAAGTTTCAACTTCATTAGATACATCATTCAAAAGGACAACCAAGTCCCATTGTTTGTACATGTTCTTTGAATGTCTTTGGTTGTAAACATTTAGTTAACGGATCTGCTATCATGAGATATGTTCTAATATGTTCGATATACAATCTCTGTTTCTGAAATTCCTTTTTAACGACAAAATACTTTAGCTTCATATGTTTGGCACCTCTTGAGTATTTGTCATTTTCTGGAGAAGAACAATGCTGCAGAAAACAATAAATTTTTAGTGGCTTAGTAATGGTGTCGACAATCTCAAGTTCTAAAATAAAGTTTCAAAGCCACAATGCATGTACTGTGGCTTCAAAACATACCACAAATTATGCTTTTATGGTGGATGAGGCAATCACAGATTATTTAGCACATTTCCATGATATTGCTCCTTCGGCAAGAAATAACAAATAACCATAAGTTGACCTTTTGCTGTCAATTCATCTAGCAAAAGCTGAATCCGAGTATCCAATCGCTTCCAAGTGATTAGATCTTCCATACATGAGCATGTAATTCTTTGTGTCTTGAAAATATCTTAAAACTTTCTTTGCGACTTTCCAATGATCAATTTCAAGGTTACTTTGATACCTACCTAGCATTTCAACTGCAAAACTAATATCCGGTCTTGTATATAACAGTAGACTTCCCACAACAGAAGCATAAGGAATTGATTCCAATTGCTTATGCTCTATATTGTTTTGCGAACATTGCATAAGACTATATTTATCTCCTTTTTGAACCGGCAAAGTTCCAGAAGAACCTTTATGCATATTAAATCTCTCTAGAATTTTTTTAATATAGGCTTTTTGAGACAATTATAACATTCCTTGTGATTTATCATATAATATTTAAATTCCTATCACATAGGACGCATCTACCATATCTTTCATTTCAAAATTCTTTGATAGATAATCTTTTGTCTCACGCAACATATCCAAATCATTAGTCGCAAGCATGATATCACCAACATATAGGACTAAAAATAAAATTTTGCTCCCATTGATCTTTCGGTATATACAACGACCAACAATATTTTCTTCGAAACCAAAAGAAGTGATGGTATCATTAAACTTAATATACCATTGCCTAGAAGCCTATTTGAGTTCATATATTAATTTCTTAAGTTTACACACCATATGACCTTTTTCTTTAATTGAAAAACCTTCAGGTTGATCCATATAAACTCCCTCTTCAAGATTATTCAGAAAGGCCTTTTTCACATCCATTTGGTGTAACTCTAAATCAAAATGAGCTACCAGTTCCATAATAATACGCAATGAGTCTTTCTTTGAGACAGGAGAAAATATCTCTTTATAATCAATATCATCCTTTTGAGTATATCCTTTAGAAACAAGTCTTGCCTTATATCGTTTGATATTGCCATTCGAGTTAAGTTTAGTCTTGAAAACCCGTTTACACCCATTTCGTTTGGAACCTTATGGCAATTCAAAGATATCCCAAACTTTGTTATCATTCATGGATTTTAACACTTCCTTCATGGCGTCAATCCATTTTTTTGACTTAGCACATTTTATGGCTTGTGAAAATAAAACTAGATCATTATTAATGCCAATATCAAGACCTGACTCTTGCAAATAAACTTCATTGTCACTTGAAATAACTGATTTCCTTGTTTTTTGAGATCTTCTCAAAGGTATTTCTTGTGACTCATTTTCTTCAGATTTGTGTGAGTTTTTTCAAGGGATATTTCATTATTCAAATGTTGTTCATTATTGTCAATACGATCTTCAAGAATTGGAACAACAATGGACGAAGGAACACTAACAAATAAAGGAACATTTATCTTTACTTCCTTTATGTCCACAGTTCGTTATTCATCACTCACACTAACTTCACCATTTTCAATAAATTTTGCATTACTAGTTTCCATTATTCTTGGACTATGGTTTGGATAATAAAATACCCTTTAGATTTCTCTAGATACCCAATAAAGTAACCACTAACAGTTCAAGAATCTAACTTTCTTTTATGTGGATTATAAACTCTCGCTTCTGTTGGGCAACCTCAAACATATAGGTGCTTTAAACTAAGTTTCCTATTTTTCCATAACTTAAAAGGAGTTTTAGGAGCTGCCTTACTAGGAACTCTGTTTAGCATGTACATGGTTGTTTTTAGTGCATACATCTACAAGAATTTGGGTAATGATGAATTACTTATCATGTTCCTAACCATATCCATCAACGTTCTATTACGCCTTTCTGCCACACTATTTTGTTCAGGTGTATATGACATATTACATTGTGCACATATGTCATATCTTTGAAGAAGTTTAGCAAATGGACCTAGACATTGTCCTGTTTCATCATATTTTTCATAATATTCACTACCTCTATCAGATCTTATAATTTTCACTTTCTTGTCTAATTGCCTTTCAACCTTATTAATGTATACTTCTAAAGCATTCACTGCTTGAGATTTTTTAAAGCAAATAGACATATCCATAACGTTAAAAATCATCAATAAAGGTGATAAAATATTTTTCTTCATTAAAAGATGAAGTATCAAAAAGTCCACTTAGTGTGTATAATTTGAAGAAGTTAAGTGCTTCTTGTGACTCATTTCTTGTTACTTTTAGCTTGGTTTCCTTTAATGCAATCCACACACAAACCAAGATCAATAAAATCTAGATTTTGTAGAATTTTATTCTTTACTAATCTTTCTTTGGATAAATGACTCAAACGTTTATGCCATAAAAAAGCTGAACTTTCATTAAGCATGCTACACTTAATTCCAATACTTTGATACACAGTAAATAACGATTCAAAAAAATGATTATCAGGTTTCAATTTATATAAACCATCAATAAGACTACCGGAACCAATAAGTCTAAAATTCTTATATAAATTGAAACAACCATGTCCAATAGTAAAATTAATACCACAATCATCCAACTTTGAAATAGAAATGAGGTTCCTAGAAATTGAAGGTAGACAAAGAGTCATTAATAGCTCTAGATAATAACCAGTATCTAAGATCAAATGATAAGTCCGTACGCCTTCAATTCGAGCCTTATTCTTAAAACAAGCTTTTGAAGTTTTATAACTAAGTAATGATGTTACAAGTGGACACCCTAAACTCATTATAAGTTCCAAACAGGGTAATTAGTTTATCGGTATATTGGACATCAACATTATATATATATATACACACACACACACTACGATTTCTCTAATTTTTCAAACTAATATTTTATGTGTTTCATATAAAAAATTATTTTTGATATGAAATTATTAATTTAATTTTGACATATTTATTAATTTTTACAGATAAATAGAAGAAGATTCAAGTACTCTTGATAATTCAATATTTTTAAAAAGATTTGATGATCTAACTTAGGCTCTTGCGAGATTGACTGTTATTATAAGGAACTATACTATTTGTTTATGTTGTAACACACAATTGGAAGGTGGGGGAATCAACATGTTAAAGAAACATTTAATTGGATTAAATGTGATGTGGAACTTTGTAAGAAAGTTAACCCTGATATGAAATATCATATAAAAACTTTGCTTGAAGAGTATCATAATAAGGAGAAAAAAAGATAGACTAGGCCATCAAATTAGTAACAGAGGTTATTTTTGCAATGGTTGGGATGACGTTGGCAATGTTGGAGTTGATATTCCTACCCAACAAGAAGAGATTGCTACAATTGATATGAGAAAAAGAATAAGATATGTGCATAAATTTTTTAACTCTACAATCAACTTTTAAAGCTCAACCTTCAATTTGTAATACATTATAATATAAAGAAGTAGCTAATGTAAACATGGAAATCACTATATGGTGGAATGATGCAGGTGTTTCATTCAATATTGCTAAATCTTATTATTACCAACTTATAGTGAATGCCATTATCTGTTATATTCCATAATATTAAGCTTCTTTAATTGATGAGCAACTTTATTTATGTGAAATAAAAAATTATTTGAGAGAAACAATGGCTTGGTAACTTGTGAGTTTTCGATTAAGTATGATTGTTGAAGAAATAAAAGACAAAATCCCACATTTAGCCTTAGTTTTCTCGTAGCTAGAATCATGTCTATTAATGCTATGTAATTGTTTCCTTAATCTTATTTTCCAAGTTGGAGTCACTTAACGTGTTTAAATACATAGATTTATATATCATTATATGCATAAAAATATAAAAAGCCTTTTATCAAGACAAAATTGCTGTAGCGATTCTTGTGTTATACGAAAGTAGCTAATTAAATCCTGAGATATAAAATGTTACTCTATTAATCTTATGTTTTCAATTTTGCTGAAAAAAAAATTCTTAGCCGTGTGTTGTTAAGGGGCTGTGAGTTAATAAAATTTCAACTCAAAATTTTTTGTGCTAATTTTTATATGTCAGAATTTTTTTAACAACTTTTGAATAACACATGATTATTAAGACAATAAATTCCTTTTATCAACTACGTAGGATTTTTTTTTTTCTTACCAGTTATCAGTTACTGCCAGTTAGGAGAGTTCATCATAATGCTCTGCAGTCCACATTAGATTGAGTTCCGGTCTATCAGAAAATGTCACGTGTTAGGCCTGTCTATTCTATTGTCTACATGGAAATGTTCAATGTCAGTAGGATGAGGGACATGGAGATGGAAGACGAGAGCGGAGTTGGCTATACCTAATCATGACTTGTCTGCTGTTGCCGAGTGCGAGTACTGTATGGGAAACGGACTTGAAATACTAGCCTATGCTTCCGATATTTTCTGCCACTAACGGGCGGTGGACCCCAAGTAAGCAGTATTTGTCAATCTAGAAGAAGAAAAAGTTTCAAGTATCACACGAGTGGCTTCCTCACCC
>JANZXV010000004.1:25366130-25376565 GCA_027576455.1 Erythroxylum roigii
AAATCATAACATTAAACCTCATGTAATAACTATTTTAATATAAAGGATATTACATTCGATCCATCTTTCAAACAACATTTCACTACATTACATTATAAACCCTTTCATCCTTCCCAAACAACTTTTCACTATATTACATTTCATCCTAATATAAACCATTTTGTTCTATTCCATTCTATTTTATTAATTAACATCTAACTAAACAGGTCCTTAGGTTTGGCTCGGATAGCACGAGCTCAAAAAATATCCTAAAGAAGGGTCGCGTTAAAATTGTCATCTCTTTAAGAATTAATTAATAAAAAGTCAGAGAAATATTATCTTATTTTGAAATTTTGGTTTATTATTTTAAATTACTAAAAATCACATAATATTAACACATCTTAAAAAAGATTTATGTTAATTTAATTTTTTAATAAATCTATGTGACAGCTCTTAAAAGTAACTTTACTATGAATTTTAAAATATTTCTTATTTTTCTAACAATTTTATAAAGTTATTGTGATTTGAGATAACACCGAAACATTTCGGTGAGGACACATAACTCATTTCTTTACATTTTACGAGTTAGATATTTTCTGATATCAACCGAATCACGACAGCCTCGGAAACCTCGTGAGTGACCATTTGGTCGCTCGAATGTCGCCAAGTAGCAAGATTTAACGGCGGCAATTGCCGCCATTAACGGTGCCAAACAAGTAATTTAACTTTGGGACAGTCAATCGACGTCCGTCAACCGGGACCGAAGACTGCCCACCCTTTGGGAGGACACGTGTTCAGGAGCGCTTCAGATCTCCTGTACCCTCTCCCATGGCTTGGGTACAGAGCAGAACAGGAAAAAGGATAAAGAGATCTGCTCCCGTCCAGGAGATGATCTAACAAGATCTTGAGAGATTCGCTACGTACAGCCCCAACTCATGGCTTTTGATTCTGTCCAGCTCAAAGATCAACGTGTAAATATCTGTTCCTACGTGGCATCTTCTGGACATTCGACACCTCGATTTCGTCCACGTCAGCAAACGCAGACTTCTTATCTGTTCTCTCTCTCTCTTGCGCTTTCCCCCACTCTTCCATGATCAGAAACTTCGGCGACAGTACTTTCTTATCTTCTATCTATTGCTTACCGCAGTCAACAGGCTTCACTGTCAAAAAAATAATTGTCAACTCCTTAAATTTTAACTTTTAATTCTTGATTCAAGCTCGTTCTCTGAACTTGGTTCGCAGAGGTTGAAGTTCTTGCTGAATCGAGCTCCATAATGGTGGATTACCAAGCTTTAGATGACGAAGAGGTGATTATGTTCAATTTAATTTCTGTTGGATCAAATTATGTCAATTATTATGTTTCTTTTGTGGATTCGTTCTTAAAATCTGCGTTGAAAAAGCTCGTTCTCTGAACTTGGTTTGCAGATGTTGAAGTTCTTGCTGAATCGAGCTCCATAATGGTGGATTACCAAGCTTTAGAGGACGAAGAGGTGATTATGTTCAATTTAATTTCTGTTGGATCAAATTATTTCAATTATTATGTTTCTTTTGTGGATTTGTTCTTAAAATCTGCATTGAAATCGATCTCTACGTAAGCGATTCTCTAGTGAGGTGATCTTTTTGTTGTTTCGTAGTTCTGATTTGTGATTGCTGTGCCGTTAGTTATTTTAGTGTGTATGTATATCCAGTGTTGCAGGAGACTATGTGGATTAATTGCTTTAGTTGAGATTAGGGCTTTGATGGCTTTGTTAGTTCCCTTCAAGGAAGTTTTTGTGTGAATTAGTTTTGCCGTTTATAATTTGAAGAAGACTTGGCCCTTTATGGATAAGTTAGGATAATATTTTGGTAGGGTACTCTGTTATTGTAGGTTACTTCAAGATAGTTTTGTCAAATTTTGCATGGCTGTAATTCATGATTGTATATCAGGTTGAACTCTCTGCATCTTCTGAGGTTTGGTTATCTGGAAAGAAGAGCACCTCCTGGTTGTTTGTTTTAGAGTATGTGTAGTTTTTCTAGATCTGACATACAGAGTGTCTAGATGAAAGTTGATGGCAGTGAGGATCAGGAATTGAGGGACTTGGATCATGGAGTGCAGGATGGCAGCAAGGCAGCTAAAGATGGAGTTATGAGCGACCAAAATTTATTAGAAGTAGATGGTTTGAAAGGAAATGGCGTCACTGAAAATGTGAGTGAGGTGCATGGCATGAGTCTTCAGGCCCCAGCTCCAGTGCAAATATCTCAGCAACAGCAGTCTCAAGGGGCAGTGGTTTGTTGGGAGAAGTTTCTTCACCTGAGATCTCTCAAGGTTCTACTGGTGGAAAATGATGATTCTACTCGCCATGTTGTGGCTGCGTTGCTTCGGAATTGCAGTTACGAGGGTTAGTGTCTGGTCTCTGTGATGTGATGCTCTGGTGCAAGATATTGGAAGGATTTTGGTTCAGAATTATACAAATCATATACTTGTATGCATGTCTGTCCATCTGTATAAATTTGTTCACTTAATCTTCATACATTTATGTGTGATTGATAAGGATATTCATTTATTGAAACTCTTGATTCCAGAAATTTCTCACTTGTAATGGTTTCTGCTATCATCAGATGCAATCAGTTTTTCATACTTGTGTAATTTTTAAATATTATAGAGTGCATATAGCTATAGAACAGCACAGAAATTAACTTTTTTCTGCTAGTCCAGAAAAACTTTGGAAAATGTTTGTTAGTCAACTTGCAGAGACTCCATTGTCATGAGCTGTGCTACTGTTAATAATCCCATCTCTGGATCAATCTTGTGTCAAGAATGTTGTTGGCATCTGTGAGGGGTGCAAGTATGTCTGTTTTTAAAATCCTTTCTCCAAATTATGTTAACAAATGTTTGGGTCCATAAAAACTCAGTTTCAGCATCATTAACTGTTGCATATACCATCACTTCTTGTTGCCTTATTTTCATGTCTTAATCTAGTGATTTTATGTATTTTTTGGGCTACTTTGTTTAGTCATTGAAGCAGCAAATGGATTACAAGCTTGGAAGATACTGGAAGATTTGAACAATCATATTGATATTGTCCTAACTGAGGTAGTGATGCCTTTCTTACCTGGCATTGCTCTTCTATCCAAAATTATGAGCCACAAAACACGAAGAATTGTTCCTGTGATCAGTAAGTTTTCCTCTTGGTCAAATAGCTGTATTTTCCTTTTTAACAAGAGCATAATGTGAATAGATACTTTTAACTTTTGTTTTCTTGTGAAATGGGTGCAGTGATGTCATCTTATGACTCTATGAGTTTAGTCCTTAAGTGTTTGTCAAAAGGTGCCGTGGATTTTTTAGTGAAGCCTATAAGAAAGAATGAGTTGAAGAATCTTTGGCAGCATGTCTGGAGAAGGTGCCATAGTGTGAGTATACTTTGGTCTTCAATTTTAGAATTCTAGTCTTGGATTTCAAACTTCCTGTTACATTTTGATCTTTTTATTCCCTCTTGGAGGCCTCTAGAAGTGAAAACCCTTCTTTTTCTGTTTGTTCATTTTTTTCCTTTCCGTTTTGCAAATGCAAAATGTTTTCCATCTCAAGAATGATTCACTAGGGATCAACACTGATTAGGAAACGTACATTTTAACCATGACAGTTATTGTGGCTTATCCTCTGCGCTTTAACATAACCCCTTCCCCAGTTAGATACACCTAAGTGCATTTTCTACAGTGCTTGATCGTTGTTATCCTTTCTTTCAGTCTAGTGGTAGTGGGAGTGAAAGTGCCACACAAACTCAGAAATCTGTAAAGTCAAAGAGTGTTGATAAGTCTGACAACAGCATTGGTAGCAATGATGAGGATGATAATGGAAGCATTGGCTTGAATGGGGACGGAAGTGATAATGGCAGTGGCACCGAGGTATGATTGAGACTTTCACCAGGAAAATCACGTGTATTATTTATGGCTAGATGAGTTATGGGATGATGTTATTTAATGGATGTGGTTTTGAAATTATTGATATGACATTTTACTTTTTCCAACTCTAAGAGTTTTTATTAGTTCCACGGGACTGCAACTGGTCTTCTGTTGTTGATTATCCTATGTTGTGCCCTCCAGTTTTAAGTTTATGTAATTGCTGTTTAGTTCATTTCTAATTTTCAATGGTTTTTGTGTTGTGTTAAAACTGATGGTAGTTGTGCACTGTGAACCTTGACTGATCTTCTCTGACTGTGCAGTCTACTCATGAATTTTCTCTAGTCTTATCTATGAACTGTAAATGATGTTTCCTATATTTGTAACTTGGTAATAGGTGATGTTAAGGTTTTTATGGCTTAGAAGTGTTATTTTCAATGAGATGCTCCTGCGTTTGTGATTGTCAATCAAATTCTGGAAATGGTGTGTTTGTAGGTATTGACTTGATACTGTCTGTCAAGTCTGTCTTCAAGTAATGAGGATGTGACTGAATTTATGATGATGACTTTGTAGAGCTCTTGGACGAAACAAGCAGTAGAGGTTGACAGCCCATGCCCTTTGTCACCATGCGATAATGTTGTTGAATGTCCGGATAGCACTTGTGCACAAGTCATCCACTCAAATACTGAATTATCTGGAAGCAAACATCTTCCTTTGATAACTAAGACTAGGCACTGCAAGCAGGAGGAACAACTTGGTATGCATGAACCTTGATGAATCTTTGAGGTCTTCTGCGGCTGCCTGCATAGATCTTTAAGTTTACTTACTTTCTTTTCCTTTTCCTCTTCCTCTTCTCTTTTTCTCCCCCTATCTGTGAAGTTTATATTTGATATTTTTTTATTTCTTGTGAAAGAGAATATTGCAACTGGAAAAGACAAGGTGATGGGCATGGCAAGAAGTCTAGACTTACAGCTTGAATATCCAGTTGAAGATCCATTGAAATTTGTAGGAATGAAACAGAAACATTTAACTGAGAGAGGATCTGATGAACTCACTGAGCAACCAATTGAAAAACAGCCATTAGATCTCAGCTGTGGGAGTCCATCCAGCAAATTGAAGTGTAAAGTAACAAATCTCACAGGTATTACCACCAAAGGCACTGATCATCTAAATGACAGCATGAAATTTGAGGCTTCAAACAAACAAAACAAGATCCCGGATGTCAAGAATAAAGCCATCTGTGATGATAAAGATGCACTGACACTTGAGCTCAGCCTAAAAAGACCGAGACGGATCGAGGATATTGGAACAAAATTTCCCGAAGACCGCAATGTTTTAAGGCGGTCAGACTCGTCAGCATTTTCAAGGTACTGGACAAGCATGAAGAACCAATTTTAAATTAGTAAACAGTTTGAAAATCCAAAATAATTTGGTTCTGCTTCCCAACTCATGAGTAGTCTGCATTTGTTATTTATTATGATTGCAGGTACAATTCAACTTTGAATACAAATCAGGCTCCTGGGGATGCTACCGGAAAAGGATCAGTATATGATCTCCAATCTCATTCTTGTGATGATCATCCTTATCAAAGCTCAAATGTTGGAAGCAATAACATTGATACGGGCTCCACTACAACTAACACTTTTAACCAGACAGTTCTTGCAAAAAATAAGCCATCGGTAACATCTTCTTTCAAATGCTTGCATCCAGCTTTTACTTTCCAGTCTATGAAAGGTCATATTCTATGTGCCTCAGCAAATTGTTCGAGAAAAGGACGGTGATCTTACCGGTGCTGAAGTGCTAGCTGAATCAAGTGGTGTCCATCATGAGACACAAATCTGGCACCATTGTGATTACCATCATCTGCACCAAAGCACTCAACAGAACCAGCTTCCCCTTGGCTTGGATGATTCATCATTGAACAAATTGGCTGCACTTGCTCCACTTTGCGGTTCATCCAATGTGTTATGTGGGCCTGCAGAAGGTAATGCAGGTAACTACAGCATCAATGGAAGTGCCTCTGGCAGCAACCATGGAAGCAATGGCCAAAATGGGAGCAGCATGGATGTAAATGCTGGAGGAACGAATATAGAAAGTGATAACAGGATCGATGGAAAAAGTGGCAGTGGCGATGCTAGTGGAACTGGGAGTGGAAATAGAGTAAATCAAAGCAAGTTAGCACGGAGAGAAGCTGCTTTGACAAAGTTCCGACAAAAAAGAAAGGAGATATGTTTCCGGAAAAAGGTAATGCAACCAATGTAATCTTCCTATCGCTGGTTACCGGATAGGGCTTTTGTCTATTTTTGGCTTATCCTTTTAATTATAGGCGGCTCTTATAAGGGCAGTAAATATGGCTTTGTGACACATGTTAGGGTTACGGTCTTTGCGTGTGAGAATTCTCACGTATGACGCACTTATACATTCAGAATTTCATTTTGATGTATAAATGCCAATTTCATCTTAACATAAGGATCCGTTGGTTTAACTTCTAATTGCTTGCTTCCTGTAAATGCTTCAACTTCCAAAATAAACAATGGAATCATGATCCTTCTTTGGAATGTGCATACATACAGAAAAGCTTGTATAATGTGTTAACTTTTGTGCTTTACCCCTAGATTAATTGCATGACATAATTGAGGCTGGTTGATGACTTTTGTTAAAATTATTCATAATGGCCTAATAATGTTCTTATTTCAGAGCAGAATTGGGATAGGAGTTCCCGATAATATTTTATGACTCTTCTTCGACTGCTTTGATTTGCAGCTCTTTGTTTCTTTCTGCCTTCTTTTTGTGTGCCTATCCTGCACGTCAAATTTGCATGTCTCAAAGATTAACTTGGATTGATGACTACTAGATCCACGTTTTCAGTGCTGTTTACTGTGTGCTTATGGCCATTTGTCACGGATTTTGAGATCCTATGTTGCTTGTTTCCTCACGTCAGCTTGACATGTGGATGAAGTTGAATTTCCTTTTGTTCACTTCTTTTCTCCCTTTTTTTAGTTTACAACATTATTTTGTCTCAGATTGCTTGTTCCTAACCTACAGGATCAGCAGACGGTACATATATTAGCTTCTCTGCTTATTACATGTAAGCAGTTCTTCATGAAGTGGGCTCTTGATGCCCGAACATGGCATTCTCCACTCTCCTATTCCTTTATTTGTGCGGATCCCCTGGAGTGGACTTTGCTTTATCATTACAATTAGGGCAGTTTTCTGCAAAGGACATTAATCCACTGGAGATTGTGTTATTATCATATCTGTTTGGTTAATTGGCTTTTCCTTTTATTTTTTAATTTTCATTTGTTCACATAACAGCAGAAAAAAAACTAAACTTTTATCATGGCAACTCAGGTTCGGTACCAAAGCATAAAGAGGCTAGCAGAGCAACGACCACGGGTTCGTGGCCAATTTGTCCGGCAAAAAGCTAAAGAGAGCCGAGGCAAAGCAATGGACAGCTAGTTTGACCCCTTTCATGTGATAAAAGAATCCACATTAGATAGTGTTGTGTTGTCATGCTTTTTGAATCGACGCAAAGAAGACCCTGAACTATAGTTATTCCTCCTTTAGACATTGATTGCTACTTGACTCTTATGAACTACATTTTACAGGAAGGTTGCCCACCTTGAAAACGGGTGTCTTTTCATCTCAATCACGCCTTTCCTGGGGTTTGATTAAAGTCTAAAACAGCATTTTGCTTGTGACAAACCCTATCACCCTACGGACGTAGGATTCTACGGTAAAGAGCTCCGTTCATGTCTTGGTGTAGGACTTCCATAATGCTCTTTGGAGGCTTCTGAAGGATATACAGACCTGGTTCTGCTGAGGAGGCGAGATCAGCCAATCTATTTACACACTGATTCCCTTCTCAATGTGTATGCTGAAGTTGCACCTCTCAAGCTCCAAGCATCAACCCTCAAATACTTGTCACCAAAAAGTAAAATATCAGTCGTATCACTCATGGAAGAGGAGAGGATGTTGATGACTTTTAACAAGTCCACTTCGACTATCACACGGCGATATCTCCATTTCCACGTTAGTATGAGTATTGAGTGCACTCTTCAGAGTTCGACAATTAGAGGGTCGCCTACTCTTATATTTTGTAGGAAGCTTACACACCAGTACCTATAGCAGGTCCTAATAACGGCTCCTGTTGATGTTTGCATCTTGTTTTCATCGTAACATCCGTATTAAGCTTGACTTGCCCTTTCAGGGGTTTAGTCCAGCCTACTAGTGTATCCAAAAGTAAGCCCTGTACTTGGAAAACTTGGTTCTCCATCGCACTGGCCCGTATAATCCAATTAGTATAAGCCATGACAGTTATAGTTCCATCTACGAGCCAAACAAAACCTGGCTCAAAAATGCTGGTGTTCGTCCATTTCCAAAAAAAATCCAGCAAGTGACTCTAAAAATACTAGCCCATGCTGTCTGATTCAGTTGTACTTGGTGTCGAAGATTAGACTTGAGCCAGGTTCCTTTATCCTGACTAAAAAAGCCTCCATCAACCATTGCATGTAGAAATTTATGCCAGAATGATTTTACCTGAGTATAGTCTCGTAAAGCATGTAGAGTCAATTTCTCTTGACCACAGAATGTACAACCATTCTCCATAATTAGGTGGCAGGTTACACGTTGCTTGTTGGTTAACAATTTCCGCTTTGCCACCAGCTAGAGAAAAGACCTAATTCGCTGTGGTCCCGCTCATTTTTATATTTCCTCCCGTGACCTGTTCAAGACGTCATTGGTGATATTCTCAGTAAGATGGTAAGCAGACGTTATTGTGAATCTCTGGTTATTATAGTGTCCCCAAAGTAATTGATCTTCCTCTCGATCGTTTATGCGAGGACGGATTGACGCGATACTCGTATAAACTGTGGCCGAGGTATAATTTTGGAATAAATTCTAATGTCAGTTGCCACTCTCGTTAATAAGATCAGAGATTGTGGCATTGAGTTCGCTCTTCGAAATGGTAGTGTGAGCCACTAAATAGAGAGATCCCAATCTCCGACCCAATTGTCGGTCAGAAAAAGATACGTCGTCCATTACCCTCCACATAGATAATTCACGAAACTGTTTCTGTCACGTAAGATGCTGTTCTTGGACCTTTCTAGGGTCCCAACGCGACGTGGGGAATCCAAACCAAAGGGACTTTTCAGGAGACATATTGTCATGCGGCGACGGTGAAAAGATGAGCAGTCAATGTAACTATTGACCAACTATTTCACCATTTTGCTTTGGGATTGGGTTAGGTCAGAATTATTACCTCTATATTGAGTTCTTCCTACGCTTATGCTTTTATGATTGATTTACACTACAGTATGCATGTTTATACCATTGACAGCAACAAAGTTTGTCCACTAGTTATATACATCCCATCATCTTATATATTCCTTCCGTGTGTAGGAGTCTGTTCTGGGCTGCAGAAAAGCTGAGGTTTTGGATTTGTGCTTTGAAATGACGTGAATGCAAAACATATATTCTTTCTTCGAAATGGCCATATTTTTCCTTCAGAATCTCATAACATGGAACTTGGTTTCTAAATGGAGGAAAAACACCTTTCAGGTACCTGGAAGTCATGTCATTCTCATTACAGACCATCCCATGGTTCAGATCATGACTAATCACTTCGCTTTCAGTTTTACACATACGTTAAACATCTAAAAGTGCATAAGAGTACACATCTAAATTTGTCAGGAATCTCACATCGGACAACTATAAAGGTATTCAAAAATTTATAATAATATGTAAACCTCTTCCTTTTGAGCTAGCTTTTAGAGGTGAGTTAGGCACTTGCTAACATGATATCAGAGCCAGTTTGTCTCGATGGTTTGAGGCGGTACCCGATTATGTCCCTTTGTCCAATATGTCCATCAGATATCCAGTCCTGCTCTGGACTGAGGGGGTGTGTCAGGAATCCCATATCGGACAACTATAAAGGCATTCAAGAATTTATAATAATATGTAAATCTCCTCTTCTTGAACTAGCTTTTGGGGGTGAATTAGGTAATTTTTTACCAAATTAGACAGCTAAATGGCATTAAGAAAAATACATTAAGGGAGAGAGGAGGTCGTGTGTAACACGTGATAAAGGAAGTAGGAACATGAAATGAGTATGGGAAGAGAAAATTGGGCGAGATCTTTGACTTTTGGGGTTTGATCTTACCTACGAATGTCTTATGGTTCACATTTGAGTATATATTCATATTCATAATGTGAGGTTGAGATATATGCAATTATTGTGTATCTGAACTTGTTGCATTCGAGATTTTTCACACCGACTAATGGATTGAATTCTGGTGGGACTCTTATGGTTCTCGGAGTAAGAACTATTGGTTTAAGTCAACTGAATTAATGCAATATGTTGATGTTTAACTAAGAAAGAGTATTAATTATTAAGTACTAATATGCCCATTAAAATTTTCGTCAATCTTCCGTAATTGGTAAAGTTGTTTCTTTGTGACTATAACGACGCAGCTTCAAATAAAGAAAATAGTTTTTTTATAAAAATATAAAGAGAAAGTTGTGTATATTATGACCCTCTCCAAACCTTCGCAAAACAAGGAGCCTTGTGCACTGGTACGTT
>JANZXV010000004.1:25419828-25444488 GCA_027576455.1 Erythroxylum roigii
GCCAAAAAAGAACGATGGCGGTTTGATCTTAGGAGAGATTCACAGGATTTTATAGTTTTGCAGCAGATGCGTGCGGACGGAATTGTGGGTGAGGTACAAAGTCACAAAGTCGTTGGCGCTTAGATAAATGGTCATGATGAGTGACAACTGACCTTAGCAATTACTTTATAAAAAAAAAAAAAAGACCTTAGCAATGACGACATGAGAGCATCCCGAGTTAATGGGATTAGACGCGGGCTATCTCACGATAAGCTTCTATACATTTTCTGCTTTTGGCCTCCGATTCCAATGTGTTTGGATAAACATGATCGTGTTGGTGATGTTTGATATTATGTAATGCTGACGTAAGCAAACACACAATTACATCTCTATTTCGTATTCCATCTGATCATTTCCCATCTGTGGTGGTGATTACTGAGCGACGGCCGACGACCATGTAAGTCAAGCGTGTGAATCCAGCAAAGGTAAGGCCAGAAAGTTAGAAGACAAAGTTAACCAAGTCAAGGAGATGTGATAGGCTAAAGACCAAGCTTTAACTAACAAATGATAGGTTTAAGCTCAAGAATGGAATCATTTTCAGAGTTTGATTATGGCGTCAACATCTTGTAGTTGAGGAATGTAGATGCCACAGAAAAAGCAACAAGCATAACCTATTATGCATGTAAGTTATTCAAGAAAAGTTGGAGAACTTTCAGATTATAAGCAATTCTGACATGTTCTTACATCTCTTACTTACTGAAATTCCAATTCCCCAGATATTGTTTGAACCATTTCAAAGTAAAAGTTCGTTTATTGGCTTCGGTTAGTAAGAAATATGAAGGAAAACTGGTAGATCCACACACTCTTTCTCTATCCATCAACTTGGTACTGAAAAGTTAAAGCTAAAATCGACCCAGTTGAGAATTTTCCACCAAATTGAATGCAGAAGGAAAGATGGGACTAAATTTTCTTATGTGAAAATCGAATGCGAGTTTACAAGGATATAGAACTAAACTGCTTCTTGATCCGGCGGCGGCGGCTAACCGGAGTTTTTCTTCATCACACTTAATGCCACTCCTGCACCAAGACCAGTGGCTGCAAAGCCAAGAGATGTCTTGATTGATACACGAAATCCTGCATCAAAAGCACGCGAAAAAATCTCAAGCTTTTACAATCATGTTACAACTGAAGTCCAGCGACGAATCCAAAATTTTAGTCTTGGAGAGACTGGCGCCTATATATATGTATATATTCTGAAAAATTTTTAATCTGGAGGGCTAGCGCCTATATATATATGTATATTATGAAAACTTTTTAGTCTTGCGGGG
Organism: Erythroxylum roigii; assembly: GCA_027576455.1. Classification (NCBI taxonomy): domain Eukaryota; kingdom Viridiplantae; phylum Streptophyta; class Magnoliopsida; order Malpighiales; family Erythroxylaceae; genus Erythroxylum; species Erythroxylum roigii. The sequence goes on from JANZXV010000004.1 coordinate 25,421,136, forward strand.
ATTATAGCCCCTGTCAGCTCCCCCTGAATCCGTCCCTAAATTGAACACGATAGCAACGGTACAAGTTGATAGATATCCCCATGTGCACTATGCGAAATCTCTCTCCGGTCTCTCTCTATGTTCCATCAACAATCTCCTTTCCTTTCGATCACACATGGTCGTTAATTCATTTATGAATCACTTATTCTAGCGTGTATTATAAGAGATTTTAATGAGTTTTTATGATGGTGAAAGAGTATTCAAAATGTAATACACGAGGAAAGAATCAGACATCTAAATCTCTAGTTTGTTTAATTGAATTGTAATGTCTCTCGTCTTTATGATGTGCTTATGCACCTTTTGAATACCGAAGAGTCTTATAAACGAAAACTTCATAATTAGAATGCTAGCAAGTTCATAATTAAAATGCTTGCAATTAGTTTGTCTGAAGTTTCCAATTGCTCATCGATAACCTTTAGTAGAGCTCATCAATAACTTTCAGTAAAGGACAGATATTGTTACGTTATTTTACAAAATCACGAATTTCAGCAAAAATTTTAGTTTCTATGAACGTCACACATACGCAATTAGATCTCTTCTAACATTCATAAAGAGCAATTTCAACTATAATACTAACCTCAATTACCTTAGATGGTTCATCCTTCCGGATAGCATAATCAATGTCTATTCACCTCAGATGAAGAAGAATTCTCTTCTTCCAAAGCTTATAGTTTTCACCTTTAATTAGGGAATTTCATAACTTGTATCGAAGAAACTAATAGTTTGAATAGCTACATAATTTAAGCATGCATGCTATTTATTAATAAATTGAGGTTAACAAACATATATACGTGTGACCAATGTAAAACATATCTTAAAATACATATATCAAGTAACATAAAAAAAATGTATGTAAGCTAAATTTTTTAATTCAAACAAATTTATTTTAAACTTTATTATAAAACTATCAAATTATATTCTAATTTGTAATACCTGTAGGAAAAGTAGAAAAAATAATTTGATATTTCATCATAATTAATCATTCAAATATAATAAAAATTCCTGTGGGATAAAATTTAGTGTACTAAAATAATTAACTACAATTAAATGTCTCAACTCTTTATGTGATTAATTACATAAATATATAATTTTATAGAATTAGGGTTGTTGTAGCTGATCCCTAATAATTAATCACTAAAACATTTTATCCAAAATTTTATTCATAATGCAGAAATATAGACATAATAATTATGTGAATAAAAAAGTGAAAAGTTGATTCATGTTGAATGCTTTATACAAAAACAATTTCAACGCATAATATATCAGCATAACACCTTCAGCTCAGTTGGCAGAAGTGGGGCGCATGGTAAGCCTCTACAACTACATCAGAATTTTGTTTTTAATAAACAAACAAAATGATGTCGTTTGGAGAAAAGGTCTTCTTTAACTTCTAATCGGGTCAAAACAACCTGGTATGTGACTCATCGGATACCAAATAAAACCATATCAAAAAGACACCATAGAAAATTGAATTTTTTAATGTAGGAACATTTACAAAACACTAAAGTGAAGATTTCTACCTTTAATTGAAAGACAAACTTCTAAAAAGCAACTCTAAAATGAAAGATTTTTAATATGAATTTTTTTTCCAGATTTTAAAATTCTCTGAAAACTAAAACAAGGCAGATGTTATTGTGCTTTGATACCAAATATAAGTCAATTCAACATATATTCAACATTAATATACGTTATAATAACAAACAAACTGAATGCGGAAGAAATCAAAATACCTCATATCATTGATGTTTTTGTTTAGAGAGTCCGCAATTTTTGAAAATTTTATAAGCTCTCAATTCCAAGATCGATGGTGTACTTTTCATAAAGGTAAAAGAGCTTAGGACCCCAAAAATCTTCAAGAAAAATATATCAATGTGCTTCCATCAAGCACATTGACCATCGCCACAAAAATAAGACATTCATATCCATTAATTATATCGCATTGGACCATTTATAGGTATTAAAACTACCCATAATATGGAAAATTCTCCCATATTAATTATGTTCACTTGGTATCTACCTAGCGGAACTTTATTTGAGATCATTTCATCTCCTTTCTTTCTATTTCTCTTTTATCATCGAATTTATTCTTAGTATTCTTAGTGATATGAAAGAATGTTATCTTCAAATATCAACAACAACAACAACGACAATAACAGTCTTAATACACAAGGCTCCCTACTTAAGGGACATTAATTATACGCAACATTCCTTTTGCATTTTATAAAGAGGTTATTTTTGTGATTTGAACTCATGACCTTTTAGTCACAATCTTTTTTTTTTTTGGTAATTCAGAAGATTTTATACCGATTAGAAAAGTTATGTACAACACTGGAGATTGCTTGAGTAGTAATCTCTTACCTAACAAAAGGAAACATAAGAGAAATACACGAGGAAACTACAACACTTCCTTATAACAACACAAACAACCGAGATCAACTACAGCCTTTCTACCAAGAAAAACCTGAAGGAGCTAGCTCATCTACCCAATAACAAGCTTACCAACAAACAATTTACAGCTCTTTCAATCAACCATCAATTAATTACTAACCAAATCAACCTACTGCTCAACTTAAGATTCTATTGAGATACGTGGAATCCAACTGTAGGTGATGGTTTTCCAACTGTTGAAGTTTGTGGACTTTTTCCTATCATTCATCTTATCTATTCCGAAAAGACCGAAACCTTCCAACTCCATATGTTTTCTGTTTGTAAACAAGATGTTTCCTGATCCTGTCCTCTCTTCTACTTTGGAGTCTGAAGGGATGTTGGACCTCCATCTAGCCCTCCTAGAATAATGAGCTTTTCCAAACAAAGAATTTCCAGGTGCAATCTTCATTTCTACCAGTACCGAAGATGGTTCTTGCACTTGTCAGCTTTTCGAATGTAGACACACAAGCTGTTGAGCCAATTGATATTCCTGATCTTTCAAACCTGCAGAAACAATGTTAGTGAAATATAAACTTAATTAATTACCTTCTTTCGGTATTTGAATTGAGATGTTCTATAACTTGGGATATTACTTTTGAGATCACACTCCCAACATCCTTGGCTTCATCTTTGAAAGTTCTAGCATTTCTTTCAGACCAAATTGGTAAACAGTGGTTGAAAGAAGGATTGGGAAAATATTAATGGCTGATGAGAATGGATTGAAGGTTTGGCTGATTAGGGTAATGTAAATGAAAATGTAAAAGGCATTAGTCCCAAACAGATTTAGAGAATGTACACTCAAAAAATAAGTGGTCAATGGTTTCATTATCCGAAATACACAAAGAACAGTGGTTAGGAGCTTAGAGGTAGGAAAGTTTGTCCCAGGTTTGTAACTTTTGAAGGAAAGCAAGCCAAAGTATAAAGGAGCACGTAGGTCTATTACTTTTAGACCATACTAACTTATGGCGAGGAACTTCCTGTATAGGAGGTCTCAAGAAATTATTGGCTGAACCATTAATATATTGTCTTGTGGGACTAGCTAGCCATTCCAGACAATCAGATTGGGATCTATTTGGTTGGTACCGAGGTGGTTCAAGGTTTCTAATGAACTTTATGGATACCTCTTGCCATCTCCACTCATCATTGTTGATAATTTCATAGACTCTTGTTGTCATTGGAAGCTTCGAGCCATTGATCTCTCTCGGAGAAGAGAAGTTCTTCAGGATTCCTCTTGGGTGCCAGGGATCCTGCCATAAAAGAGTGGAAATATTATTTCTAATCCTAAATCTGAATTGGTTCCCCATTTTGTCCCTCACAAATAAAATTTTTCTCCAACCCCAAGAACTATTGTAGGTAGGTTGGGCACTCCAGAAATTTATCCTTCTCAGAATGATGGTATGCACCCACTTAACCCAGAGAGCCTCCCTATCTTCAAACAGATTCCAAATCCTTTTCCCTAACAGGACATGATTCCATGTAGTCAAATGTTTCACTCCTAAACCTCCCTCCTTTTTCGGTCTACTAATGTCACTCCACTTAACCTTGGCCTGAGATTTCGAATCTACCTTCCCAGCCTACAGAAAATTCCTAAGTTTAGTCTCTATATCCTTTAGGATGGATGAAGGGAGTATGAAATGGGTAGACCAGTACACTTGGAAAGAAGAAAGGACAAAAATCACCAATTGGATTCTACCAGCATAAGAAAGACTTTTATGAGTCCAATTGTTGATCTTCTTATCTATTTTGTCCAATAGGGGGAGGCAATCCCTCCTAGATAACCTACCTGATATGAGGGGTACCCCTAAATACCGTATGGGAAGAATGCCTTGCTTGAGACCGGGGACAAGTTCCATTCGATGATTCAGATAGTTCACATCCGGGGATAAAAAAATTGACTTTTGGAAGGATTCATATCCATGCCAGAAAATATAGAGAAGGTGTATAAACAATCAAGCAAGGTTTGAGCAGAAAAAAAATCCGCATAACAAAACATCAAGAGATCATCAATAAACAGGAGATGGGTGAGTTTAAGGCCTTAGCATCTCCAACGATACTTGAAGGAATGGCTATTCTCTATACAAGCATTCAAATTCCTAAAGAAAACTTCCATACAAATTATGAAGAGGAATGGTGACAGGGGATCTCCCTGTCTTAAACCCGACTTACCTCTAAAAAATCTAGAAGGGGTTCGATTGACCAAAATTGAGTAAGAGGGAGTGGTTATGCATTCTTTGACTCATTCTATGAACTTCAAAGGAAGGCCCACAGCTACTAGAGCATTAAGGAGGAAATCTAATTGGATAGAGCCATAGGATTTTTGAAGGTCCACTTTAAAAGCACACCTCATCAGATTATTGGTGAGGTGATAGTTCTTGAAAATCTCTTGAGCCAACAGAATATTATCCCCTATTTGGCAGTTCTTAATAAAAGCACTTTCATTGGGGCTAACAATGTGAGGAAGAATCTCTCTGAGCCTATGTGCTATGATTTTAGCAATCATCTTATGGAGCATGTTGCAATAAGAGAAAGGTCTATGGTCTATAACTGTTGATGGGTGAGCTTTTTTGGGAATGGCTGAGATGAAAGTGGAATTAAGCTCTTTGAGGAGTTTTCCATGATGGAAAAAATTTTGAATGGCTCTGGTAACTTCCTCCCCTATTATATGCCAGGTTTGTTTGAAAAAGAACCCATTAAACCCATCCGGTCCAGGGGCCTTATTAGGATTAAGAGAGTTGAATGCCTCTTTTATCTCTTGAGCTGAAACTTCAGTAATAAGAGAATTGGAAATGTTTTCAGAAAAGTATGAGGGAAAAGATTTTCCATAAACTCTTTGAAAGAGTGAAGAGCTTTTTTGTCCCCAATTGTACCTTGAAAGTATTCAAGGAACTGATCTTGAATCTCTGCTAGACCTACTATCCTGTTCCCATTTCCCACTTCTAACGAGTGTATGGAATTTCTGTTTCTGTTGTCTAAGAGAGAATTATGGAAGAATTTGGTGTTCATATCCCCTTCTCTGAGCCATTTGATCCTAGAAGATTGTCTAAAGAAAGATTCCTGATCCTCTAATGCTCTAAATAACTCGCTAATGGCCTCTGATTCCTGAGCAAACAGATTAGAGGACCTAGGCAAAAGTCTCATATGATCCTGAATGTTATTAAGAATAACTTGACATTTCTCAACCCTGGCATTCACATCCCTATTTAGCGAGAATTCATGATTGAGTGCTTTTTTTACTATCTTAAGCTTAGACGCTACAAAATACATAGGAGTGCCCGGAACTTGAGAAGACCAAGCATCCTCTACAATCTGCAGGAAATTGGGCTGAGAAGCTAGAAAGTTTGAGAACTTGAAAGGAGAAGTTCTCTTCTGCTAATTAACAACAGACCTAACCACTAATGGAGAATGGTCTGAGATGTTTGGATTCTGAATAATACAATAAGAGCTGGGAAACCTATTGCTCCATGCTCAGTTTATGAGGATTCTATCTACTTCCTAGCAATAAAGGATTCCTCACTTTGTTTATTATTCCAAATAAAACTTGGACCACTAGAGTTTAAATCAAACAAACCATTATCCCCGACACACTGTCTAAAATCATTCATCCTACTCATGGCAGAGGAACTAGAAGGATCGGCCTTATGAGGAAACAATGTTCACTTTACTTATTCTTAGACAATGTTTTTGAAAATTTTAAAGGCACTTTGAAAGATCATGTCATCCTTATATTATTCCATTATTTATTGAATATGATTTCTTTGCTATAAAAAGACTACTTTGGTTTATTGTATGTTATTAACAAATTTGTTATTAAAAATTAATCAATTTATTAATTAATCGATCAATTTTTATTAATTGATAAATCCTTATAAATTGAATTAAATCAATTAATTTTAATTTAATAATCACTTTTTTAATTAAATTTTAAATTTTTGATAAACAAGATCAATTTTTAATCATATTTTAAATCCTTTAATTTTATTCAATCTTTAGCTAGTTTTATAATAATTTAATACCAATTAAATCATTTAATTCTTAAATGGTTTGTCTTATCGATTTCACTTTTTATCCATTTTTAAAGCATACCATTCAACATGATTATGATATTGATTGACTAGACAGGTGGGTACAATCTTTTATTTCTCGTGAAACAAAACACAAGCATCTCATGTTCCAACTAGTAATGTTCCGTAACACAGAATCCTTATTCTATATGAATTTATAAACTGGTGACCTGCTCAATGTTAGACAGGTGGGTACAATCTTTTATTTCTCGTGAAACAAAACACAAGCATCTCATGTTCCAACTAGTAATGTTCTGTAACACAGAATCCTTATTCTATATGTATGTATAAACTGGTGACCTGCTCAATGTCGCTGAAATGAAAAAACATTCAGAAGCTGCTAGTTAGAAGAATGGACATGAACTTCATTATGGTACAAAACTAAAGCTGCTAGTTAGAAGAATGGACATGAACTTCATTATGGTACAAAACTATCTTCAGCCAACTACAATCGGGGGTTTACCGAGTGGCGCTTCTTGTAAAACTCAACCAGTTCCTCAGTATCAACTTTCTTTGTTTGCTTGTAAGCTTCAATCTTGTTCAGTTCCTGCACCACAATTTTTTGAAGGAGTTTATCAACAGAAGCCTCCATTGCAATATATGGCTCCACCCCAAAAGCTTTGTTATATGTTATATGACTATGACTAGTATTTTCTTCCTGCTTCAAATAAAGATCACAATGGCTCAACCCAATCGACTTGGAGAGTCTAAAACTTGACAAGTTATACTCAAAATGACATTGTTTTGATATAACTTACCAAAATGATATCATTTGATCTATAAAATTTTCAACATATTAACCAAAATGATGTCCGAATCGGTTCTCTCCCAATCTAGCTGGACTCAATCAGCCATCCTTACTTCCTATCTTGTGAAATTTTACTAAAAAGCTGCCAACCATGCTTTTCGAAAGTTTGCAATACTCTTCTAACAATTATTTGTACAATGAATCATCCCAGGCTCAAGTTAAGAGCAGATGCAACAAAATGCCAATGAAATTGTGCCTTTAGCTTTTTGGAGCGTGACCTTGTAATTGGACCCATTGGCATCCTCAAGTCTCCATTGCCTTGGTGAGTTGCATCATGTGGAAAATAAGCCAATCGTATGACTATAAATAAAAAGACTAATAGAATGAAAGGAAAAAGTACCTCAATCCAATTAGCAAGTTTGGGTCTGCCAACAGTTATGTCGTACTTAAACACTTCTGATAGGAAGATTTGGAATCTTTCAATAAAAGGAATATAGGCTATATCCACCTGAGGAATCAAGAACCATATCCATAAGAGAAGAGGAAAAAGAGATCATTAACCCCATTCAAACTAAATAATTTAACAATAAAATCTACAAAAGCCATTCATCAGATACAATCAATATCTAATATCAAACCATTCAGGCTTACCAAACTGAATTGGCCAAGGAAGAAAGGACCATCATCAAACTTATGAAGAGCATTTTCCAGATGATCAAAAACAGGACCTATAACACATTTGCTGATTTAGTGACTGAAGTTTATAACACAAAACCATCCATGAAATGATAAAGTCACCAAAACTTACCAGCTTCTTTTGGAGGATCTCCCTTAAATGATTTAAACACTGTGCCACTAAACGTATCGGTGTAAGAAAGCAATTCGTCTCCAAATTGTTTCTTGGCAGGATCCTGCAGAATTTTACAGCAGAATTCAATTATATACCACGGGTATAAGTGTAGATTGAGTGATGCCAGACAACCACACACATCTTACATCTGGGAGAAGAGATGGTCCTTCAAAGTTGCTATCAAGGTACTTAATCAGATCAAGACTCTCGCCAATGATTTTCCCATCATGTTCCAAAGCTGGAACCTACAGTAAAGAAAGATAACGAACTCATTAATGAAATAACCAAAACTTCAAAACCTTTCACAATATCCCACTTGCACAATTGACATAATTTTACAGAACTCACAAACAAGGCATTCACTCATATGATACAGAGTTTCAACATCCACAAGAGAAAGTTGAAATTAAACAATAAGAAAAGATATAAACAGTGAATGATAAAGAAAGACAGGAAGAAGTCTTATCTGCTCTACATTACACGAATATCATGAGAGACATCAATTATACAAACTTTTCACTTATTCCCAACATTGTCAAGAAATCAACAAAATAAACATAGCTGACCCTACTCCTTCTAAACAAAACTGGATTTTGTGAGATAAAGCTCACCTAATGATCTACTTCGTATAAGTAAAGACTTATATACACACCTTATTGGTGGGGTATACTTTCTCTCCATACCAAGCAGGCCTGTTTTGAAGGTTCAAAGGAACTAGCTTTATCTTATCCTGCAATCCCTGTAAGCCCCACGAAATCTAGCATATAAGCAATGCCATCTAGAGCAAGAAATTAAGCATACACAGATTTGAGATATAAGTCATGGAACCTTAAAGTTCCTGGTAATCCACACTCGCTGAGCAAATGGACTAGTGTAAATTGTATAAAGCCTATAAAGAATTCATTCCAACAAAATACACTAACAAAAATCAGACAAACCCAACAAAGAACGAGGGATAAACAAATCTATACCAACTATCAATAAAGAAAAATCGAGAAAAGTGTAAGAAAAAACAGACTTTGATGTTCCATCAAACAGCGGAGGTTGCTCAGCTGTGGCATCCAATGGTGGAGGCAAGTCCTCCGGCACGCTCTTATCCAAACTTTAAATTCACCAAAAAAAGATGAGCACTACGTCAGAAAAAAGACAACATAGCTATACCAAATGAATGGGGAGGGTCGATGGGGAGGAGATTCTTACGTAGTGGCACCCATGATCGGTTGAGCTCTGGAGACAAGAATAGAGAAGGCCAAAAAAGTACGATGGCGGTTTGATCTTAGGAGAGATTCACAGGATTTTAAAGTTTTGCAGCAGATGCGTGCGGACGGAATTGTGAGCGAAGTACAAAGTGGCTGGAGGTTAGATAAATGGTCTTGACGGGTGACAACTGACCTTGGCAATGATGACGCGCGACAAGACAGAGAGCAGCCCGTGAAAAATATGCAGAGAAAGTCAAGTATTATTGCTGCCAAAGATGGGTGCGCAAATTCAAAACACCCGGCTTGCTTAACAACAACTTAAATCTATCTTTCCCTAATGCCTTGTGAAAACATCCGCTATTTGATCCTTTGTCCACGCTTTGCAGGGGCTACTTCCTTCTACTGAACTCTTTTCCTCACAAAATAACAATCCATTTCAACATGCTTTGTCCTTTCATAAAATACCGGATTTGCAGCAATGTGTAGTGTTGCCTGGTTATCACAAAAGAGCTCTGTTGGTTGTTCTTGAGGTGCTTTCAAGTCCTTCAATAACCATCGTAACCAAATTACCTCACTAATTGTAGTAGCCATAGCTCTATATCGTAACCAAATTACCTCACCAATTGTAATAGCCATAGCTCTATATTCTGCCTCTGATGATGTGGCAACTACCATTGATTGTTTCTTTGTTTTTCAAGAAATCGGTGACTCACCTAGTTTAATGAAATACCCTGTAGTGGATCTCCGAAACATAGCATAACCTGTAACGCACCATTACTATAGAGTACGTACCAGAACACTCTGAAAACATTCCGGTACATACTCTAAACTAATGGCCTGTTAGAGCAGTCACTACAATCACTTAATCATAGCATCATCATTTCTATCTTCTTATAAGACATCATATATAAAGACACAATAGTTTAAAACCAAATTCCTTATTTCATTTCTTAAAAATCGAATATACATTATACCTTTTTCAAAATCATCCGAAATATGTACATTATTAAAACCTAATACAAAACATACTACATGAAAGTGGAATTTTACAAAATGTCTAACTAAATCCTTCAGTCTCAGCTGACCGACCTTTAAGTCATTTCTTCTTCTTCCCAAAAGTACAAGACTATACTTCTTGTAGCGTCTCTCAGTACCTAATGTTCTCTCTCGGTCTTGAAAAATCAACGTGCAATTTTGGTGAGTTTTGCGAACTCAATGAGGTAACCATCGTCAATGGTTCAGTCAATTCATGCATCACATCAACACACGTAGCATCACAATATACACATTATGCAAAACATCACATATCACATTCTCATTCAATTACAAAACAACAATACATTTTAATCAGTTAAACATACATATTACAATATATATACAATGCTCGTGAGACTCACTTTCACTTATTATTATTGGTGTGACTGAGTGCCTCTTTACTAGCCTATATCCCTCGTGGATATCGAGTTGTATCAGATAATGTCCCATGTCCCTTAGTGGATACCAGGTACATTCACAACTAAGTCTGAGACTCTGATCATAGTCTGAGCTTTAAGCTCTTTATATTAGTGACTCTGGTCACAACTGCCTTTATCTTTCATATATTCATGTAATGAAATGCTTCACATTCTCATATTCTCAATCAATCACATAGTTTCATATTCACATTTAGAACACATTTATCTTCAGACATTAGTTCGACATTCAACAAAATTGTGAAGTAACATTTATTTCTTCACATTCACATACAAGAAGCACTTTAATATCACATTCATGCATCACAAGTCTCAGACCTTCAGTGTCCGAAATCAACTCAATCAAATCACATTCATAAGATAATTCAAACAAAATCTAACACAAACAATTAATTGACAAATCGCTCCAGAAGCTATTGTCTCGAAGTCCCGACAACATTTGGATGATGGCGCTCAATATGCTCCTCTATATCATGCAATATACAATTTTCTGGTACATACTCTATAGTAATGGTGCGTTACACAATCACCCCAATCGGCATCACAAAATGCTCTGAGTTTTAACTTACTTGATGTTGGTAATAAAACACCTTATCTCCGTGCCATCTTTAAGTAGCGAATGACACGATAGGTTGCATCTAAGCCATCTTTAAGTAGCGAATGACACGATAGGTTGCATCTAAGTGTTTTTGCCTTGGCGACACGATAAATTGGCTAAGAACATTCACAGCGTCTGTGATATCTGGTCTCGTAATGGTCAATTACAATGACCTTCCTACCAGTCTTCTATATTGATTCGCACCTATTCTTTGATCATCATTATCCACACTCAACTGTGATTATGCTCTATTGGAAATGTGCTAGGTTGACACGCCTGCATTCCACTTTCTTCTAATATATCCAATGTGTACTTGCGCTGACCAAGAACTATTCCTTATGGTGACTTTGCAACTTCAATTCTAGGGAAATATTTTAGAGCTCCCAAGTCTTTGATACTGAATCTGTCATTAAGGTGTTGTTTCACCTTTCTTATTATTGATATATCATTTCCAGCTAATACCACATCATCCACATATATTAGAGCAGCAACAAAGCTATTTCCAAAGTTGTATAAAAACAATGAGTGATCTGCCTTTGATTGCCTGAAGCCCACATCAAGTAAAGAATCAATAAACTTGTGATACCAATTTCTAGAGGCTTGTCATAAGCCGTATAAGGACTTCTTTGGTCTGTAAACTCTTGTCTCCCCTTTTGGAGCAAACCCTTGTGGAATTTTCATGTAGACGTCTTCCTCAAGATCACCATGAAGAAATGTGTTGTTCATGTCTAACTAGTGAACTTCCCATCCTTTGGCTACTGCAACTGCTAAGAGACATCTCATTGTGACAAGCTTTGCAACTGGCGCGAAAGTTTCATGGAAGTCTATCCCTTCTATTTGAGTGAAAACTTTTGCCACTAACCGTGCTTTGTAGCGCTCTATTTCTCCATTGGGCTTGAATTTGATCTTGTAAACCCATTTGGAATCAATGGCTCTCTTCCCCTTTGGGAGCATCTCCAAGTCCTAAGTTCCATTTTCTTATAAAGCTTGTATTTCTTTTGCCATAGCTTCTTGCCAATGTTTGCGTTTCACTGCTTGTAAGAAATCCTTTGGCTCATCGTGTGATGTGATGGCTGCTAAAAAACCTTTATGTGAGTGCAAAAATTTATCATATGAAACATAAGAGGATAAGGGATATACCACCGAGTTCCTGAATGAAGGGGTCAAGTGAGGATGTGCGATGGAGGGTAGCAAGTCGACTTCAAAGCTATCAAATAGTTTAGGTATCCTTCTAACCCGTTTGTTTTCTTATGTGTCTCCATATGACTCATCGATGACAACCAACCCTTTGTCACTCTCAGCAACTCCCACCTTTCTTGTCTCTTGTTTAGATCCTTCTATCAACATATGTTCTATGTTTGCATCATTCACCCTCTCACTATTAACTGTCAACTAGTTTTCTTCTTCATTTTGAATAGGTCCATTCTTTGTTACTTTGACTTGTCTAGATATTTGCTTAGTTAAGTCACAATCATCATCAGGAATTGTATTCGATCCAATCTCCTTCACTTCTAGATGTCTTTGATCATCTATTCGACACATCTCCTTTTTTAAAGGAAATACATCCTCAAAGAAGGTCACATCTCTAGATGTATAAATCTGTTGTCCTTCAACATCGTAGACCCTATACCCCTTTTGTCCATTTGGATAGCTGACAAATACACATGGTTTATCTTTTTCACCAAATTTATGTCCATGCTTGACATTATTATAGGCATATGTTATGCAACCAAGAACCCTCAAATGGCTATAAACAGGTTTCTTACCTAATAACACTCTATATGGAGTTTTGTTTTTGATGACCTTAGAGGGTAGTCGGTTAATAAGGTACATTGCTGTGAGAATACATTCTCCCCAAAACTTTATAAGTAATCCTCCCTGAAATCTCAATGCTCTTACTGTCTCTAATATATGTCTATGCTTTCTTTCAACCACACCGTTTTGTTGAGGTGTATGAATACAAGATGTTTGCAAACAATTCCTTTTTCCTTATAGTAATCAATCATGTAATTGGACTGAAATTCCATTCCATTATCAGCTCTTATCCGCTTAACTTTCTTTTCAAATTATGTCTCCACTATGTTGCAAAATAAGGGCAAAAAATGACTCACTTCCAATTTGTGTTTCATTAGATATACCTAAATTGCTTTACTATAATCATCAACTATTGAGAGAAAATAATGAGCTCCTGAAATAGATGTAGTTCGATAACCTCCCCATATATCACAATATATCAAATCAAAACGCGTGATTGATTTTATTTCACTAACAGCAAACGACAATCTTGTCTGTTTAGCTCTTATGCATGAATCACAATGTAATTTATTTTCAAAAGAAACGTTGTCTGAAATAAGAGAAATATGCTGAATTTTCCCAATAGATGCATGTCCTAACCTTCTGTGCCATAAATTTGAATCCTCTACCTTTTTAACCGACATTGCCACACCTTTATTTTATATTGGTTCAAGGCAATACAGGCCATCGCACTGCTTACCCACTCTAATCAGGTTCCTCGAAGGTAAGTCCTACATCACATAGAAGTCCAGAAAGAATATTAGTACACAATTGTATTCTCTTGTCAATTTGCTAACATAGAGTAAATTACACTTGAAGTCTGGAATATTCAAAACAATATTAAGTTTTAGACTATTGGAAAGTTTCACTTTCCTAATACCCATCACAAATACACTATCTCCATTTGGAATTTTTACTGGTGGACTCCAATATTTATTTTGTCTTTCTTCAAGCAAATCACTATTACAGATGATGTGCTCTGTAGCGCCTAAATCTATCACCCATGGTTGCTCATAATTAATCTTACCAGCCATGTTAGCCATAGGAGCGGTAGGTTGAGAGGTCAATTTCATCAATTCAGGCTAACGTTCTAAGTACTGAACCAACCAATTATATTGTTCTTATGTGAGCCCAGGTATCGGACTAGCTTCATGGCCAACCAGTGCTGCCTTTGGTGCATTCCTCTTCTCAACTCCTTGTCCAGCTCTTTCTTTCATGTTGTTGCCTCTATCACCTTTACCTTTGCGCCAACCAGGTGGGAAATCAATAATTTAAAAACATTGTTCCTCTGTATGCCCAAGCTTAGAGCAGTGCCCACACCTCAGCTCATCTTCTGTAGTAGTCCTTCGGTCACTAGCATCTTTATTATTGCTACTTCCTCGTGTTTGGAAAGCTGCCACCTCAACCATTGGCTTCTGATTTGCCAATATGTTCCTTTGTTGTTCATCCTCTGCTACTAAATGATATGTATGTCCAACGTCATCATAGGTTTGGTGCTCAATATTTGTCTTAACTGTCTCAAAAACTTGATCCAAACCTATTAGAAAATCATATAACTGCTCTCTTTCTCTCATTGCACTTATCTGTCTTTTTATATCAAAGGTACAGCCACCACAATTACATCTTAGAAAGGGCGAAATCGGTTGGATTTCATCCCATAAGCTTTTTAATTTTGTGTAATATGAAGACACAAACATTCCTTCTTGTCGTAAAAGTGTTACCGCTTGTCTGAGCTCATAGGCTCTAGGTGCGCTTCCTTTTCCAAATCTTTCTTCCAAATCAACCCCGATTTCTCGAGTCATATTTGCATACCTGACACTGCTTCTGACATCCTTGTATGTGGCACTTTTCAACTTGCCCTTGACGATTGCATTACATCGCATCCAATACATCAAATCCACTAAGCCTTGTGCAGGCATAGGTATTGTACCATCAACAAAGCCAATCTTATTCTTGGCAAATAACACATTGCTCATGTCATTTACCCATTCTCCATAATTGGCATCATGGAGAAGTTCGCTTACGTAGATCTGGCTAGGATTATCAGAGGCATGTATGTAGTATGGGGACATGACATCCACACTACTCTACTGATCTACCTTTGGAATGATAGAACCCGATTCAGTCATGTTGTTGATGATAAGGATGAAGCAGCGAGGAGGCTATATATTCTAGGGTTTAGAGTATTAGGATCTCTGCTCTGATACCATGAAAAATATGCAGAGAAAGTCAAGTATTATTGATGTTAAAGATGTACATATATACAAGTTGAATATATGCTCTTAAAGATACTTTCCCTATCTACATCGAACACTATATATGGAAATATCTCCTATAACTACGCAATGCTATATATCATAAGTTAAGAAACTCCAACAGCCCGAGTTTGTGGAATTAGACGTGGGCGATCTCAAGATAAGCTTGTAGATGTTTTCTACTTTTGGCCTTTGACTCCAATATGTTTGATAAACATGATCATTTTAGTGATGTTTGATATGATGTAAAGTTGATTTAAGCAAACACATAATTACAACTCTATTTTGTATTCCATCTGATCATTTCCAATTTATTGCAAACGGCGGTGCTTAGTAAGTGATGAGCATATCAACCAATTATATGAATGTTGTAAAGGTAGGGGTAGAAAGTTAAAGACAAAGTTAACCAAGTCAAGGAGATTTGACGGGCCAAAGACCAAGCATTAACTAATAAATGATTGGTTTAAGCTCAATAATGGAACTTAATTGTAAAAACAAAAACGGTTCATTTTTAGACCAAGCTTTAACTAATAAATATATCTATGCGTTCACATCAAGCATATTGATTATTACCACACAAAAAAAGATATTCATATCCATTAAATACACAACGTTATACCATTTATAGTAATCCAGAATATGGAAAATTTTCAGATTAAATTTTCACATTCTTCTACTTGGTCCATAGGTCATATAATAGTTGAGTAATATCTTTCATGTATTACAATATACTATATTTTATATCAAACCCGAATTTAATAACATTACTTAATAAATAAACTTTATATTTACTTTAGGTCCAAAATAATCAATTTTCTCAAAATTCAATAATGTACATCATAATATAAGAAAATATTATAAGAGTTTTACGAAAATAACATTGTCTATACAATGAAAACTATATAATGGAACACAATCTCATTTTAACAACATGATCTTTGAACTTCATTGGTGACATGCCTTTTGTTAAAAGATCATCTACCATCAATTCAGTACTAATGTGTTTAATAACCACTTTCTTTTCCTTAACACGTTTTCTTATAAATAAAAACTTAATGTCGAAGTGTCACTTTGACTACCACTCTTATTGTTTTTAGCCAAAAAAACACAACAACTGAATTATCACAATACATTCTTAATGACCTCGAATTGGAATCTACAATTTTAAGCCCATATATGAAACTCTTTAGTCATACACCATGTCATGTGACCTCAAAATAAGAAATAAACTGAGTCCCTATGGTGTAAGTAGCAGATAAAGATTGCTTGGCACTCCTCTAAGATATAAATTTATTGGCAAATATAAAGATATAACCTGATGTTGATTTCCATGAATCAACACACCCAGAAAAATATAAATCTGAGTACCTTATTACCTCTAAATTGTTGGTTCGTTTGTACATAAGCATGTAATCTTTGGTCCTTTAATAATACGTCAATAATTTCGTTGAAGCTCTCTAGTCCAGTGATCTAATCATATGTCACTTTAATATCTACCTAACATTCTAATAGCAAATGTAATGTCAAATCTTGTACAAACCTGATTATGCATTAGGCTTTTGACTACAAAAGCATATGAAATGTTTTTAATTTGTTCCCTTTCAAAATTATTTTTCAGGAATCGATTTAAATCGAACCTATCACCTTTCACAATAGGAGCTATACTTGGGGAATAATCTTTCATCTGAAATCTCTCTAAAACTTTATTCATATAGGTTTTTTTAGACAAAACAAAAATACCACAAAATTTATCTCGATAGATCTTAATGGCAATGACATAAGACGCATTACCGATATCTTTTATTTCAAAATATTTAGAGAGAAATTGTTTCACGCCATGTAACAAACTCATATCATTAGTTGCAAGTAATATTTCATCCACATATAATACAAGAAAATAATTTTTACTCTCACTAACCTTCTAGTATATACATTGATCCATAATATTTTCTTTAAAACCAAACGATGAGATAACATCATAGAATTTCAAATACCACTGATAGGATGCTTGTTTTAATCCGTATATGGATCTTTTAAGATCAAATGCTCATCATTATTAGAGGAGAATCTTTCTACTGGTTTCATGTAAACCTCTTCCTCTAGGTCACCATTTAAGAAAGTCATTTTCACATCCATTTGATGCAATTCCATGTCAAAATGAGCAACCAATGTCAAAATTATACGAAGTGAATCTTTTTTAGAATAGGAGAAAATGTATCTGTGTAATCAATTCCTTCTTTTCGAGCAAATCCTTTAGCAACGAGTCTTGCCCTTTATCTCTTAACATTGCCTAATGAGTCTTTCTTTGTTTTAAATAGCCATTTGCAACCTATGGATTTTGCTTCTTTGGGCAATTCAACAAGATCCCAAACATCGTTATTCTTCATAGAATTCATTTTTTCCTTTATAACATTATACCGTAAATTTGATTCTTTGCAACTCATGGCTTATGAAAACGTTTCAGGATCATTCTCAACTCCCGTATTGTAGTTAGATTCTTGTAGATATATAATATAATCACTAGTAATAATTGATTTCCTTGTTCTAGTAGATCTCCTTAATGTTGCACCAACATCCTCATGTTAAGTCTATTATTCAATTGGTTGTTGAATGCTTTTAGGTAATTCCTCAATAACTAGATCTATCGAATTATCAACAACTTGTGGAATTTCTTGATTGTTATTTATGTTGATCGTAGTCTGTCGAATTTTAAAAATTAGTTGTACAACATCTATCTGAACCTGAGGAGCGTTGTGAATGATAATCACCTTATTCTTTGAGGTGGAAGGCTAAGCATCCAAATGATCATTATTGGAAACTAAGCAAGTCATTTTAAAGAAATTTTGCATTTCTTGATTCCATAATTCTAGTGTGATGTGATGGATAATAAAACCTATATCATTTAAATCTTTAGGCATATCTAATGAAATTCCTTCTTATAGTCCTTAGGTCCAATTTCTTCACTTATGAATTATAATTTCTCATTTCAGACGGACATCCCAAACGTGCATATGTCACAAACTCAGTTTCCAACATTTAAATAACTCAAATGGTGTCTTTGGAATAGCTTTGGTTAGTACTCAGATTAATATATAAATTATCATCTTATGAGTTTCAGTTCACAAGGACTTATAAAGTTTGGAGCTACTCAGCATGCTCCATTCCATATCCAATAATGTTCGATTTATTCTTTATGTAACACCATTTTGGTCTACAGATTCAGGCATAGTTTATTGGGTTACTAGCCCACTTTCTTAAAGATACCTTGCAAATGGACTAGGTGCTTCTCCACCTTTAATGTATCTACCACAGTATTCCCACCTTTATCAAACCTCGCGATCTCTACTTCAACTTTGAATATTTTGAAAGCTTATAGTGCTTCATTGTTATTGTGAAGCAAGTAGAGATATATATAATGTGAGCAATCATCTATAAATGAGATGAAGCATTTATGATTGTATGGGCTTGTGTCTAGACTACAAATATCTATATGTATGACTCTAATATGTCTTAACTTCTCTTAACACCTTTCTTTGATTTGTTAGTCTGTTTTCCCTTTATATAGTCCATGCAAGTTTCAAAATCAGTAAAATCCAAAGTACTAAGTACTTCTTTATTCACCAATCTTTTAATCCTTTCTACGGAGATATATCCTAATCTATGGTTCCACAATATAAAAGAATTTTCATTCATAACACAACGTTTTGTTCTAGAATAAACATGTGTTGCATTGTAACAGGTATTATCTTGTAAATTAAAATAGAAAAGACCATCAAATATTGTACCAGTCCCAACAAATTCAAATTTATAATTTAATTTTAAAGATTCATCTGAAATATGAAAGGAATATCCAAAAGGTACAAGTCTTGAAACTAAACTCAATAAAATGTCTTTTATAATTTTAGAACAAAACCAATACATAAAATTAAATTGCAATCCCCAACAACCTCCACATATGAATGTATCTTGTTTTCAGATAAGATATGTTGCTCACTTCCCATTGACTTCCTTGGGTTTTGCAAATCATGTAACTCATTTTAATATTGATTATACAACCTTAATCAATCTACCATAAGTCATGACAAACTTCATTCATATTAGATTCAAAACAAACTAGTGAGATTAGATTACTTTCTTTTCAAGTCATTCCTTATGTTTGTCACAATCTTTCGTCATGTGTCATTTTTTCTTATAAAAAAAGCACTTAGATTCTTTCTTAATGTCAGCTTAGGCAGGTATTTGACCTTTTCCTCTTGAGTTGGCTTGATTTTCTTCTTTCCTTGAACAACCAAATGTTCACTCTGCAAACTCTCTCCTTGTTCCATCAACAATCTCCCTTTCTTTTGAACACACATTGTCATTAATTCAGTTATTGGCCACTTATCCTTATGCACAATATAAGAGATTCTAAAGGGTTCGTATGGTACGTGAACGAGTGTTTAAAATGTAATGCATGAGGATATAATCAGACATCTTAATCTTGAGTTTCTTTAACTGAGTTACCATATCTCTCATCTTCATGATGTGCTCATGCCGATGAGCCTTGTAGAACCACGAATGCCAACAAAATTTTGGTTTTTATGAACATCATACTTAGGCAATTAGATAGCTTAGGCAATTAGATAGCTCCCAACATTCATAAAAAGCAATTTCAACTGTAGTACTGGCCTCAGTTACCTTAGGTGGTTCATCCTTTCAGATAGCATAATCAATGTCCATTATCCACCCCAGATGAAGAATAATTCTTTCTTTTCAAATCTTATAGTTTTCACTCATCAATTTGGGAATTTCACAACTTGCATAAAAGAAACTAACAATTTGAATAGCTACAAAATTTAAACATACATGCTATTTATCAATAAATTGAGGCTAACAAGCTATATATATACGTTATCAATGTTAAACATATCTTAAAAGATATAAATTAAGTGACATAAAAAATGTCAGTGGGATAAATTTTTTAATTCAAACATATTTATGTTAAAATTTATCATAAACTATCAAATTGTATTCCAATTCCTAATACCTATGGGAAAATTAGAAAAAAAAACTTGATATTTCATCATAATTAATCATTCAAATATAATAAAAAATTCTTGTGTGATTAAATCTAAAATAATTAACTATAATTAATTGTTTCAACTTTTTATGTGATTAATTACATAAATATGTAATTTTATATAATTAGGATTGTTGTGGCTAAGCCTAATAATTAATCACTAAAACATTTTATCCAAAATTTAATTCACAATGCAAAAAATATAGGCATAATAATTATGTGAATAAAAAAGTGAAAAATTGATTCGTGTTGAACATTTTATACAAATACAATTTCGACGCATAATATATCAACATAACACCTTTAGTTCAGTTGGCAGAGGCTCACCATACCCCCCATGCAAAAAGTGAAAAGTTGATTCATGTTAATAAATCACAAAAAAAAGAAATTATCAAACACTTGGAATGCAAAATAAACCACACAAGTTCTTTCTTACTTATTAAGAAGGGAAGCTTGGTACAAAACTTGGAATTGGATAGAATTGTGACTATCTGTAATCTTCAAGACCCTTTGACAAAAAAGATCTCAACCGTTGATCTGACCAAGAGTCGGACTTTGCTATAAGATGAAGGAAAGCCTCAAGAAGATGAACATTTTATACAAATACAATTTCAATGCATAATATATCAACATAACACCTTCAGTTTAGTTGGCTAGAATTTTGTTTTTAACAAACAAACAAAATGATGTCGTCTAGTGAAAGGGTCTTCTTTAACCTCCAGTTAGGTCATAACAACTCGATTTGTGACTCATCAGATATCAAACAAAACCAAATCAGAAAAATACAACATAAACTTATTTTTAAATGTAGAAACACTTCCAAAACACTTAATTGAATATTTCTACCTTTAATCGAAAGAAAAACTTCCAAAAACAACTCTAAAATGAAAATTATGATATGATTTTTTTTCTAGAATTCAAAATTCTCCAAAAACTAAAACAAGGTAGAGGTTATTATGCCCTTATGCCAAATGTAAGTCATTTCAACATATATTCAGCAGTAATATATGTTAGAATAACAAATAAACTGAATGTGGAGAAATTGAAATACCTCATGCCATCGCTTTTTTGCTTGGAAAGTTTACGCTTTTTGGAATTCTTCTAAGCTTTCACTCCGAAAATCGATGGCGTACTTTTTAGAAAGGTATAGGTGTTTAGGGATCTAAAAAAGGAACGAGATCCTTTGTACTCATTAGGGTGTTCCAACTCTGTACCATTTATTTACGAAAACAAGGGATTTGTTCCCCCTCAAAAACTACAAGAAAAATACATCAATGTGTTTTCATCAACTACATTGATTGTTACTGCAAAAAAAGGACATTAATATCCATTAATTACACCATATATGGGTATTGAAACTAATTGGAATATGGAAAATTCTCACGTATTAATTATTTTCACTTAGTCTCCTTATAGCGGAACTCTATTTGAGATCATTTCATTTCCTTTGCTTCTGTTACTCTTTTATCATCCAATTTGTTCTTAGGGTATGTTTGGATGTGGGTGGAGGGATGGAAGGGAATGGAATGGAATGACCCAAATGACTCAGGCCATTGTTTGGGAGTTTATTTTGAAACATGATGGAATGACAATTAATGACTTTGGAAGTCATCCTTTGCCATCCAAAATCTAATATTTTGTGACCTCCCAAATTGGGGGGTCAGGGATGGAATAGCATGGCTTGCCTTCCAAACCCTAATTTAATGACAAAAATACCCTAAAAAAATTAATGAAATTACAACCCCAGCAAATACCTACGCGGCTACATGTTATTATATCCATTGTGTTTCTCCTTCAAATGGCTTCTTTCATTGACGAACGTTTTTCTCCTCAGCTACTAAGGTCATCTGTCTTCGTTCCATCAGGTAAGCATCGACTATTCTTCTGTGTTCATCTTCTTGACACTTTTTGTACGTGAAGAAATCAGAAATTTTTATTGATGTTGGTGTCGTCTTCTTTGTTTATCGATGGACATGCGCTTATTATGTGTTACTAAAATAGTTTCATGACAACTATGCATATTTTATTATAAGGGTAATTTTGGAAAAAAATATTACAAGTCATTCTATTCTATTCATTTTTAGTATCACTTCTAAACAATGGTTAAAGGAGTCACTCTCTTATTTTATTTAAACTTCCAAACAATGGAGTGACCCATTTTATTCCATTCCATTCCACTACATTTCATTCCGTTCCATTAATTGTCATTCCATTCTATTATATCCTAAACTCCCAAACATACCCTAAGTGTTTACTGACAATTGGGATCACCGTGGACAAACCGACAACTGGGATCATCGTGGACAATAATAGGTGGTCTCGTCACTTTTGCTTTCAAGATCTTTTTGTCCGTTATTAACATAGTCGCGATCCGTCACATTTTTCAGGACTTTTTGTAGAGACTAGGGCGTATAGAGACAAAGTAATTGGATAGATTATATGTTAATTCGTAATGTTGTTAGGAGATGATCGACTCTGTTATTCTTTCTTTCTTTCCCTTGATTACGTTGTCTTCAGCAGTCGAAGTTTTACTGGTCACTACCGGAGTGACATCATAATTATGTATTAATTATATTTAATTATATATAATATTAGTAATATTAAAAAAATACTAAATTATATAAAAATATTTAAAAATAATAAAAAATAACAAATTAATTGAACCAGTGGTCGAACTGGTTGAACCGGACCGGTTCGACTGGTCAATTGACCAGTTTTAACCAGTTCACACTGGTTCAATTAGGAATTAGTTTTTAGGAGTGAACCGGATCGGATAGCCGACCGGTCACCGGTCAAACCGGTAAAACCGGCCGGTCCGATCCGATTTTTAAAACAACGGTCTTAAAGTTGA
>JANZXV010000004.1:25558898-25583707 GCA_027576455.1 Erythroxylum roigii
TAAACAAAGATGATATAATTTAGATCATAAAGGTATCATCTTAGTTTGTCACACTCTATTTTCCCATTCATGTTAGTGAGGTATTAGGTATATGTGATTGTATTGGATCTGTGTCGCATATGACACGTGCATTTAGTACTTTTTGGTATCGAAAGCCTTGCAGGATGGAACGATGAACTTTCGTTATCTTTGGAACAATTGTTTTGTTTTTAAAACCTAGTCACTAATACAATAATATGACTTAACCGTGTTCTTAACTTGTTTTTAAATTAGAGTCAACACTCCAATTGAGTATTGCTCAAGGGGGAGATTGTTAGACTTTTTTTAATTTCGCATAAAGTTGGATAATATTTAATTGCAAATTTCGGTTTTTAAATAACTTATCGGTTAAGTTACGTAATTTGATCAGGATAAAGATAATAAAGTGGCTCAATAAATAATCTAAATCAATGGGTTGAAGTTCGGGTGAAAAATGGATTATAATCAGTGTGGACTGGACCCATATCGAGCCTATAATAGGGAAGTCTGATATAGAAGCCATATATAAAGGTTAAGGTCTTCTGTAGTTGCTAATATCAATCGTAAGCATAAGGATTCTCTGACCTATTAAGAGAGCTTACGTTTTGAGAAAACTATAAAAAGATGTTGATCAAGTTCCGATGAGGAGTTCCTGTGAAGACGACAGTGGATTCGCGCTCGTTTCAGCTCTGAAAAGCTCGTTTAAAGTTATAGAACTGAAATCATATACTTTCCGCATTTCTTCGTTTATTGCCCTTTCACGTTTGATTCGAAATACATAACTAAGGTATCATTACGTGTTACACCTACAATAATAAGTAGAATCCTAATCATCATCCTTATCGGATAAGTTTTTGTTACGATTATAAATTTAACACAAAAACTCCTTTATTCGTGTTGTCAGTCCTATCATTGGTTGTTCTCTATCGTTTACTAAACCTCGCCTTTTAGATGTTGCTGTAATTATTTTTCTTCCATATAATGTCAAGACTATCCAAATAGCACCTACTTTTTTGAAGTGTTGTTTATTACACAAAACCACTATTTTTAAATCAAAAAAAAGGAAAATAGTTTAAAAATGGAATAGTTTCGTAATAAGTTAATACATAATAATAAGTTGCTTCGAATGACTATATATATATAGTAGTATAGAAAATCGAAAGTCTCTGCCTAAAAGAAAAAAAAACATGCAGAATTAAAAAAGCTGCTAAACTTGATCACGTGTAACACATGCGGGTGATTCACGGTCGCCGGGAAGTAGTTGTTACTGTAAGAAAGATTGTTGGTTCTTTCTACCTACTACCAAGTCCCTTTGCTCGGTTTGGTAGAAACTGCTTCCTCTCCTCTGTTTCATTTGTTCTGTCCTTTGGTTGGTGCTTCTTGTTTTCTTTTTTCGGTATAATAATATATTATCCTTATGGGCAATTTTGTCTTTTTCTTATTAAGTAGACAACTATTTATTGTAAATTTGACTTTTAATAAAATATCAGTTAAGCTACGTAATTTAATTCAAATAAGAGTAATAAAGTGACCCAATAAATGATCTAGATTAATGAGTCAAAGTCCGAGTAGAAAATAGATTCCTTTTAATGTGAACTTGGTTTATATCGACCTTGTGATAGAAAAATCCGATATGGAAACTATATAAAATTTAATGTCTCTTACGATTGCTCATATCAATTGTAAGCATACGGTTATTTGACCCGTTAAGAGAACTTGTGTATTGAGAAAACTATAGTAAGACTTAAATCGAGTGTCAGTGAATAACTTCCTCAACTGTCTCTGGAAGATCGGAGTTCGTTTCAATATCAAAAACTACTTCAAAACTTAGAATGGAACCGAAATAAGGTATTCACATTTTTTTCGTTTTTACCATATCATGTATGATTCTGGATACGTAATAGAGTCTGTATTACGCGCGCGCGCGTATATATATATATATATATATATATCAAAAACAAAACTTTAATTTATGAAATATTAAGAAATCGTTTGGCTCCACTTTTACTTTTGTGATTTTTTTATTTTTAAATAAAAATATATTTAATTGTTCGAGATGAAATCAGATTCTTCACGGAATGGAGTTATAATTACGTTACTTTCAACAATAATTGCAAAGAGCTTGTTAGGACCATGTGATTGAAGCTCAAGTTGCTTGTTATTATTGGTTGGTGTGACTTTGTTGTTTAATAAATATTACTTATTAGACCCATTTAATGTGACAACCAAGTTGATATCAATCTCAGATAAATAATCGCAAGAGCAAGAAATAAAAGGTAGAGCTAATTTATACAGGTCAATTTTTTAATTAATATTTTTAAAACAGATCGAAAGTTAAACTAATAAAATAAGATATTTAAGATTTTAAAAGTTTAATCGGTATTGAACGTCATAAAATCAACTAATAATTAATTTTAAAGAATTTAAAATACGATTGAAAGAGATTGTCGTTATTCATCGAAGTATTAGAAGTTTAATTAAAAAGAATATTAAATAAAAATTAATTGATTTATTTTAGTTTATAAGAATTTATTAATCTATAAAACTTGATCGAGTAATTAATAAACTGATAGTTTTTAGCAACAAGAGTTATTTAAATTGAACGGTTCAAAATTTTTAAAATTGATCAAACCAGACTGATTGAGTTTTTAATTTATTACTTTTAATAATTTATTTAATATGTGCCTTTAATTCATAAATATTTAAAAAACATATATTCAAATGATATGTTTTTAAATTAAAAATAAGCTAATCCTTTTATCCCTTTATAAATATCAAAATTTTGTGGATGATAGAATATTATTTTTAATTTTTATTTAATAATAATGATTATTTTAATTAATAAATAATATGATAAAGATGAGTCTAATTACATAATAATAATTATTAAAATATATATGGAATATTATTTATGTATATAAATAAAAATGAGGTGGGCCACCAGACATATGGACAAGACACGGAAAGAGAAACTAAGGTTAAGCTCATCCTCGTAATTAAGGAAAGAGGCATACCAGTAGACGAACTAAATGCCCAACTTAACCCTCATTTTAACCAAGATTTACAAGTGCCCAAAGCGAAGATTCTCGTTATTGAGCAAAAGGTTGGACCCAGATATCTATAGCCACAGATAGGAATACCTATTTATTGCTTTAGCCAAGTTGATCTCTGACTCTTCTCTTCTCTGTGCTAGGAAATTTTTTTTTTCCTATTTTCTCTGTTAATTTTTCCTATCAACACAAAGTCCAAACTTGGAAGCCTCAAGATTTTTATATACAGTTTCAAGCATCAGAGAAGCCAAACCCCAGATAAGAAGAAGAGACAAAATTTGATATTTGTACGTAATTGACTTCGTTTTGAGCTGTGCGGTTGTAAAACGACCATCTTTTTTTTTTTTTTGTGGGTTGTCAGGAAATCTTCGAATCCGTAAGTTCATCATCTTCTTTTCATCGTTCTGTCAGAGCAGTTCAAGTTCAATTGCTTTCTTTCTTCCATTTTTTTTGAAAAGGTTTTTTTTATAATGTTTCTTGTGCTAGTCTTCATTGCGTTGTTTGTATCGATTTCGAGTTCTAGTTTCTTTGTTTGTTGAAATGAGGAATCTGTTTGAAGGGATTCTCTGTTAGTTTCTCATTTCGTAATTTGCTTTTTGGATTTTGGATTGCAACATCTGTGGAGTGGCACTGCTAAGCTTGTTCCAAGTTCGGCGGCCAAAAGGAGCCGAAGTCTTTGTTTTCTTTTGGTTGATAAATGGTTTCTCAATCTCGTTTGTGTTATTATCTTAGTAGCCAAACAGAGGTATGGGTTCTTTTAGCTTTTTATTTCATGGGTCAGTTTCAAATTCTTTATTCTTTTCTGTGGATGGGCGGGTTTCAAATTCCAACAGCTTTTGTACTGGTTTAATTTTAAGGTTCCTTTTATGTAACAATTTTTGGATGTCTTCTTACATTGAACTTGAAAATGAAATGCAGATATCCTGATACCACAGTAGAAGAAAAAGCAATAATCAAGAAATCTGTAGGGTTTGGTCGTGGAGGGAGTAACTTATAATTAGTTTTTGGTGTTTTCAATTGGAAAGGGAAAACATCAAGACTTTAGATAGCGTTTATCAGATATTGTAAGTGTAGTGGGGTGATTGAAGGATGAGTTTGGTGGGAAGAGTTGGGAGCTTCATTTCACAAGGAGTATACAGTGTTGCCACCCCATTTCATCCATTTGGTGGAGCTGTTGATGTTATTGTGGTTCAACAGCAAGATGGATCATTTCGGAGCGCCCCTTGGTATGTTCGGTTTGGTAAATTTCAAGGTGTGCTTAAAGGGGCTGAGAAGATTGTGCGCATAAATGTAAATGGTGTCGAAGCAAATTTTCATATGTATCTCGATAATTCCGGTGAGGCTTATTTCATAAAGGAGGTGGAATCTGGTGATGAGAGCAAGGCGAATGAGGCTTTAAAGGATTCTGACAGCATGGAAATGCCACTTGAGGATGGTAGTGCTGTTAAGAACATAGTGCACATTGGTCAACTAAAGCATAGTGTTTCTGATTCTGGGGTAGCTCAATTGCGAGAGGAGTGTGACTCATCAGGTGTAGGTCAACTTGAGACAACAGAATCTGATGTAGATCATAGATATTATGACTTCCAAGATGAGCAATCTTCCGTAGAGGGTTCAGTTGAGATACCAGAATATGGGTCTGGTAGATATGAAAATTTAGATAGTGATCCTCTTGCAGAACCTCATGGTTTAGATTCAGAAGTGATCTTGGTGAGCGTGGATGGGCATGTCTTGACAGCCCCTGTTTCAGAATCAGAGCAGAATGCTGAGAATGGTCAGTTAAACACATCAGAGTTGAATGTGAACCAGAAAGATGCAGCTGATGAATCTACTCCAGTTGATGATGCCCGGTCTTCTGATTATGTTAACAAGCTGAATGCATCTGTATCTGGTGCTGCATCTGACAATGATTTCAGTATAAGTGGTGGCATTAATGCTTTTGCAAGTCATTTGGAGGTTTGTGAAGGCGACGGGGAACATGCTTGTCTTGGTCGAGAAACTATGGAAATTTCTAGATTTGAAGGGGCTGTGCAGATTTGCACTCTTTCAGAAGAGGAATCCCCTACTAAGAGAGAAGTTTTTAAAAGCTGCTTGGAGTTAACAAAATTGGTAGACCATGTTGGGAACAATGATTTTGAAGAAATGTGTTCACCAAAAGTGCAAAATTCAAATGGGGAATGTCCTCGTAATTCTTGCACTATTGACCAGACTCCAAATGGAAATCTCGTTGAATTCACAAATGATGGTTCATCTCCACCTTGTAAATCAGAATCTAGTGGGCCTGACGGGTCTCATGATTTAGATATTGAAGTTAAAGCAACTGAGAAAACCACTGCAGATGTGGAACATATTGATTCTAATGTCACATCTGCATATCCTATTAACATCACAAATGATCCAGAAGAGAAACATGAAGATCTTTGCCCATCCGCATCAAGTGAGTTGGTAGATAGTAATTCACAAAGGCCTGCTGCTGAAGATGTTAGCAGAAAAGACGAAGCTTCTGGTGAAGAGATCCAAGCTTTTTCAAGCATGAGTGAGCACCTTTTATTAATTGTATACTGTAATTGTAGTTTGTTTCATGTTGTATGTGAGGTTACTTTCATTGCTTACCTTCTGATTTTGTAGGGTTTGAAATCTCACTGTGTGGGAAGGAACTTCGTGCTGGCATGGGTTCAGAGGCTGCTGCCAAAGTGTTTGAGTCACATCTTGTATCTGTAGAAGAATTTAAAACCTCTGCAACATCAGTCATAAAAAATGAGAACTTAATTGTTAGATATGATGATAAGTACTTACCATGGGAAAAGGCTGCTCCCGTTGTTCTCGGAATGGTGGCATTTGGTTTAGAATTACCTGTTGATCCCAAAGATACTATTCCTGTTGGGCAGGGTGACACACCTGAGAATAGGGACATTGATACTGGACTTACTTCAACACCCTCTAGCCGCAGATGGAGGCTCTGGCCTATTCCATTTAGAAGGGTCAAAACACTTGAACATAGCAACAGTAATGCATCAAGTGAAGAGTTATTTCTGGATACTGAATCAGGTTTACAAAACTCAAATGCTGAACCGACCTCATATGATGCTGTTCAATCGCCTCACAAACAATACATAAGAACAAACGTTCCAACTAGTGAACAGATAGCATCACTGAATCTGAAAGATGGCCAAAATGTCATAACCTTCAGTTTCTCTACCAGGGTTCTTGGTACACAACAGGTTCGCCTGGTACCTGAATTTTTGGATGTTTGGATGATAGCAATATGCACCTGAAGTTCTCTTTCTTTAGTCATATACTCAATGTTCAATTTTATCAGGAAGCCGCACACATATATTTGTGGAAGTGGAACACGAGAATTGTAATATCAGATGTTGATGGGACAATTACCAAGTAAGGCCTCTGGTGTTCTATCATCAGTCTCTCAAAATTATAAAACAAACTTTGATTGCACTGACTCCTTATGTTTGTCCTCAGTGTCTTCTTTTCTTGCTTGTCATAAGCACAATTTGTAATGTCAATTATCAGCCTTTGATGATTGTCAAATTTTTTGGATCTCTATTTTGTGGCACATCTTTGTGATTTGTATGCTTAACGATTTACATATTATCGGAGGGGCGTTAGAAAATAACACAATCAATATGTTTGCGTGCTGAGCTGCTTCATGAATCACCATCAGAATCCTGCTGACACTTCAGGGAGCGGTCTTCTTCTTCTATATGTTATCTTTGAAAACATTTCTGTTTGTTTCTGTATGTATCATAGATTTCTGAGCTTTCAACCACAGTAACCTTCAACTCCAATTATCATTTCCATGCACATTTTGTAAATGCAACTATGCAAGCATTGTGTTTGTGCTTTTTCCTTCTACTTTCATGTGTAAATGTCCACAAATTAGTTCCTTTATGTGATAGTTTTGCAAGCTTGATATGAGGCTAAAGTTGCTATAAGTCCAGATGAACATTCTTTCAACTTTTAATTCACTGGTGAACAGGCATAAGTTTTATTTATGATGGAAAGAAATGCGGCATCCTTCATAGTGATCTTAGTTGTTGTCTAATATGTTAGATATTGTACTGTTATGAGGTGCATTAACTTGACACATTCTTTTTCAGATCTGATGTTTTAGGTCAGTTCATGCCTTTGGTTGGGAAGGATTGGTCACAATCTGGTGTGGCTAAACTATTTTCTGCCATTAAGGTATTTGCTTTTTCTGCTTTTATCATAATTGGATGCTCAAATTATATGGTTGATTCTTCATTTCTCAAACGATATGATTTACTTTCTATACAAGCATTTGATGATTGGTGAAACTTGCTTCATTTAGTCCATGACTTTGAAGATCCTAGGAAAGAATTATGTGCCAAGTGTCTCCTGCATGACACCCATTCATGTCTGGTAATTACTATTCTCATCTAATTCATGTCTCTAGAAAATGCTATGGTGGGTCTAGGAGAAACACAAAGGGGTAACAATGAGAAAAACTGGAACATTTTAAGCAGAAACGCCTTGATGGAGTCTTCAAAACCTCCCCTGTTTCTGTAGGGTCCCTTGTGTACTAGACTGTTACCTAACCATCAAATGGATTAGTGGCATCACCAATGCATATTGTTGATCACCTCTACATGTCGTCCAAAGCAGTGGATGCTACTCATCTAGATCCATATACTGCATTATTTCGCTCCTTCCTAGTAAATAATTCACAATCGTGAATTGATTTGCTTACACATTTTTACAAACTTTCTTGACATCCTCTTATCAGATATGAGCAGTTAGATTCTTGAGTTGCATTTATTATGGTTCTTGGGTTGATTGGTTGGTTTGTTATGGAGATGGACCTGGATATTGAATTCTGGTTTTCTGCAGGAAAATGGGTACCAACTACTTTTTTTGAGTGCACGTGCTATTGTTCAGGCATATTTAACCAGAAGTTTTCTATTCAACCTAAAGCAGGTACTGGTGTAGCTCCTTTCTGTACCTCTTCCCCTGGCAGGTTTCCTGAATTCTGTGTATTGATACAGTTGATCTCATGTTGCAAAAAGGGGGTTGGGGCAGCAAGTTTCCAACACAGTAGGCTAGAAGGGTATATTGCGGTTGGAACGATTAGGGTCTATAATAAAAACCTTTTTAATAATAAATTGAAATACGAAGGCTGTTTTAATTCTTAAGCAAAGCCCTTATTTATGATAGTCTTGCTAAACTAATTAAAATAGGAAAAACAACTCCTACAAGAATTCTGTTGTTAATAGGATAATCAAGTAAACTTGATTACCTTTCAAAAAAAAAAAAAAGTAAACTTGATTGAAAACCGAATCTAAACTTAATAGCAAAAACCTTATGAAAAATAATTAAATAAGAAAACATAAACTAAATATACTCACTGCATCATCTTCTCTAGTTTCATGTACTAAATTGATGTTTATGTCTAATTATTATTTTTGTCCTCCTGCAGGACGGGACAGCCCTACCAAATGGTCCTGTTGTCATCTCACCCGATGGATTATTTCCGTCACTATACCGTGAAGGTTGTCTTATTCTGCAGTTTGGAACTGGTTCACGTCACGGGCATGAAATATTAAATTGAAAATCCATGCATGTAGTTGCTGATTGCATTACACATCTGGACTGCTGATGTCTATAAATTCTGTCATCCTTGTCCTCTGTGTTCTGCATAATTCATGGTTAACTATTAAACTTTCCATATTAAATGATGCTCTGGTTTATTTCTAGCTAACCCTGTTGTTTGTTCTGTTTCCAGTCATAAGAAGAGCTCCGCATGAATTTAAAATTGCGTGCCTAGAGGTAATAATTGCATATATGGAGATATAAGTGTGTGAGATGCCCTGAAGTTTTTAAACAAACTATCAAGTAAAAAAAATTCTGTTTGCAGAATATAAGAAGACTCTTTCCTGCTGATTACAATCCCTTCTATGCGGGCTTTGGAAATAGAGACACCGACGAGTTTAGTTACAAGAAAATGGGCATTCCTAAAGGCAAAATTTTTATCATAAATCCAAAGGTATATACCCTCCTCTCAGTTTTTATTATTTAGAAATGATAATTTGTAGTTCTGTTTGTTTACTTGAGAATATCCTTTAAACCTGGCAGGGTGAAGTGGCAATCAGCCATCGCATCGATGTTAAGTCCTATACATCTTTACACACTCTTGTTAATGAAATATTCCCGCCAACATCATTGATTGAGCAGGTAAGTCATGGTTAAGTTTGAATTGAACTCCCTTTGGTATCAACTTTGAGAAGAGCAAAAAGAACAAACTTGAAAACAAACAAGCAAAGATAAATGAGACTGGACAGGGAAGAAGAAAAAGAAGAATGAGGAAATTGATGATGATGATAATATTGTATATTGCATACATTTGCAGGAAGATTACAATTCTTGGAACTTTTGGAAAATGCCATTGCCAGATATTGATGACTAGTAGAAGTGCGGTGTCATTGTTCTACCAACAAGAAAGATGAGTAGCAGCTTGAGAGGTGTCAACCAAGTACAGATACAGACTACATTCTTAAAATTGTTCCTCATTTCTTTTGCCAGAACCGATACTGAGCTAAGTGTTGTATCCTTCTATAGTGGCCTCAGGACTCGATTATCATGTGCTGGAAAGTTCTGATCACACCTGATAATTCATAGTCCTTGAGAATAAAGCTTTTTTTGTAAAGTAATGCTTACTTTCTCCCACTAGTTCTACCTGTAGAAATGAACAATTATGTTAGGCAAATTATTACAAGTAGAAGAAACATCTCTCCCTGTCTCAGGATTTGGTTGGAAGTTTAATGTCATCACTTACTCTTTTATGTCTATCAGATACAATTTCTCTATTAATTAGAGATAAGACTGCATATTTCTGGACTTCTTCAAATGTTTTACTCATCTATATAAAATATATCAACAAGAAAGTTTAACTCAAATGATACAATTTTTGCAAAAGACTCCAACTTTAAGAATAATTCAGGTTTGATAACTTCAAAAGTTCACTTTTTGGAAGGTATTATCAAACTAAACTTTAATTAGAGGTGCATATATAGCTAAGAAGGTCTTATTTTTGGTTTTTCCTAATAAGAAATAGAACAAGAAAAGGGATAAAAAGAGGATTTATCAATGCATTTTCCTCTTTTAAGGACAACAGAAAGGAAACAAGAAAATGGATAAAATGGAAAAGAAGTCGAACAAAATTGGTGAAACCCAAAAATTGAATGGAAATGGGCAAATTGGTGAATGAGAAGGCCTGCTAATAATAAGCGAAACGAATGGCTTAAGACCCGAACCTTCACTTCCCACACGCGCCAAAACTCTTTGACTCCTTCCCTCATCTGTCTCTCTCTCTTTCTCTCTGTTTCTAACTGTTAACGTATCATTGCAACAAAAATCTTCGTTTAGGAAC
The DNA here is from genome assembly GCA_027576455.1 of Erythroxylum roigii. Classification (NCBI taxonomy): domain Eukaryota; kingdom Viridiplantae; phylum Streptophyta; class Magnoliopsida; order Malpighiales; family Erythroxylaceae; genus Erythroxylum; species Erythroxylum roigii. The sequence goes on from JANZXV010000004.1 coordinate 25,569,369, forward strand.
ATCATTAGATTCTCTTACAAACACCAAGAGCAAGACAATGATATTAGCTTTTACGTGGTTCATGTCTGTTTGAACAGAACCTGAAACCTGAAAACAGAGTAAACACCATAATAATAATATAATAACAATGTCTTGGTTACGGTCTGCTGTTCACAGAGCTGTGGAAGTTGGCGGAAATAACAACTTAACACGCACTGTCCGTAGTTACGCCGACTCCGTCGTCCTCCACGCCGGGAATGCCGTTGCGGGTGGCGCCAGGATCATCCAGGACCGCATTGTCCGTGACCTTTTTTTTTTTTTTTTCCGTGCATTACCTTGAATTTTCAATTCCAGGATTTGATGATGTGTTTAATGTCCGAAAATGACCAAAAGATTGCGACTTTTATAGATTTTGTGGGACCCCATGTGGGTTATGGTGGACCCACATGATCCAATGTGATTAGACGGATTGAATGTGTTTGTTAATGATGGATGTTTGGTACTGTGGAAGCAGGGGCTGAGGAATGTGAAAAGCTTCAGGCTTACTGTGAAGAGACTTGAGGAGGTTTCTGTGTCTTGTAGAGGAGAAGAAAGAATTCAGTTGCTACGAAGATGGTTGGTGGCGCTCAAGGAAACTGAGAGATTAACTGCTGAAATTCCCGGTGGTAATGAGAAGCAAACAGATGAGCAACTTTTCTCTGATGAAGCCAAGGATGCTCTTAGAAGACCCACCATGGTGATCCTTTGTTCTTCTCCTTCTTTCTTCCATGTTTGAATCTGTAGGTGTTCTGGACATGGATCGGCTCTGTAGCTCACTTGCATGTTAAACAATCCGTGTCTTTGTTAGTGCGGACATTTTGTTAGTAGTCGGAGCATTTTTTTTCTTAGTTAATTCATGTGTTTCTTATTTGCATTGAAGATTTACATAGATTCAAACAGGTTTATTACGTTGATCCTGATCTGGGCACAATGAATTACCGTGATGTCTTTCTCTATAGTCAAGCTCTTGAAGGCATCACATTGTCTATGGTGAGTTCAACTAAGCAGATGCATCTTATGCTGATACGTTAATTGTCTTAGATTCTAACTTCTGATTCATGTAGAAACATATTAACTGGACTTTGTATTTGCTGATCCATTGAGTTTAACCGCAGGTTAATTCTTTTGTATGACTCAGATTCTTGAAGCTCCAAACGAGGAAGAAGTTTCTCTGCTCATGGAAATTTTTGGGTGAAGTTTCTCACTCTTGGACTGTAATTTTCATGTTTATTTTTGCCCAACTGTAAGAAAGCAATTCTGTTAAATGTCGTAAGCGTATCCTTCTTTATGGTCTGGTTGTACACAGGCTTTGTCTTGCAGGAGGAAAGGAAATTCACAAAGCTGTGATGCGCAGCATACAGGATTTGGCAGCAACATTTTCCAGTTATGAAGATGAAGTTTTGGTAAGGAAATGATACATATACCATCGTACTCTTGCCGATGTTAGTGAAAGTATTAACAAAATACTAAACAATACCTGCAAATAGAAACTAGCAAGATAAAAAGCTTGTTGCAGATATGCAATTGATTTGATTTATCAATGCTGCAATTTTGAACTGGCTTATTAAATGGCGAGATTTGGAATCTTATTCTAACAATTAGAAATGGACATTGTTGAATGATGTTACTGCAAAATATCTTAATTAAATTCGTCTTTCTCTGTTCACTCTTTAGGTAAAGCGGGAAGAATTGCTTCAATATGCTCAGGATGCGATTGCGGGGTTAAAAATTAATGCAGATATTGCAAGGTGGCTGCAGATCTCAAATAGGATAGTTGCATGCATATGTCGTGAGCCACATAGAATGTTGCATAATTTCTTAGGATGGAGACAGTATCCATGTTTTTGTCAGAATTAGTAATGTCATCTTATTTCTTGACAATAAGATCAAAAGTTGATTTCTTTTGTCGAAGTTTTTATGTCCTGTTTCTCTGCCTCAGAATAGATGCTGAAGCCTGCAGAATAATGGAAGAACTTGAAAGGATAAAGGCATCCCAACAGCCACCAAATGAAGCTAGTGAAAAATCAATTGAAGGAACAACTTCTTCAAAAACTGAGGTGAGGCTGATTTAAATGGCCTGAAATGTTCAGTCACATATATACGCGACATTTGCATTTGAAACCGAAAAGATCTTCAGCATTTCAGTATCCCCTTTTGTTTTTTCCTTTATATTCTCTCCTCATACTGCTACTGGTACTTGTGAGTCTAACTTCTGGAAACAAAGGAATGTTCTTTTTCAATATATGGAATTTCTACTTTTCTTTGCTATGTTTCTGAACATCAAGGAACTATGTGGTTCATGGGAAATGAGTTTTAGGGAAGATTCTAAGAAGTTCAGAATTTTAACATTTTCATTGTTGTGTCTTTATTGCTGATGTGCACGTGCCAAAACTTTTTCTGGAAAGTTTGACCGATCATTTCTTTGAGGCTAATCGTTTCAGTTTTCGTGCAGGCTTCAAAGGATACTTTAGGACATATTGAACTCTGTTTCACGTTGGAGGAACTCTTGCTAAAGAAGAAATCTTTGAAAAATGGGGAATCTCCCGAGGTTCATGCTCGAAAGGTACAGTTCTTTTGGCTGATGTTAGTGAGCTAGTGGTGCATGTCATATTCACTGGCAGAACATTATGTCCTCTGCAGATTGAAAACTAAGCTTAGAACTACTTTTGCAGGTTGACAAATTGAAAGTTTTGTCTGAATCTCTTCTTAACTCCACCTCCAAAGCTGAGAAACGTATTTTAGAACACAGGTATATACAGAACTTATTTACTTGTCAGTGCCTGTGTACGCATGCATCACGGTGGTGGGAAGAAGGTGAAGCGTGGTGCAATTCACAAGCCTTTAGTGCCTTTTATACAACTTTTAGGCTTTCTTTACATGCAGGTCCCAGAAAGAGGAAGCACTTCACTTTCGCGTGGCTAAAGCCAATGAAGTTAGCCAGCTTGAGAAGGTGAACTTTATATTTGCTCTCTTCCTAATATGAGTATAAGCTAAAGAGTGATTTGCATCTGGATAACAAACATCTTTTATTTTATGGTTGCAAATAATCCTTTAATTACTCTTTAATTCAGTTTGTACATTAGGAGAGTTAGTCATTATCTGACCTGGTTTGTTGCAAGGAGTATTAAACACCTGATGGCAATCTCTAGGAACTGGGAGCAGAGATTAGAGAACTTGAGAGGCAAAAAGATGAACTTGAAGCCCAACTAAAGAAGGTATTTTTCCTTTTTCATCTCCAGTCATACCTGGCATTATCTGAACAAGTATCCGTTCAACCAGTTGATGCATTTTTAACTTTTGATGTCCTAAATAGTTGTGTTTACCTGGATTCACAGACATTGACCTTCATACATGCAAAACTATCAAGTTTGACAAGTCATAGTAATTCTATATGTTATAATCAATTCCTCTGGACTCTTAATCCACATACTTTTGTGGGGTGCATCTCCTCTGGCTTGATTTGGTTCAGGTCAATTCCTTATTGACTGCAGCCCGAGCACGGCTTCGCAATGCGCGGGAAGAACGGGACCAATTTGATGACGCTAGTAATCAGATTCTAGTGCACTTCAAAGCCAAGGTATTGGTATATTTGATCTTGTTCTTGGGATCGCTACATTAACTTCTTGAAATATGTGGAAATATATATATTCTGAAAATCTGCTTAATATAAACCAGGATGATGAGCTGTCAAGATCAATATCTTCATATAGAGTAGAAGCGGATGTTGTGAACACATGGATTAATTTTCTGCAAGATACCTGGGTTCTCCAGACAAAGTACAATAAGGAAATGGAAAACCAAGCCAAGTAATTTTACTTGCCTCTTGCTGGTCTTTTGATGTTGTCTGATTCAGGAACTATTTTGGGAACAGATAACTTTCTTGAATGAAACAAAAGATTATTTTAATTACCTCCTTTTATCTCTTAGCCTTTCTGTGTTAGGAACAATCATATATTGCCTTTCAACTGACCTTAAACTTTGCTAATCACTTCTGTTAATGTCTTTAACGGAAATCTCCGCACGACATCAACGTAATCCAAGCTAGACATATTGAATGTTAGATAAAAAATGTTAACGGAAGTTCCAGTGTTGACTGAAAGTGTACTTGTCCGTTTATTATCTCAGATACTGTCCATTTCATACTAATTCTCTATCTTTCCTGTGTATGGATGTTCCAGTGTTGACTTACAGAAATATGGCGATTGTTTTGTGAATTTGGTTACTAATTGTCTGACCAATTACAAGGTAATGGTCTGATTGTCTTGTAGATCATTGCTTCAACTGAGAATTTCTAATTATTAATCCCAGCCTCTTATTGTGGTACAACTTATGTGACTTGCATAAACAATCAGGAACTGATGGGATCTTCGATCGTCCGGTTTAAAGTGCTTGGCAGAGAATTGCGCTCGTGTCAAGGGTATTATTATAATATCCTGAATTTGTTTCAAATTTCAATTATCAAGTCAAGCCTCAAAACTGTTATTCTACAACAGGTTAGAATCAATACCTCCAAAAAGTACAGATGATGATGATCCAAAAGCAATAAATCAAAGAAAAGGGCTTGAAGAGGAGTATCTCAATCTTGAAGCCAAGGTACATATTCTTTGATGATCCCAAAAACAAAACCTTCTGTTTTCCTTGTTCTTCTGCTTAGTGATGGATTTAACTTTCACGTTTTAGCTAGTCTAACGAGTTCTTTCAATTTATGCTTAACTTTCTTCTTCATTGCTCAATCAGATTTTAACCACTTTAAGCATAATAGATGCTATAAAGAAGCAGTTTTATGACAAAACTGAAGGTGCTCACAGGTAATGCATGAAACTGTGATTTTCTTTTCATTCTTGGTATCCAATACCGGGTTAGTGCATTGAATTGTCTCCTTAAAATGGAATATTGAACACTTGATCCAGGAAAGATGAAGAGAAGATCAAACAGCAATTATACTCTCTAGAGAAAATGAGAGAGGAATTTGAATCTGTTGAGAGACCAGTGCTGGAGGTAGAGACCCCCACTAGAAAGTCACCAAGACCATCCCCGACTCCAAAACAAACAAGTGATAGTCCACAACACAAAGATGACAAGACAAAGAAATCATCATCTAGTAATGAAGAGTATTCATCGAATGTGCAGATGGGAATGTACATACTTGAGTCAGACTATGAGAAGGACGAACGGGGCTACTCTTCTGAGGATATCGGTGACTGGGAATTTGATGCAGTTGATCATGAAGCAAGAAGCTGAGACCAAGCAAAGATGCATACCAAATTTTACTAGTTGTATGCATTTGCAGCATTTTGGTATATGCCCAGATAAGGAAAATGCTTCCTTTTCTCTTAATAATAGGATATAAGAAAGTCTTAGATAGATACAAATCACTCCCAAACTGCAATTTACTGGCAAAGTTGACATGGAGTTGTTAGAGCTTCTATTTTGTAAATTCTCTCTTCTTTGACAATGAACTACAGACACTTTCAGCTCAGTTAACAGCAGAATTTTTGTCCATCTTACTGTTTCAATGTGTTGTCTAAGTTTAGTTGCCTGTTACTCACTTTGTCATAGAAAACCTTACTCAGAAGATTGTTATTCACCTTTAGACATCCCTGGAATTTTCTGACTAGCCTTCTCTAATAACAGATTGTGCCAGGTTAGCTTCTAATGCCGCTTTGAAAAGAAGTCAAAAAAAGGCCCTTTGAAATTCTTTACTTAGACCTGTTGGAGGTACAATGATTAAGATCCTGAGTTCTGAAACTTTAATCAATGGTACATATCCCACTTGAAAAGCAAGTTTTCTGAAGTTGGCCAGCCACAGCTACTGAGCTTAAAGCCTACCTTCCCTTATAAACTTTGCAGCTTTCATGAGTGTCTTCCTCTTTACTCAATCATGCATCCTCCATAGTATAGAGGCCCGTCAGAGTCCAGAGCCACGTTAAGGAAATGAGTAATCATGTGAGTCTCAGTGCTCAAGAACATTTATATCATTTCAAGTGTGTTTAACCTCCTCCCTCCTTTAGTGATATGGTGCAGTAAAGCTCAATTGGTTTTCTCATAAATGATTGCCTTGTTGCTTTCCAAACCAATAGTGAGCAACTTGGTTTACAATTGAATTTGAACCATAACCCTGTCTCTTGTAAACTTTATTCAATTATGTTAACTTGTTAGGAATGCTTATTGTAGAGTTGTAAACAAATAGGGAAAATTAAATTTTAGGGTAGGTAAAAGTAAATTAATTTATAAAAAAGATCAACTAATTTAATATAAATCAAAATATAATAAAGTTACATATTAATGCAACTATTTATTGTGAATGTAATTTTCAATGATATCAATGCAATTCTTCATTTAGTGACATAAAAAAACTTTTTTTATAAATTGATTTCCTTATTGACTCAAAATTTAATTGCCCCTTATAAATATTGGAGATGTTAGATTCCATGTGTAATAGGCAAAGATTGCAATATATCATAGCAGTACAGAAATCATGTTAAGAAGATCTGAACCTAAGTGATATATTCTAAGATTAGGTATATAAAGCATGTAAGTGAAGAGTTGGCCCCTGGCAAACTTTTGTCAGATGCTAAAGGTATTGTGTAGTCTTTAGAGAGAAAGATTAAGTGATACAACTTTATCAATTCTATTGGCTGTCAAATGCATTTATAATTACAAACTGTGAAAAAGTATGAATTTAATCATCTGATGTTTTCAGGAATTTTCATTTATTTATAACAAAAAGTAAGAAATAAATTTGACCAGGTCAAATGAGACATCATAGCCTCAAGTGATAGCCCATCAATGACAGTTTCTTGCAAATGGCATGAAACATAAAAATTGAATATTGTTTGAGTACACTGCAATGGATCTCTCTGCTTTTCTCTGTCTCTGTTTCTGTCCATTATTGTAAAACAAAAAAACACAAGAAGCTTAGAGATATGGACTAACTTTTTCAAAAAAATTTCAGGGAAGATTGTGGATGTTGCAGAACATAACAGAACTGTTCTATATTGTTACTATAAGCTTTGGAATACTAGCAAGAACTTGCATTTCTTTTTTCTGATAAAAAATTTGTGTGTAGAGTAGATGACGATGATGATGATACCCAAGTACAGTTGAAGATTCCCATTTCCTAAGTAGATACACACTATCTTTTCCACATTATGAATCACTATGTGGAACGGAATGAGTAGTAGATGTAGATTCCTTGTGTGTCTTGATCTGTTGAATTGCACTGCAACAACTAGTACTAACTATCATTTTCAAGGCCACTATTTTATCATGTGACTCTTCTTAGTCTGTAACCCTTGAACCAAAAACACAGAGTTACTGTCAACATCTTCATCACCAGAAACACTTGTTTAGATTCAAGGTACTGAGTGAGTCAAAGGGCATGTATTAGCTGAAACTGTCTTGTCCATACATTATTGGAATGTTGATAGGACTGTTCAAACTTAGTACATAACATCCCTTAAATGTCAGAAGTTGGATAGTTCCTCCTAAAACTATTTCACTTCATTTACCATGATTGTAATAGCTAGAAATTGTTTGTGAACTAGAAAGAAAAATAAAAGCCAAAAAGGGTTATTTCCCTGAATTTTATACTTTAATATGAAGTTTACATCTGCCCACATAATTGAATTTATCAATTGTAGATGGATTGATCTTAAAACAGTGCATTGAGATATGCAATTATTATAGTCCTTTGTTTCAAAAACGTGCATATCTTTTCAAGTATCCATAAAGAATACGGTTAAGGTAAGAAAAAGAAAGAAAACAAAATGGTGGAAAAGATAGAACAAAAGCAACTGCATAGGAACCACATATCATTGCAGTGATTGGCTACTAAACTGCTTAGAAAAGAAAACTGCATAATCTGTCTGCATGTTATTGTTTGGACCATTCAAGTTCCTTTTTTTTTCCCTTCTTTCTCAAAAGGAAAGAAAAAGTCTGACAAACCCCTTACAATGGAAATTACTAATTTTCTAACTTGGAACCATCTTCACTTTAAATGATGCTCTTTTCTCCTTCTTCCTCCACCAAGCTCACCTCGCCGTAAGCATCTTCATATGCATACACAAAACATAGGTAGTCATTGAAACAGGCCTAGAGAGAAGAGATTTCAGGTTATATGAGAGATGGCCACAAATCAATCTGCTTGCAGTCTTGCAGAAGAAGATGAGTACATTAACATGGAAGTGAGCTCTTCTTTGTCTTCATCGAACTTCCATTGTCACTCCATTAGCTCTCCACCACAGAGCAGAGAGTTTGAGTTTCAAATGTCTTCACTTTCTAATGACACAAAAACTACTGCTTCTCCAGCTGATGAACTCTTCTACAAAGGAAAACTCCTTCCTCTTCTTCTTCCTCCTAGATTACAAATGGTTCAGACACTCCTCCAAAACCCGACAACTTCAACATTTGACAGTAAAAGTAAAGAACCCCTTTTAGAAATTACTAGCTCCAGTACACCTCTGACTAACTCCAACACTACATTGGACTCCTGCAGTATCTCACCATCAGAGTCCTGCAGAGTCAGTAGTGAGCTAAGCCCAGATGAGTATTGCTTTGAATGGTCCTCTGAAACAAACAGTTTCATAGGAGATCTTCCAAAGAAGTCATGGACCAAGAAGCTGAAGCATTCCTCTCTTCGTCAAAAGCTCAAAGCTTCAACTGCGTATCTAAAGTCATTATTCAACAAATCTGATTGTGCGGACGAATCCTTTGTTAAACCGCGGCAGAATGGAGAAACAGAAAGTTATCCAAAAAGTAAGAATCGTTTGAGCAAGAAGCCTTTTTGCAGAACTGATAATCAAATATATCAGAAGTGTACCACTCTCAAGAAAAGCATTGAGAAAGACACGGTAGAGGATGGCTTCTTTAATAATCAAAGAAGATCCTTCTCTGGAGTGATTCAGTGGCATACCACGACCAAGTTCTCATCTTCCTCATCTACATCTTCTTCTGGTTCTTCATCAACATCTTCATCTTTTTCCTTCAGTTCCAATGGGACTCAGGATCTATGTTTGTTAAAGAGAAGTAGCAGTGCAAACTCAGAGATCGAGAGCTCAATTGAAGGAGCAATTGCTCATTGTAGAAAGTCTCAGGAGATGTCTAGTCCAAGAAAATCTGCAAGTGAATCTTCAGAATTTGCAGTTACTGAGATAACATGTCTGATTCCCAGCTAAATTCATGAGTGAGCATTACAAATTTCTCATAAACGTTATGTTCTGATCTTTAATACAGATCAAGTTGACGTTTTTTTGCAAGCCCTGATTACTGGAAGTTGTCTTCTGCAGTTTCTTTTCCAACATTTTTGTACCATATAATAATCTATTGAGCTGACCACCGTTGGATTGAGCTTCAACTGTCATAATTGGCAAATATCTGATACCAAATTAGGATTTATCTTTAGAATTGACAATCAACCAAAATACTTAAATTATTCTAGAACAGTGAACTGATGAGAAACATCTCTATCAGTCCCTCTAAAAATGGTAAATACCCTTTTCAACAAAGATACAAAACCCTTTTTAGCTCAATAGTTTCTGAAAAAGATCAGGTCTTTTAGAAAAAAACTCAGTTGTTCTTTTTAGTTTTACCCTACCACATTCTTTTTCGCTGTTTCCCAACCCTAAGTTCCTGAACAAAGAACTGTGGAAGATATGATAATAGTGTTGCTTGGAAGTGAGGAAAATCCTCTTTTTTCTCCATCTCTTTTTTCTGTAGTATAAGTTACTCAAAGAAGTTCTGAGAAGTTTCCATCCTGGCTGAATCATTTTAATTGATTGTTCATGATCACTGGAAAAAGAATCCTGATTAACTGATAGACTTGACTTGCTGATACTGATCTAGTGACATTGTTTTTATAGAATTTGTTTGACAAATTCTTCAGAACAGTAAATAACTTTAGTGTGTACTAATTTCATCCAAGAAAACTGCTTAGCTAGCTTCAATTACATTGCTTTGAACCTCAGCTATATCTTCTTTTGCAATTTTCCCAGGTATCAACAATTTCTCAGAAAGACTTGTGTAAATGGTACTTCTCAGCGAAGAAAATCGGTTCCCGGTCCAAAGTTGAATCAACTACTCAGTGCAGAAGTGATTCACATAACCAGAACTGAACAGCACAGACATTATTTAAACAGTTATTAAGGATGTCCCTTTTATTATCATGCACTTGGAAAATATCCCAATAATCACAAACCGCTTACCTATTCAGTATTCACACATACTGAACAAGATTCTGAAGAAACATACATGCTGCATTGTGGGGACGAGTTTGAAAGTGGAACATGTGAGTTATGTCAGGAGAGAATCAAAGGGATGAACAAGATTTTATAGGAGATATTTTTTAAATTAAGGACTATACTTCCCAAGATTGTCATCTTGCTATAAGAAAATCCTGAATGATCACTCTCTTCAATGAGTATCAGTAGAACTTCTGATGCCCTCTGACACTAACCTCACCATTCAGATTTTGTTACTTGTTATGCCACCTATGTTAACAGATTGTCTGCAGCAATCAATATAATGTTGGTGTAAGTTCTGAAATTCCACCGAACAGAATCAAAATTTCAAATTACAGATTACGAGTTAAGCGATTGTAGTAATTAAAGATGATTTTAGAGTAGTTACAGATAATGCTATTATAATTGTGATCATGATCCAGAGAACATAAAACTTATTTCTAAAAGAATACAAAACCAATTTTTTATTTTAATGTATGGATTTAAAATGTCATAAACACACATTTTTCCTTTTTTAAAAAATTCCGATTTCTATACATCATAAAAATTTCCATCCTCTTTAAGTTAATAGTGAAATTCAACATAATCTCCAAAGCTGGCACTCTAACTACTGCTTCCAAATTATAGACAGGCACATCCGTACCAATGAAAACCCATTAATGTCATGACAGGGAAGTTCATGTTATTTCAATCTTAACCCTGCAAATTTCAATCTTACGTCAAGCAACCTCTGAGTCTTTGCCAAGCATTTAGCAAGTTCCAAGATGTCAGACATGTCCTTACAGGAGTAGATCCAAGTGACCTCACTCGTTAGTTACACAAGAATTTAGCAAGTTTCAACCTGACAGTCGCTTGCTTTCAGCTCAGAAGCCAAAAGGGTTGTGACTAGATTCTGGAGTATACACAAAATCAGGAGGAAAATTGTATATACCTGTCTAATAACCTAAGAAGTTCGAGGGATGATCTTTATACTGCAAACAGTTTTTTGTACTCGTTCTCCAGGATCTCTGATTCTGGCATCCGCGACATTGATCCTGATAGTGACCTACTCATTGACTTTCGCAATTTAGAAGCCTCAATTCTCTGCATGACTACCCAATAACACAACGTCCCAATTGTGGCTACCATGATCACTGTCCCTATAACTGTTACACAAAGTGCCAACCACCTTTCCTTAGTCCCCACAACATCATATGCCAGTGCAAGAAATGCAACTGAAATTAGCATACAGGCCAACCACATTAGCTTGTTGATCACTGATACTAGTTGCTTCTTAGCCTTTCTCTCTATCACTACAACCGAGGTTTGAACAACCACCACAGCCAGTGATATGAAGAGAGCAATTGAGTCAAATATTATGAAAATCAGAAATTCAGGTTTTGGGGCAATGTTTGCTTCTCCTGCAGATTGTCCTGGAGCAAGGTTTGCTGGATCATCAGCATACTGGCCAGGAACTTGGAAAATGCCTGCGAATGCAACGGTTGCAATGAGGACTGCGACGATTGTTGTCGAGTTGATTGCATTATTCAGACTTTCAGTTTGCATTTTGTTGAGACGCTTGGCTATGCCTTGAACACGTTTACGCGTCAAGCGTGTCGTCTCTAGCTGGTTATGGACTCCATGTTTTATATCACTGACAGTTTGCTTCAACTCCCGAGCAGGATTTGCTATGCTTGGCTTCAGGGATCTGGCAGGATGAACACCATTCTCTTCTAAGATACATGCCGTATCGGTGTGCCCATTTTTCTCTGCAGTGTCAAAGGCAGTTTCTCCAGATCTGTTGATTGCTGTTTTGTTAACTCCTTCATGGACAAGTAGCTTCTTAATGATCTGCAAGCATGGAACCATTGCTAACTTCAGGAATTGCAATCCCGCAAGACAGATCATACGGACTCTTTCATGACTATGTTTAAAATCAAACTGAACATCAGGATCCAACATAAAATAAGGGCTTATCTAGGTTTGCTGAAAAGATTCTGATCCCCAGGATCCCAAGGGTACGTATTGCATTTCCAGGGGTACTAATTACTGACAGAAACTCACAAAGAGCTTCGTACATGAAATCTATATACAACCGGAATTTCTTTATGCGTTGTTTTGCTTTCAATTTAACAAGACACTTGCAGAAAGCAGAATCAACATAAGTTTATGTTTAATTTGTAATTAAATGCAGGAGGTTAGATAATGATATGATTGCAGAATAAAAGTTTGTGAAAGCAGGTTTCCAGGAAAAGGGTCCAAGGGAATGAGAATAAGAATACCTCAGCTCTGCCCTTACGACTTGCAATATGCAAAGCAGTGTTTCCTTTACTGTCAACCATGTTTATCAGGGAAGAATCTGACATTATCAGCTCTTCAACGACCTCAACATTCTGTCCCTTGACCGCCATATGCAGAGCTGTCTGGCCTTTCTTATCAACCCTTGTAGCAAGTGCAGGTTCTTTGCTCAGTAAGACCCTCAAGATCTCCACATGTCCGTTCCTCGCCGCCGAGTGCAAGACCGTTTTGCCGTTGCTTCTCGGTATCAACGCAAGGCCGCTAACTCTTTCCAGAAGGAAATTTGCTACCTCAACATGTCCCTGAGACGCAGCAGAATGCAAAGCTGTGGTATTCGTTGAATCGCAAGTCATTGATAGCTCAGGATCGACCTCCATTAAGACCTTCAGAATTTCTGCATCAAAAGTGAGAGAAACTTATAATCTGAATCACACTCTTTCCATCCCAAATTTTAACAGTAATTTTTAGTCGATCAGTTCTAAGTAACCACACGAAAGCTTAGAGTTGTCAAGTAGAAGCAGCAATCTTGGGTCGAACACTACCTGTATCACCATCTTCTAAAGCCTCTACAAGAATTACAAGTTTAACTCTAGAATCCTTACCTAAATCACCTTGTTTCGCAGCGATGTGAAACGGGTCGTACCCATTTCTTGCTTTGAGACCGGCCGAGGTAGTATCACAGTACTTGATCATCTCCTTCACCAAATCCACATAACCACACTCTGCAGCCACATACAAAGCTGTCTCTCCTGACTGGTTTTGCTTAGCTAAAAGTTCCTTCAACTCTGTTTCTGTACTCTCAGCTATCATTTCCACAACCAACTCCAAATCTCCCGCTCTCGCCGCCGCATGAAACGCCGGGTCATCGCGTTTCCCAGTCAACTGTTTCACCATCTTGTTCTGCCGCAAACCTCGCAGTATCTCCTGATCTTCCATTGAGCAGCAGTCGATGAACAACAACCAACAGAAAACCCTGCTGATCCTGGCAAGTTCTAGAGCTCTGGATTAAACCCCCCGGAATTTTTTTCCCGTGGAACAAGATCAATAATCGTTTATATGAAGACAACCAAGGTGGGATGAGATGGTTTGGAGGATTCAGACAAACTGTGCACGTGGGTATCTAGGGTGTTGATTCCTATATATGCTTTGATCATTAAATAAACATCCCACTTGTGTTAAACAAAAGAATGTCCTTCCAAGTAGCTGACGGTATTGAACATAATAAGATATTGAAAGAACTTTTGGAGCAAGGATAAGGACACGGGAGTTTGAAGAAGAAGCAGAACAAGAATGTTTTATATTGTGACCAGGACAATTATTGGAGTGGTCAGTGAACCAACTAAAACTCAAGTCTCACAAGTAAAGTAGGGATAGACTATGCACTCAACTTTGAAAAAACAGAGTTTGAAGTTGAATTTTGGTTCTGAGAGTGCACGAGGTTGATGCTTAGCGAAGGGGAAGAAGGGTACTTTTGAAAGTTGCAATAATTGTTAGCTTTGACTCGGGTCAAAGCCGCCGCCCACATCATTGTGTTGGTCACATGGACACCTCACACATCATTTTGTCTTTTATTAATAATAATAATAATTATTATAATTATTATTATTTATTGTTTTTATTTTTAATAAAAATTTTGTTTATTTAATTTTTTTAGTTTTAGTATTCATTTTTTTCAATTTTCAAAATTTATTGACAACACATTGTTTTTTGTTTTTTTAATCTGCTTTATTATTAGTTAAATATATATTATTTAATCGTTTAATATATTAATTATTAATAATTATTATGAACAATTTAATTTAATAC
>JANZXV010000004.1:25602253-25615383 GCA_027576455.1 Erythroxylum roigii
AATATATAATATAAAATAAAAATAAAAATAGACATGAAAGATAATACTAATAAAATATAAATAAATATCTATAACTAAAAATATAAAAATTAAAAATAAAATAAATACTACAATAAATATAGAATAAGGAATAAAAATAAAAGATAAAATAAGTAAATAAATAAAGAAACTAAATTCACTGATTTAACAGTAAAAAATTTGAACCAATTAATTTTTTGGTTCGGTTTTTAATTTTCTTACTTTAATGATCTTTATTGTTTAAAACGATCAATTTATCAAGTAATCGACTAAACTAATTGGTTTTTATAAATTAAAATAAACTAATTATTTTTCATTTAACAGTTTCTTTTTTTATTACACATTCTTCTTCAATTATATTTCAATTCTTCAATTTTATTTAATCTTTAATCGATTTTATGACGTTATAATACCAATTGAACATTTTAAACCTTAAAGCTCGTGTACAGTTTAGTATTAATTGAATCTCAATTCTCAATCTATGTATTTGATTGGTCTACTAGGTCTTCATTTTTTGATGAACCCTTCTTGTATTTTTTGGAAGATTGAATATATAACTAATTTGAAAATAAACATATAAATTTTAAATTTTTTTTAGTCTAGACTAGGGTATCCACCGACCGATTCAGTGACTAATCCTCTCGCTGGTTTGTAGGCACCTCACAGGATGAGACAGCTGGCCTAAGGATTATAAATTTTAAATTTCACAATAACATTGATTAACCATGAGCTTAAATATTATTTTAATACTTAGATATTTTATTAAAAAATTGACAATGATATTCTAAGACAAAGAAAAAGTAGTTACAAGCTAGCCCCAATTGGATAGAGTTTACAGTTACGTTCCAAACTACTATTCCTTGTGATTTCTAACGTTTGTCACATTAAGAGTTGGAGTTTTAATAAGATTAGACCAAACTGAGTTTTCAACAGTAAGATAAGACAAGATATTTTAAGTTTAAAACGTTTATCTAAAGAATTTGAAGCATGATTAAATAAGACTGTATTTAATTTAAAGTTAACTAAAAAAGATTAATGAATAAAAATTTATTTATTTATTTTAAATTATAAAAATATATTAGATTACAAAAATTGATATTTAATGATAAAGATTATTAAAGTAAATCAAGTTAAAAAGTTAAAAACTGAATCAATAAATTAGTTTTTTTTTTACAAGAAAAGGTAAGAACTATTATTCGCTTTCAAGCCGAATAGAGTTGTAAATACACATAGGTGATCGTTGGGATCAAGCCACCTTGTCCGTCGACATGGTAACAGCTCCAACAAACCTATGAGTTATTCCATTTGCAGACCATCTAACAAAGACCAATCACACATCTCTTACCTCAGTGAGAAGGGGTTTATAGTCTGAAACTAGTAGTTCGAAAGCAGAATCATCTATATAGTTAGGTTCAAGAATAGCCCGAACACAAGATTGGACATCGGATTTCAGAATAGTAGGCGACCACCCGACATCCTTAATCCAACTCAAGGCTTCTTGAATGGTCATAACCTCGACCGTTTTGACATCAAAGTGACCCAGGACAACTACCTGCATAGCGATAATAAAAGATCCAAGGAAATCCCGAGTTAGTTGATTCAAAGTTCTTACGATTGTACCATTCAAACCAATTCGATTTGTTAATCATAAGAATTACTTATTTCACTTCTTTAGTTAAACATTGCATTTCTTCCTATTCATCTAACCTCTCTTGTTTTGTTAATAGTTACAATTTCCTGTTAAAGTGCCGTACTCCTAATGTGTTTCAATATGTCTTTATTGTGTTAGATCTGGTTTTCTTAATTCACTTTGTTTCTATAAATTTGCGGCCAAAAGTATATTTTGAATCCTGACATTTTCAAAGCATTCAAAACATATCCTAAACAAACGAAAAAGTTAACGCAGATAACTTCTCATTAGTTAATCGTCACGTTAATGTTGATGTGGTATATTTTTATTTTTAAATAGAAAGTAGGTTCCACTGTCACGTGACTATGTGCAATTTTTTGTTAATTTAAAAAATTAATTGTGTAACAATGTAGCCACTTTAAAAAAAAATAAAAATAATGTGATGTTTGTATTAACATCACGTTTAATTGACAAAGAATTAAGTCTCAAATTTTTCGTTCATTTAAATCTTGTTCTAAACATTTTGAAAATGTCAGGACTAAATTTAAACGCTTCAAAACGTTAAGGTTCAAGTTATATAATGTTATAAACGTTGAGGTTTAAAATGCAGTTTTGGCCTAAATGTGTCCAGGAATTTAAAGTATATTGCAAGATATTATGTTACTTAATGTTATTATAAGTTTAACTTATAAAACATTAGGAGGTTAATGAAAATTGATAGTTTGGAATTAAACACAATAAGTATTTATATAATATGTTATTTAACTTTTTAATTCATTAAATTTATATTGTTTATATATCATATTTTAATTTATTTACTTATCCTATAATTTTTTCTTTTTATGTATTATTTGTCAATTTTATAATGAACTAATTTTGGTTAAACCTTCAATTTTGAATTTTTAATTATACCAATTTAATTTCTTATTCGATTTTTAAAATAATAATTAGTGAACTAAAAAAATTTACAACAATCTATTTATTTATAATAAATGAAATTGTTAGGACGTGACTATAAACTTAACTAGTTTTTAAAAATAATATGAAGAAAATGATAACTATGACTATTTAAATTATGAATAAGATAAGCATTAACTTACTTCTCATGTTTGTTGGGTATAATTATGATAATTATATTTTCTAATGAAAATAAATATTAAATTCACTATTTTATATATTATAAAAATTCATTAAAAATTTTATCTTGATATTTTATTCGTTTATTCAATTCAAATTAGACAAGATAAATAAAAAAAAATTAAAAAATAATATTATATTATTTTAACACTTAGATATTTTATTGAAAAATTATATTCTAAGACCAAAAAAAGGATTCAAGAGTTGGAATTTCAATAAAAAATTTATTCTTAAAATATTAAATTTAATTATATTCAAACTAAAGATAAACCCATTTAAACATGATTAATGTATTTAATATTTATAATTACGTAATTATATGATTTTGGTTGGATAAGTAATTGAAGAGATAGAGAGAGAAAGGCGGAAACGTGAAAAATTCGGAATAAATCACTCACGCGCGCACACACTCTCCTACATTATCACCTTCACCTCACGTCCTGCTTCCCACTTCCTGAGCATCTCATCCCATAATGTAACAGACACGCAAGTTTCAGTTATCAAAGGTGTCAACCACCTCAACAACAGCTAAACACTTTCACTTTCCTTAATACTCTCGAACTCTCTCCTTCGGTTTCTCATTTAAATAACTTCCCTCCTGTCTTCTTCTTCTTCTGCTTACTTTTGTCTTACCCACCCTGGTTTTTTCTTTTTCCTCTGCGGTTCTCTCAAACATCTTGAGCTTCTTTGTCTTCACTTTCTGAAACCAGTTCCAACAAACCTGGATAGCATGTATAACTCATATTATCCTGAACAACACCAAGGACATTCTTACGATGGTGATGATGACAACGATGATGATTGGCTTAAACTCTCACTTGGCAGATCCTATTTTAACCCCCCTTCTTCACCGACCCATCAGGAGTTCTCTCCTCTCACGTTTCAACCCTTTTTGCCTCCTCCGGTGGCTTACTATCCAGTGCCGGCACAGCCACAACAGCTGCCACTGCTGGTACCGCAACTACCTAATGACCCTCCTCAATCTCAGCAACAAGAGGTCATTGCGCTGTCTCGTTCTTCGGGTTCTCGAACCCGTAGACCTCCAAACCAGACTTCGAGTGAAGATGATGAGAGCAAAACTGTACCTGCACCGTATCCTTGGGCCACGAACAGGAAAGCCACAGTTCATAGCCTCAAGTATCTTCTGGCCAATGGCATCACAACTATTTCAGGCGAAGTTCAGTGCAAGAGATGTGACAAAACATACGAAATGGAGTACAATCTTGAAGAAAAGTTTGGAGAGGTTGCGTCGTTTATATTGAAGAACAAGTACAGCATGCACGATCGAGCCCCGTCGGTTTGGATGAATCCGACCTTGCCTGACTGCCAGTTGTGCAACCATAGCAACTCTGTGAAACCGGTCTTCCCGAAAGAGAAAACATGCATCAACTGGCTGTTTCTGCTTCTGGGACAAATGCTTGGATGCTGCAAACTCAGTCACCTCAAGCACTTCTGCAAGCACACCGAGAACCACAGGACAGGAGCTAAGGATCGTGTTCTTTATCTTACTTATTTAGCTCTGTGTAAACAGTTGGATCCAACAGGGCCATTTGATCTTGAACTTTAACAAAGTTTGACAACTTGCAGACGACAGATCGATGGATATAGAGTTACCATATGAATCCAATAGCAGCAAAACCTATTGTTTAGTTCAGGTTCTTCGTTTAATTATTAGTTGATTTAAGTCCTCCATTTTCTAGTGAACCCATTTATTGTTTTTCTGTGTTCTTAAGATAGCATTCTCATTACTTTACTTAATTTCTATATAATTATTTCATCTTTTCTTCTTTAAGTGTTCTTAATTATGTTCTTCTGATCTTCCTTAACCACGATTAAGTTATTGGATTAGATTAACAAGATATGGTGAAGATAAGTTCTGATAGTTTTCATGTTGATCGAATTCTATTAATTACCCTGAATACACGACTATTCAAATTAAAATATGGATAAGAACAAGAAGTTGTTAGTTATTAACAATTATAATGACTTATCTCACCAAGTTTGTTGAAGATAATTCCTAGATTTTGATTACAAATTTAGTCTTATATAAATTAATAACTATTCAATTATTATTATTATTATTATTAATAAAATACTAAGTACGATTTCTTTCATTAACCAGATTTATACAAACTTTTCAGGTAATTTAAGAAAATTTTTAAAAATACTTAATTTTTAAAATTTTCAAAAACATCTCTGAATTTTTAATTAAAAAATTTCTTAGACTTCGATTAAAAAAAACTTATCTTAAACTTTAGTTAAAAGATAACAATGAAAAAAAAATTCTAGTTTTCAATTTTTTAGAAAAAAAAAACCATTACGATTCAATCAAACTCTTAAATTTGAACTTAAATAATTAAATTTAATTTAAGTTAATAATTTATTTAAATTATTTTAAATTATTAATTTAAATCAATTTTAATTGATTCGTTCGTATTTAAAAGTTGAATTGATTTACTATAATAGTAACATTTAATTAGCTCATGTCTTACGTTTATATTACAGGTATTTATCATTATTTTTTAATTGAAATCTAAAAAAAGAATTTAATTAAAAATTGAAAAATAGAAAGAATTTTTTACAAAATTTTAAAGATCAAAAACTTTTAAAAATTTTCTTAAGCTACAGGGGAGATTTGTGTTTTTACCCTTTTGACATGCTTAACTGAATAAGAACTTAGATGTTTCAATTTTTTGGGATTAATTACAAAAAGAAAATCCTAAACTTTAGTCAATTTTGTAATTATAGTTCAAACTTAAATAATGACAATTAAATACTCAAGCTTTCGATTTTTTTCAATTTTTTCAATTCTAATCTGACGTCATTAGTTTCATTAACGTTGCTGACGTAGCTTGCCACATAAGACAGAAATTCTAAATGCTTATATATGTCAGACTTAATTAATTTTAACTAATTAAGTTTAACTCGTTTTGGGATTGAAATCTCTAGATCAAACTTTATCTTGCCAGCACGAGAAGATAACGACACTCTATCATGTTACTATGAGACGACAACAACATGAAATCTCACTTTGCCACCCTGGGTCATCTTTCTTTTTGTGCAAGAAATAACTAATTTAGGGTTTTTAATTCTACATATTTAGGCAGTAAGTTTAATTTAGAGATTTCAATCCTAAAATGACATAGTTTAATTATGCTTAATTAAATCTAACGTGTATAAATCTTTAGGATTTTATGTCTTATGTGGTAAATCACGTTAGTAATGTTAATAAAAATACTAAAGTCGAGCTAAAATTGAAAAATTTTAAATTTGAAGTACTTAATTGACATTTTAAAATTTAGGCTATAATTACAAAATTAAGTAAATTTAGATTTTTTTAATTAACCCTATTTTTTATAGTCATTTTATATGTCTCATGAATTCTCCTTCCTAGTTCATTACTTCCTTTCAATTTTGACCTAATTTATTGCCACCTTTCAGCTTATGAAAATAATGTTAGTTAATTACTATATTATTGTGTTGCATAATTTCTTGTTCTCCTTTTATAGTGCTTTCTAATTCTGGTGATACTGTTCGTGGACTCAAATGAATCTTGTGTGTGTGCATAGCAATTTAGTGTTGCATGTGGCGTCTATATATTTTCTGTTAGTAATTTTCACACGATCTCAAATTTCCTGTTACTTTTTATGTACTCCTGTTTAGATTAAAGAAAACACAGACCTACCTCTCAAATTTTCCTCAGGTATATGTTAAAATCTAGCATGAGTGAAGTGTATTCTACTAGTCTGTGGGCATAAAAAAGGTGGGAGTTGTACCTCCTAAGATCTTTTGCTCAATTCTTGTTTTCTGCATCTTACCTCCAATGATCAAACCTGAGCATTCTCGGTTTTTTCTCAAACAGAGGATTTGATGATTCTTTATTGATCTGGTTATCTGCTTGCTTCGCTTTTTGTACAAGTTCCTCAACCAGAGGCAGATCCTGGAGATCTCTACATTGCTACTATTTCTTCCAATAATTCTTCTGTCAACTGTCTCTCAATTTCCCTACCTATTGTGTCAATGTCATTTCCCAAGTCCAGCCACTGCAATTCCCCTGTCAGCACTTCATCAGATACATCATCAGTACCTTTGCTCTGTTGGCTTGCAAGTACTTCGAAAAGTTTGTCCTTAAGGCCATTCTTTATCCACCTGGAACTAATCCTATTTGGTTGTCTCACCCAAGGGTATGGACTGGGTTGTCTCACCCAAGGGCATGGACTGGCAACTTGCTGGTAAATCACCAGTAGTGCTAAATTCACCCGATAAAACAGCAGCCTCCTTGCAGAACACGTCCAAGATGTGCGATTAATGTATATCTTCTCAAGCTCTTGAAAGACTAGGGGATTTACAGGCCACTCAGGAGAGTGCCATGAGGCTATAAAAGTATCAGCATCAGTATCAACAATTCCAGACTCATGCAATACATGCATCGCATAGGAGGAGTCCCTGCTATCTTCAGATAGTCCGTTCTCTTCAGAAAATGGGACAGAGCTGTCCTCAACATCTTCATCACTTGACACAAGCATTCCATCAGCATATGCTTCTGACTCAAGCTTGAGGAGTTGAAGTTGCATTCTTAATCCTATAGAGCAGAAAAAATGATATTAGAAGTCATATAGGTTTAACTACAATGACATCAAGCAGATAATGTAGCTAACGGAATCCCCCAAAATTTTGTAAAACGATTCAATTTCCTTGCATAGGGGAAACTAGCAGCTAGAAGAAACATTAAGCATGGATACACTTTTATATATGTTATGGATTGATTCAACCAAGACAAATTATGAGTTTAATTCTTTCTAACTCCTACGCAGTTTTAAGTATTTGAAAATCAAATTAGGATCTACCACCTTTGTTTGTAAATTGTAGTAATCACAACCAAGATGAGATCTGTAACTTGGAATCCTAAGGTTACTGATTTGCAAGAATTCAAATTCCAAATTGAAGCCAAGCAGTGCTATAGCATTAGAAATATGCAAAACATTTCATATATTACCATGCAGATCCGCATTGAGACTTTCAAAGCATTCAGAACCAGAAGATACATCATCTGCAAAGGGGGTTTCAAGAACTGAAACAGGAGTAGGCTGATCATCCTCCTTAGAGCTTGCAGCAGATTCTAGTTCAACTACAGCATGCTGTGTGGGAACCAAGCCATTCTCAGGCTGGTCGTTTGGTGGCTCCTGGAAAGCCAAAATAAATGTTTGAGGCTATTTAATCATGTACAAAGGTCTGAAACAGATACTTAAACAAGCATCAAGACCTTTGCTGCTTTCAAGGACTGATATATGCTGCATTGATGAGAATACAAGTATAACGCTAATCCAATAAGATAAAATCAAACCTGTAAGCTTAAAACATCTGACTTGCTTGTAAGGGATCCCCTTTCTACCATTGTAGACGTTGATAGTTCTGGATCTGTATGTTGTAGAGACATAGTCATATCCTCAGTGGACTCAGCCAACACATCCTCAAGAACAAATTTGTTATCAGCGACAGTGGCTGGTGATGTCTCAGAAACCACATAGTTCTGTTTAAATTGATTTCCCTCTGCAAAATTGCTCAGCATTTGATTCTGGCTGAAATCCATCTTGGTGGGAGTGTCA
The DNA here is from genome assembly GCA_027576455.1 of Erythroxylum roigii. Taxonomy (NCBI): domain Eukaryota; kingdom Viridiplantae; phylum Streptophyta; class Magnoliopsida; order Malpighiales; family Erythroxylaceae; genus Erythroxylum; species Erythroxylum roigii. Next base: position 25,610,645 of record JANZXV010000004.1, read on the forward strand.
ACATCATCACTAGACGTGCACCCAGAGTGATGAGACTTCTTACTATAATTGTGCGATCTTGAATTTCGAGTGAATGAAGATTCTCTAAGACAGGAACTTTCATTTACCACCCTCCTGCTACTCTGCATAATTTCTTTTGACAACATAGACTTTCCCCTTGATAGAGTTTCCTGACCCGTGCCACTTCTAGGACTACTAGCGGCAGTGGATGAAGCAGGAAGAGATTTTGATCTTGACAGATTTTGGATACATCCACCCTTCCAGCCATCCCTACTGCTAATACCGAACGGTTCAGCACACTCTCCTGGTTCGCCCACTAGTTCTCCACCTTGCCCCCTCTCACTCATGACCTCTGTCTTTGCTAGTCTCATAGCCCTATCGGGGATTCCAAGCATTTCACCAAGTGTGCCACCCCTACTCACCATTCCCAGGTCCACAGACTTATGAGTTAATTTCCACCTCTCTGAGAGTCTCCTTCTAGCTTCTCTACTCAATGATGATTCTTTAATACGGGATGATGAAGGCCTGTAACAACTGCTCAAGTCATTTGAATTTCTAGAAGTTAGTGACATCACCTCTGACTCATTCCCAGAATCATTTTCAGACCTGTCAGATGAACTTTCATCACCAGAATATCCTCTAAATGCAGATGATGAAAAATTTGTGGAACTACTACTGAGTGTAGTTCTAATTTGCCTAGTGATTTCCTTTGCAATTTCTCTAGGTTCTCTAGACTTACATTTTGATTTCGGAACATCCTGAGAACACTTTTTCTTGCTAAATGATTCAGGCTCCCAATTCCTAATACCAGAAACTCCTGTGTGATTCCTACCATATTGGAGAAATTCATGGGAGGAAAAAGTTGATGAAACAGTTCTGGTAGTATTCTGCACTTTCCCTATATTTGGTTTGAGTACAACAATCCTTGTGTCAGAACCTCCCAGTTCATCTTTGTCCTCTAGTTGAACTTTTGATGACCTTTGCAAATCTTGAGTATCACGTTTATCATGAAATTGGCGAAAAAAATCATGAGAATCTGTCAAATTAGTTCTAGTTTTTTCTTTCTCTATTTTGCATTTTCGGCCACTCATTGGACAAGTCAACGAATATAAAGATCTTCCGGATGAGATTTGACCACAGTGGCAGTTAGGAGCAGAGCTAAAAAGATCATGGACATGCTTCATAAATAATGAATCAGGTTGGTCAAGAAACTTCTGCAGAAGATCCTTATTGGAGTCTAGATCATCAATGGTATCATGAAACTGCTTTGAATTGTGAAGTTTTTCATTAGTAGAAAGCTGTTTACCATTCTTGAATTTCTGCTGTATGATTGCCATCTCAGCCTGATCGATCATTGAGTTTGCAGTGGCCTGTGGTGAGCATCTACTACTACACTGCATTTTTCTTGCATCCAAGACATCAAATACATTTTTAAATTCTTGCTCATCCTTCAAGTTTTTCCTAAACAAGCGAAAATTGTGTGAAATGCCATCCTTTTCATGCTTTTTGGTGGAAGCTACCTTCTGTAAATTCCCTGAGTACCTCTTTTGTTGCTTAACAGAAGGCTCCCGAGGAGGCTCCTGAGGAGGCAACCCATCCAGGCCCATCATTCGGGCTATAACATTAGGAGAACTTCTTTTGGATTCAGCTTCTTTTGACATCTCTTCGGCTAAGAACCTTCTTATTGGTGTTCCAACCGCTTGCTTTGAAGATCTCCACCCAAACTCACCAACAACCTACATGAACCAGATAACTTGCATTTATAGATATACCCAGATCACACTTCATTAAGTTAATTATGATTTTCACAAAATTTTTTACCAAAATCATACAAATCAATGAATGCCAACAAGTATCTCACCAATTCCTCCTCGGTAGTATTATCAGTAGTCTGAGAACTACAATCTCCGACCAATTTCGAGAAGTTTATCTTTTTCTGAGCCCGCCCTGAAAATAAATTCCTACTACAACATCAGAAGTTGCTTAAGTAAAACCAAACAGATTGAGGCAATGTAAGACAGTGGGACCGAAATCCACAAATGCAAGCTACCTAACCAAGAGTAGAAAAACTAAGGAAAATTTGAAAAAAAAAAAAGAAGAAGAAGAAGAAATTAATTTTGTTTTTCTTTTTATATTCATTCTCAATTCAATAAAATAGGTAAAAGAAGCAAACAAAATCATAACCCTAACCACTGTGTAAAAAGGCAACAAAGGCAATTCACTACACCTACTTTAACTAAAGAAGGAACAAAAACCGAAAAAATTCAAATTTCGCTGTTGACCTCTAAATCTAATACATTAAACTAAGCACAGTGAGCGAGAGACACTGAAAACTACAAATAAATCCAAAAGGAATGTCTGCTTGTGCTTGGTGGCGAAGAAAATAACTGCAAAAAAATGTGAAATCAAGTGGAACGAAACGAAAATACTAAACAAAATAAAGTATTTTATGCTAAAAACTCTCATTCACTTTCTCTTCAACCAAACATCATCCAGAAACCACGAGAAAGTAGAGAAACAAGCGAACAATTCACCTTCACCAAATCGACGACTGTGGGTGCGATCAGGATTAATGCTAGAGCTACAGGACGGAAACGACTCCATTTCGAGACATCAAACTACATCTAAAGTCGCTTGAACCTTCTAAAACACTCAGGTAGTTGAGAAGAAGAAATCAAGATCAAATAACTTTTGAGCTCATTTCATGTATAATCTTCAAGACAAATAATTATTTAAAAAAAAGAAGAAAAAAACTAAAGAGGATCACACACACACACACACACACACACACACACTCTTAGGTCTCCATAAATAGTACGGAGAGTAGGTGAGGAGATACGAACAATAAAGAGAGTGGGGATCCGTTAGAATCGATGAAGAAAGAGATAGAGAGCGCAAGAAGGAGGCATGAGCATTTAGTGGCAAGTGCAGTTTTTGAACTTGCAGAGATGACTGATGAGTATTAATATTGCAATGTTATTACTATTTTAAATATAATGTGATATTCTATTTTTCTTTATTATAATCCAAATTTTCTCCTTTAAAATAATATAATTTTAACTTAATTATTTAAGATAATAATATTATTTTAATTTATAAATCTTAAAATTTTAAAATTTTCATTTTAATTAATTATAACAATTAGAATTAAGCTCGCAATGAATGCTATTTAATCCGACTCATTATTATTAATTAGATTTTTTTGAAAAGATTATAATTTGAACTAATTTTTATTAAAAGTATAATCAATATTATTTATTTATTTGTAAAAACTTAGTTTGAATTCTTGAATTTATGTTAAAAAGTTTTTATTACTATATTTTTATTTTTATTAAATAAATCTTAAATTTAAATATTATATTTGACATACTCTTTAAAAAATTTTAGCTTTAAAAAAGACACATATTCTAAATGCTTATTTTGCATTATAAAATTAAGGAATATTTTTATTATAATTTATTAAGATAATATTTAATTTAATAAAAAGTAAATATTACATAAATGTCTAATTTCTAAAAGAGTTGTAATTAGAGAGTTAAAATTAGCCTCCTAGAGTGTCAGGAATTCTACATTAGACAACTATAAAGGCATTCAAGAATTTATAATAGTATGCAAACCTCCCCCTCTAGAACTAATTTTTGAGGGTGAGTTAAGCCTTTCTAGCATGGTATCAGAGTCAGTTTGTCTCGAAAGTTTAGGGCGATATTCGGTTATGTCCCTTTGCCCAATATGTCCATCAGATGTCCAGTCTTACTTTGGATTTAGTGAGGTATGTCAGGAATCTCACATCGGACAACTATGAGGGCATTCAAGAATTTATAATAGTGTGCAAACCTCCTCCTCTAGAGCTAGCTTTTGGGGGAGCGTTAGGCCTTTCTAACATAGAGGGTGGTTGAGTTGGTAAAGTGGAGGGGCATAGGGTTAAAAGGTTCCGTGTTTGATTCCTCCTACCTACCATCTCTCGATCGAGTATGTCGTACAAAGCTTGCCTAATGCGAAATACCCGATTGACGTGATTTGTAAGCTATTATGTCAATCTGGAGGTTTACCCAGTGAGCATCCAAAAGGTGACGGTTGCGGTTTTTCCGTTTCAAAAAAAAAAAGTATTTAGAGTTATGGGATTATTAAATATTAAATTGGATTTTTTCCTTAATTTCGTGTGAAGTGATTGAGCAAAATTAATGTTTTAAAAATCAAAACGGAAGTTAAATTGATAAGATAAAAGTTTTAAAGTTTAAAACATTCAACCGACATTAGGTTATCTAAAATAGATTAAAATTGAATATAATTAAAGAATTTAAAATATGATTGAAAGATAATGTCACCGTTAAATTTTAATTGAAAATTAATTAATTAATTTATTTTAGTTTACAAGATCTTATTAATTTACAAACATTAAAGTTTTAATTATTAATATAATTCGAACCGAAAAGTTAAAAATTGAACCGAAAATTTGAAAAGTTTATGGTTGAAACTGGATAAATTTTTTATTAATTAATCAAAATAGGTAAATTACGTAAGGACTTGTAATTCCTAATCATTGTTCATGAATTCGTCTAGACATAACCCTAACCCTAACCATAGATTATAGACGAAACAAGAAATCTAGGAAGATTGCTTATATGGTTGAAGGACTTTGCGTATATTTAGGACAAGTTTCAACTAACTAACCTTTCAAAAACGTGCACGTATGGGCTTGTGTGAACAATGGTTTGGCTTTTGTGTTTAAAGTTTTAGAT
>JANZXV010000004.1:25621551-25632470 GCA_027576455.1 Erythroxylum roigii
ACTAGTTCTAGTTATTTGGACAATGGTTGACCCAAGCCCAATTCTTGTTAGTGGACTCTACACTCTACCCATATTAATTCAATATGGTATCAGAGCTATCTTTTTGGGCATAACCAATTTTTTTTTCTCCACATACATTCTCTTCTTTTCCTTTTCAACCTTTGCTTCGACATGGCTAATTCTTCTTCAGAAGTCACTTCTCCAACAAACACTTTCTCCACACCACCTCCCTCTCTTCTTAAGAAGATCAATCTTCTTTTTGATGATACAAATTTTCTACTTTGGAAGCAACAAATCACTTTCGTCACTCGTAATCAAAATCTACAACAATACCTTGATGGCAGTGTTTCTATTCCTCCTCCGGTTCTTTCCAACGGTGATGAATCAACTACTAATCCTCTATCTTTCCTATCTTCAACAAGATGCAGCACTTGCCTCTTGGCTACTCACTTCTATTAGTTATCATATTCTACCTACATTGGTTGGTTGCTCCACCTCTGCTGACATATGGAGTACTCTACATAAGCATTTTGCTACACACTCCACACAGCGTGTTATGCATCTTCACTGTCAGTTGCGTTTTTAGCGCAAGGCAAACAAGACAATGCGTAATTATCTGTCTGACATCAAATCTATTTGTGATCAGCTCTCAGATTGTGGCGAAGTCGTGCCTGAATCGTTGCACAAGTCCACCATTTTGACCGGTCTTACCCCAGATTTCGATGTTGTCATTGTTGTTATCTCTGCAAGCCCTATCCCTCTTGATGTTGAGGCCATCTCACACATACTCCTTGACATGGAAGCTCGTCAACTAGACTCTCTATCTCTGCAACCCATATCAGCCTCAGTCAACACCGTGACTGCTCAACCTGTTGGACACACCCAAGCCCAAGTTTCACCACCTTCACCTACTCCAACTTACCAACCTTCCCCAAATCAGTCTTCCCGAGGTAGGGGACGAGGACGATACTCTGGCAATCGCATGCAGTGCCAACTCTGTGGACGCTCAAACCATACTGTCCAACGTTGCTTGTACCATTTTGATCCCACTTTCACTGGCATTTCATCAAACACTTCCTTTGCCCACTCATCATCCCCTGTTCTGTTCCAACATTCACCTCCAACCATACATTACACTCATTTTCAGCCTACACCACCAAATATTGGGTCTGGCCTTCTACCCGCTCCACCACCATACACACCCACTCATACTCTTCAGTCTTTTGTTCAGATTCCTAGTGCATCTTCACCTACTCCATTCGTTGCCACTGCCCCTGCATTTGCTCCTCATTCCTATCTTCAACAATCCAATGCACAGATGACAACTTCTGCTCTTTCTACCTCCTCTACTGATCACAACAACACTGAGAGATGACATCTAGATTCTGGAGCCACCAATCATATCACCAATGACATCGCTAACATGACCATCTCCCTTCCCTACACAGGTCAAGGTACGGTTCTAGTCGGTAATGGTGTTGGTCTCCCTATTTCACGTATTGGTCAATCTTCTTTTCTTGCACCTCCCCATTCTGTCATTCTGAAAAATATATTACATGTTCCTCGTATCTCTTCCAATCTTTTATTTGTCTCACAATTTGCTAAGGATAATAATGTCTACTTTGAATTTTTCCTTCCCATTACACTGTCAAGGATTTGGTGTCCCAGACCCTTCTTCTTCAAGGACCTGAAGCTGATGGCCTCTATCATCTCACACTACCACGACATCATCCTACTTCTTCTCCGTCAAGCTTCTCAAGCATCTACCACTTCCCACAGAAGACAACTCCACCTCATCAGTCCACTCTTTGTCTCAATCCATTTCACTTCTACACTGAATATGCAGCCTATTTCTTTCAATTCTAGTGTCACTGTATCACCTTTGACTTGGCATCGCCGTTTAGGCCATCCTTCTACCATTGTAATGAAGCATATTCATATTAATGATAAACCTTTATCTTTTCAATTGCCTGAGTTATGTCATGCCTGCCAATTAGGCAAACCCCACAAATTGCCATTCTCTTTGTCTACCATAAACTACACTGCTCCTTTACAGCTGATTGAAATTGACTTATGGGGACCAGCACCTATTGCCTCTTATGGAAATCGATACTATATGGCATGTGTAGATGCTTTTTCTCGTTATACCTGGATCTATTTCCTGCCTCAAAAATCTAATGTATATGCTGCTTATACCCAATTTCAAAATCTTGTGGAAAGATAATTCAATTGTAAAGTTAAATCGGTTCAGACAGATGGGGGTTCGAAATTTAGACCTCTTGTTCCTTTATGTTCTCAACATGGTATTCATCACCGACTCACTTGTCCCCACACTTCACCTTAAAATGCCCTTGTTGAAAGAAAACACCGGCACATAGTTGAGTTAGGATTAACATTGTTGGCACAAGCCTCTATACCAATGTCTTATTGGCAAGATGTTTTCTTCTCTGCTGTATATCTCATTAATAAACTTCCTTCCAAACCTTTAAATTTTCTGTCTCCTCACGAAACTCTTTTTGGCTCTAAACCTGATTATTCTTTTTTCAAAGTTTTTGGCTGCAGATGTTATCCTCATCTTCGTGCTTACAATGCTCACAAATTGGATTTTTATTCTACTCCCTGCACCTTTTTAGGTTACAGTTCCATGCACCATGGATACAAGTGTCTGGACTCCACTGGTCGTATTTTCATCTTTAGACATGTTGTATTTGATGAGAATGTCTTTCCTTTTGCCAAATCCTCTTCTTCAACATCTCCTTCTCCTCCTCCCTTCTCCACCTCATCCATCATTCCTCTTATAAATCCAGTTTCTTCTTCTAACCCCATATCATTCTCTCCCAGTTCTCAACCTTCACCCACTTCTACCACCACTCTTTCTCCTTGTACCACTTCTTTCCCTACCTCTGCCTCTCCACTCCTCACAGCTTGTGTTTCTCCTTCTATATCACCTACACCTGCTCTCAATACTCATCCTATGATCACAAGGGCTAAGGCTGGTATTTTTAAACCAAAGGCTTTTTCTACTAACCTTATTTTGCAGGCACTGAAGCACATTCACTCTGCCATGAGTAGTTCACATTGGAGAGATACAGTGTTCGAAGAACTTTCTGCTTTGATGAAAAACCAGACCTGGAGCCTTGTACCTAAGCCATTGAACAAGAGTGTTATTGGGAGTAATTGGCTATTCAAGATCAAACATCACTCTGATGGGTCCCTAGCTCGAAATAAAGCCAGATTGGTTGCACGAGGCGACTCACAAAAAGCAGAACTTGATTATTTTGAAACCTTTAGTCTAGTCGTCAAAGCCACAAGACTTCACATTTTAATTTCTATTGCAGTAACATGTGGATGGAAGCTACGACAACTTGATATCAACAATGCATTTTTGAATGGCACCATCACTGAAGAAATTTACATGACTCAACCGCCTGGTTTTGAGCAACTGGATTCAACTGGACAGCCCTTGGTTTGCAAACTTCATCGCGCACTTTATGGCCTCAAGCAGGCTCCACGCAAATGGTTTGAAAGACTAAGTATTTATCTTTGCTCTGAGTTCGACTTTATCGAATCTGTTGCAGACCCTGCTCTATTTATTCGTTTGGTCAACAATTCTTGCACTTATCTTATTATATATGTGGATGACATTCTGATTACGGGCGATAATCCTCAACTTACTCAACACATTATTGATAGTATGAACTCAGTTTTTAGTTTGAAAGACCTTGGCACCCTTAATTATTTTTTTGGGAATTAAAGCAGATGTGACCACCGGTGATGTTCTTCTCAGTCAAAGGAAACACATTCAGGATTTGTTATCCAAGGCTAATATGAGTTCAGCAAGCACTTGTCCTACACTAATGGTCACTTCTCCATCTCTCTCTCTGAAATCAGGTGAACCATTTGATGATCCTACGTTGTATAGAACAGTTGTTGGTAGTCTTCAATATATATGCATCACGCGACTTGATATTGTCTTCAGTGTTAATAAGGTATCTCAGTTTCTTCAATCCCCAACTGACTTGCATTGGAATGATGTAAAACACATTCTTCGGTATTTGAAAGGAACTCAACACTATTTTGCGTTTTACACCTGCTACTGTACTTGATTTGGTTGCCTTTACTGATTCAGACTGAGGAAGCAGTATTAACGACAGAAAATTCACCTCAGGCTATTGTGTCTTTTTTAGTAGAAATTTGGTTTCATGGAGTTCAAAGAAACAAAAAGTAGTTATTAGATCAACCACTGAAGCCGAATATAGGGGAATTGCCAATGTGTCTTGTGAATTAACTTGAATACAGTCATTATTGAAAGAAATAGGTATCATCGTTTCTTTTCCCTCAAAGATATGATGTGACAACTCAGGTGCAGTATCTCTATCAGCTAACCCTGTCTTTCACGCAAGAACAAAGCCTTTAGAGTTGGACTTACATTTCATTCGGGAGAAGGTGTTAAATGGTTATGTTCAAGTAAACTATGTCCCTGCCGCTGATCAAACAACAAACATAATGACAAAGCCAGTCTCAAAATTCCTTTGCTCGTTTGCGAGAGTCATTAAATCTGATTCCTTTAAACAATTGGGAAAGTGATTATCCAAACATTGTGAATATCAAAGAGGGGTAATTCAGGGAACATATTGGAGATAATACATTTATGGTCGTATTCTATTTTAGTATGTTGAGTATTTCCTTTCCACGTATTTTTTAATCTTCTCTAGAATCTTCAGCTGTTGGTTATTGCTGTCAATATTTCATTGGACAGCATAAGCGATATATTTTAGAGAAATGATTGTATCGGGACAACAATCAGTAACGATTTCCTCCATTTTCTGTTTTGCACGATTTCTGTTTTACTTTTTGAGCGGCAAATCTTACAGGTGATGTTTGATCTTACATTCGTAGTGTTACACTTTTTCAACTTTTTGTGTTCCATTCCTCTGCTTCATCATATATGCATCTGCTAATTTTGTACGCTGAAGTTGCACTATGAATCAATAATCAATATCCGCATTAGCATCTATCTGAAGATTCCACTGCAAGAGTGATTGTTCAGACGAAATATCAAACACAAAGAAGAAAAGGATCACAGTTACATGGAGAACTGAAACTTAGAAAATAACAAGGCAAAACTTTGCTCAACGTGCAACATGTATATCACTGATCTATTGTTCAACGGAGTTGCATACAATGGCTGCCAAAATTAACATGTTTACCTAGGATCATACTAAAGCAGAGTATACCAACTAAGAAAAAGGTGTGTAGCTTCTCAGATTATCATAGGTCAGGCTCTGCATGCACAAGAAAACCCTGCTTCAATAGCTGCACTCGAACATCAGAAGCTGGTGTGTCATATAATATTTGATGAACAGTCCATGACTACTCTAATTTCCCGTACTCATGAAACTGGGAAGTTGAAGTGCAACGAACCTTTCTGGCAAAGAATCTCAATCATCTAACTCTAGGTGAATCAGCTCCCTGCAAAGTCCCGGCTTCATGTAAACGCAATCTAATTGTTGGAAAAAAAAGTAATAATTCAAGCAAAATTATATTTGAGGAGCACAATGCAAAAACTCAGGTGCTAGAAATGAGAAACTAATAGAATATCCCATGCATCAGTCTCTCTTATGACATGTTATAAGCATCTACAATGAAGATAGCAGTTTATATCAGAGTCAACAGAAAAACTAAAATTGTGAATCCCAAATAAAAGGAAATCAATAGACAAACACGAATATACTTTTAGAAAAATTTTGACCCTGTACAAAAATCTAAGCTCGTAGCAATGATAACAGCAGCTCAAGCCTTCAAATACCGATCCATCTCATTCAATAAGACAGTAGCAGATTCATTTGAACCTAATACGGGGTCCAGAAGCAGAACAGTTTAGGGTGTCTTTGTTACATTTTACTAGCCAGTGAAGATGTCAAAGCATATTTTAACAAGGAATATAGTATACACAGAATTAGGTATCAAGACCCTGGCCAGTACTCTAGCAAAATGGTCACACACCAACTCTTCCGGTAAATAAACACAAGAAGCAACATTCCTCCCTGCATTTTTATCAAAACGGTTCAAAATTCTATTTGGAGACAGCTGTAGTGGGAACTGCTAAGCAAGGAAAAGAGCAACAATGGCAACATGGCAGAATTCTGCAGCTTTTCTTCTGGGACTGTCTTAACAGACAAGCTTAATGCTTTTCTTCTGCAGACAAGCTTAGTTAAGAAGAACATGAGTTGAATGGGTGATTAGTGATAAGAACAACACATTTGAGTAACATGGGACTTCAAAACCTCATAAAGGATAAGCACATTGAGACATACGGAATCAAGAAAGTTATTTGGAATATGACATACATGCCCAGTGGACTGAATGAAGCAAAGTTGTAGGATTCAATAACAACTGACTTCGCATCACCATCACAAACTTATCAGGTTCAGTACACATAAGAAGAAGGGTTATCAAAGTATTAAAACCAAGCATCACACAAGCAAACACGATGCAATGCCATACTCGGTGGGACTAGAAACAAAATGGAAGACAATTCGATCTCAAAGTCATTAGCAATTGAAGTCTACCAAGAGAGCACAGGATATGGAATGCTATATCAGAATAGGCAAAAATGAATTACCAAAAGAACAACTGTTGCATCTGTAAAACTGTCATCCACTACCATAGCACTCTAAATTTCGCTAAAAAATCACTACCCAAATCATTTCTCACAGCAATAAATGCACGGTTTGGAAAAGCAATAACTTGTATATGTTCCCCTTTACCACAGATCAAGTGCACCATCTACAAGCTCTTAGCTGCTCGATCCAGCTTTTCCTCTCTCCACCTTCTCCGAGAAAAACTTGGTTGCAAACATGTTATCAAGGAAATATTCTCTGTAAGGATGATTCTTTGGAACAAGCTTCCTAAACTGATCAAACTTTTTCTCAGCCTCATCTTTCTTCTTCAACAGAGTGTATATAATCCCCTGACACAGATAGGGCCTAAAGTCCCTAGGCTCCTCTTTCACCAACTCCTCGTAAAGCTTAATTGCTTCACCATACTTCTCCTCCATAACCCTAACTTGCGCAACCAGTAACTTAAAATCCCTTAAAAGTGAATTGTTTTTCTCCTTCTTGCACTTCTCCATTACAGCTTCAATTCTCTTCAACACTCCATCGAATGGTTCACCGGACTCCGAATTCGCCATCACCACACCGTGATAAGCCTCCACGCGAAGGGGGTCTTTCGCTAGTATGTCCTCAAATATCTTCCTCGCCGTCTCCGTCTCGCCGCTAAAGCTTAAAATCTGACCCTTTAGTAAAGGCCACTCTTCGTCGTTGGGCTGAAGCGCGATTAAGCGGTCCACGACGTCAGCTGCTTCTAGAAGCTTCCTGGATTTGATCTTCACCTCCATTAAATACCGGAGATTCTCGAAATCGTCTCCGTTACGAGCCAAGTGCTCCTCGATTCTCTTCTCTTGCTCCTCAAGCGAAGCGTTTTCTCTATCCCACTCCTTAGTGGTCTCTTCCGTTGCTGGCGTCGCAACCGGCGAGGCAATTGCGGGTTTAGCGTTTAACTGTGCGAAGAATAGAGCGGCGGCAGTGGTGAAAACGACGGCAGTACTCTTGAAATAGGGTTTTAGGGTCTGGAACAGTGAAGAAGGAGAGTTTTGAGGATGTTGAGAAAGTGAGGGTTTTGGGTTATGCCAGGACCGTGATCGTGAGGAAGATGAAGCTCCGATGGAAGATAATCTGAACGGTGATGATGAGGACGACAACGGGGGATGTGAGGTTCTGAAGGAAAGAGATTGAGTGGGTTTGGAGAAAAATGGACAGTGCTGATCGAGTGAGAGGTGGAGTGGTTGGTGACAGCAATTCACTTTAGCAGCAGCCTCCATTTTCCAGATAGTGTGTACCGTGGGTTGCTTAAACCCTGATGATAACGAAATGGTATACGGAGGTAGAACGTAGAAGTAGACGACACTGTTCAAAACCCTTGGAAAATGAGTATGTGTTTTGAAGAACTCCGTAAAGCGCTGCCGTTTAAATGTTGTGACCTTCTCTTTTTGGGTCGTTTTAAAGCTGAAGGTCTACCCTTCATGGGCCTAAGCCCTATGGATTCACAATCGACCTGTACATTTAGTTCAAGGCATTAATTTTCTTATAATAGGGAATAGAAACTCAATTACAGTCTAAGAAAATTGATTCCCGACATATTCTCTAAGAGGAGTACATGACACCCAATAGGTGAAAAATGAAAATAAAATGTGTCAACAGCAAAATGGGCAGCATAGGTCGCAAGTCAGTCTGCACATCTGTTCAAGACATTAATTTTCATAATGATCAAAAGTATCTTCAACGTTAGGGAATATTTGATTAGAGGTTTATTAATGGAATAGAATAAAATATATTATTATTCCATCATTTAAGAGGAGAGTTTATAATGGAATGGAATAAAATGAGACAGAAGAGGAGGATTTCATATTGCATCTCATTCCATCTTAAATAGTACAAAAAAAACCTCCGATTTTGAAGTTTACGATGAAATATAAAATAATAAACAATTTTAAATTATATTACATTATAAACCCTTCATCCAAACAGCATTTCACTATATTACATTATGAACTCTTCTATCCTTCCTAAACAACAATTTTCTAATATTACATCTATTTACATTCCATTTCATTATAAACTATTACATTTTATTCTATTTCATTCCATTATATTAAAAACAATTAGATCCAACTAAACATAACTTTAACGATTATAATATAGTATAAATCAGATCCTAATATCTTAAAGTATGTAAATTAATTCCTAATATTTTTAACAAATTCAAAACAGACTTAGACCAAAATTTTAAGTGATTTAATTCTTTATCATTTAAACATTATGTCCATTTTAACAAGATAATATTTTTTAAAAATAAAAGTGACCTCTCTATTAAGTAGGAATAAGGTTGTGTACTATTAGACTTTTCTAAATCTCACACCATAGCAAAATTCAACCGAATGATAACGGATATTTATAAATTTCGAAACGAATATCTCTGAAGAAAATTGGGGATTCCTTAGTTATATTTTTTATACAAACTACGATATTTAGTTTTTTTTACTTTTTTAGTAGATTTCTTTTTTTATAAAGGGAAGCTAAATCGAAATTACACAACTAGACGAGGGAAACAGATTCCCGAAGAATCCTCTAATAGGATCATGTGGCATCTGATAGGTGTAGTGTCAAAGTAAGTGACGCTAACATCAAAATGACCTGCATACTTAGCAAGCCAGTCGACACATTTGTTGCTCTCTCGATATATACGGCGATGAACAACAGTTCAGTTCCTAGTAAACAGTTCATGAATGCCCAGGACTATAGAGTTGTGGGAGCTGGCTTGGTGCTCTGAAGAGGAAAGGATGTCGATCACCTCTGTGGATTTCACTTCAAGCTTGATCCAACGATACCCCAAGTTCAACGCGATGGTGAATCCAGTATAGACTCCCCAGAGTTCTGCTGAGACAGGAGTGCACCACCCAAGATTTTGAGTAAATCCACCCCGCCAGATGTCGTCGCGCGTCTCGGAGAAGACCACCTGCGGTCGCTACAGATGAGGCCCGATTGCACGACCATCGGTATTTAATTTGAGCCAACCCGTGGGAGATTTGCTCCAGCCGATAAGTTATTCCCGTCGAGGCCAAGGACCAGCGAGCATTACTCTACTTTGCCACACCCCTACTTGATGGACCATACCTGCATAAGACAAAATAGGAAAAATAGATGAGGATGGCCAAGAGAACTGATCAGCGAAAATGGACATGTTCCTCTATTGCCATAGAAACCAGCAGGTAATGCCAAATAGGCTTGACCATCCGTATCCCAAAACATTGCGGTGAGATTGGAGGTTGTGAGTGATCCACTCCCTCAAAGACATGGTGAAGAAGGTATGCAAAACGAGCTGGGAAGGGAAGTTGTGCCACACTTGTCAGGCTTTCACGCAGTCGCGCATTACATGCAACGATTCTTCCTCCTGGCGACATTGATAACAATCACCGTCCGTGGTGAGATGCCGACGCACTCGTTCTTGGTTAGTAAGAAGCTTATACTTCGTCAGGAGCCAGAGGAAAGATCGAATGCCCTCCGGGCTGTTCCACTGCCAGGTGACCTTCCAAGCCTCGGAGATCGTGGTAACGTCAGTGTAACGCCCCATATTAGGGGTTAGAATATTAAGGGATTTCAATGCATGGTATGCTTGGCATAATTGAGTTTTTGTTTATTTAAGCATATACATTTTTGGACTCATACCAATATTTGTGCATGCATTCATGACATTTCGGGTATAATTAAGTTGTTAACGCGAATAAAATGTGATTTGGCGAGTATTTAGAAATTTTGGTGAATTATGGATTAATTGTCTTGGATTATTAAATTGGTGTATATTATTATTAATTCTGTATTTTTGGAGACATTTAGGATGTTTTAGAAAGCTATTGAAAATTTGAGGTAATTTAGATTAAAAAAATAAAGAAATTAATAGACAAATTATGGAGTTACAAATGGATCAATGAATGAGTGACATTTGGCACCATTGGATAATTGACATGTGGACTGGTTTTATAGGTGACAAGTGGCAACATTTTAATTAGGCAAATGACATTACATGCACTAAGACATGTGGCTTGATGCATTATATGCATTAAGACATGTGGCTTGAGGCATTACATGCATTAAGACATGTGGTTTGATAATAAGGACACCTAGCAAAGCAATAACTGAAACACTCCAGCTCATTTTAGAAGCCTACTCCCTTACTTTGGCTTCTTTCACACGAAATTTCATTCTCCTACTCCCCCCTCTCAACTTCTGGACCTTTGTTGAAGCTTGGATCATCATATTTGTAAGTTATTTCAATAATAAATAGGTCTTGTGATGCTA
>JANZXV010000004.1:25761191-25778705 GCA_027576455.1 Erythroxylum roigii
TCTAATCCCCTCTTTCCAAACAAATCCAATTAATTCACACTCATTTTAAGTGGTCTAAAAAGTGATTACAATCAAATCCCAGTATAACATATGAGGTATATTATCAAGCATTTAACAGATGAGGTATATATATATATTATAAATCTCATCTGTTATATATATATATATATACATATATTATAAACCTCATCTCTTAAATGCTTATATATATATTATAGCCCTCATATGTTAAATGCCTATATGTAACAGATGACATATATTCTCAAGATTTCAACTATGTTTAAACAATTTATCTCATAGAACTAACGAAAATGATAGATTGTTTCCATATATTCCTACAAGAATACAAAACAATCAATTTGTATCCCCTTTCTTTTCTTGCAAATTATAACGAAGATAAATGTTTAGAATATACTGAATTAGCAAAATATTAAATTTATCCTAGTTTTTGTTTTATAATACTAGATATTGTAAGCCAACTCTCTTATGAGCCCCAAAACTTCACCAAGCTTTCTAATGACTTCTACACCATAAACAGTTAGAAGAAAAGGAAACGCAAGTGGCAAGAGCCAAAGATGAAGAGAACTAAGTTAAGAGAGGACATACGACTCATGAGTGAATAGTACAATTCTCAAGTCTTGATTTTCAACCTCAACACTTAATAATCAAAAGCATACAACACCCAAATCACTTCTCTAACTACTGAAACGAATATAGAAAGTAGCAACAACATTTCACAAGAAAGGTCAAAACACTCATAATTCCAGAAGAAAAGGAGGGACGGAAATTAGGGATTTTTAAAAAACAAAAGCATTACTTGCAAACTTGAAAAAACCCAGTTCAAGAAGCTCTTGCTACACCGACATGTACTTTGAAAACAATGGACAGTCACTTGGAACTATCTCATATTGCATAAAAATCCAAACTCTTTGTTCCGGCAGTCTAACCAAATTTAGCGGCACAACAATTGCAACCCAGAAAGAAGAATATTTACCTGAAGCTGAAGCAACGATGCTCTTCCAAACACGCTTCTCGACTGCTACAATGGTCCCCTGCCAACTCTCTTCAACTGCTACAATGGATATTGTGTTACTGCCAATATTAGTTGTTATTTGTAAGGATAAATAATGATAATACGAAAGATTACTGAGGGTATATTAGATAGTGTGTATTTATTAGGTTACGTTCCATCCTAAACCTCCCGAATCGGAGGTTTCTTATTTTCACTGTTTAGGATGGAATGGAACGTAACATGAAACCCTCCGCTTCCATCCTATTCCATTCCATTCCATTACAAAACCTTCAAACAAACGATGTAACTGTGTTACGTTCCATTCCATCCCATTATAAACCTTCGAACCAAATAGAGCCTTAAGTTTTTCTTTTATAAAATGTTTGTCAATCTTCACATGCTTCGTCCGATCATGTTGAACTGGATTATTGGCAATATTGATAGCTGCTTTATTATCATAAAACAACTTCATTGGGTGTTCCACTGGTTTCTTAAGTTCTTCCATTACTCTTTTAAGCCCAATTATTTCGCAAATTCCCTTATTCATTGCCTTATAATCTGCCTCTACACAACTTCTGGCTACTACAATTTGTTTTTTACTCTTCCATGTTACTAGATTTTCCTAAAAATATTTGCAATACCCAAAAATTGATCTTCTATTAGTAAGAGGCCCTGCCAATATTTATCGGTGTAGACTTCAACACTCCTTTGATCACTTTTATTAAAGAATAATCCTTTCCCTGAAGTTCCCTTTAAGTATTTTAAGGTTCTATACACTACTTCCAAGTGTTCTTTATATGGAGTATGCATAAATTAACTTACCATATTGACAACAAAGGAAATATTTGGTTTGGCGTGAGATAAATATATTAGCTTTCCTATCAATCGTTGATATTGACTTATATCTATTAGAACTCCTTCCTTAACTTCACATAGCTTTGAGTTAGAATTATATAGGAGTATCTAGTAGTTTACATCAACTCATCCTAGTTTCTTTTAGAAGGTCCAAGATATACTTTTGTTGGGAGACTACTTTGCCCTTCTTAAATCTGACAATTTCCATCCCTAGGAAGTAAATAAGACACCCCATATCTTTGATTTCAAACTCCTTTGAAAGATTATTTTTAAGAATTTTAATTTCCTCAAAATCATCGCCGGTGAGGATAATATCATCCACGTACACAATTATAATTGCATTCTTTCCTTCTGCGGAAGTTTTTATGAATAGATTATGATCAGAGTGCCCCTATAAGAAACCTTGAGACTTCACAAATCTTGTGAATCTTTTAAACCAGGCCCTTGGTGATTGTTTTAACCCACATAAAGATTTTTTTAGTTTGCATATCCTTTTTCCAAAGCTTTCACTAAATCCTATGGAAGACTCCATATACACCTCTTCTTCTAAATCTACATTTAGGAAGGCATTTTTTACATCCAACTAATGTAGACTTCAATCAAGATTAACTGTAATAAAAAGCAACACTCTCATAGTATTTAACTTAGCAACATGTGAAAAAGTTTATGAACAATCCATGCCATGAGTTTATGTAAACACCTTAGCAACAAGACGAGCCTTATATCTTTCGAATGACTCATCAAAATTATACTTTACGGTTTACATCTAACCATTGTTTTCCCTCTCTGAAGATCAACTTCCTCTTACGTTATATTTTTCTCCAAAGTGCTCATTTCCTTTAGGACTGTATCCCTCCACTCGAGAATATTTAGAGCCTCCTATATATTCCTAGGAATGGAAACATTGAATAACTTAGAAGTAAATGCTTGAAATGATGGAGATAAACTTTGATATGATAAAAGTTATATAAAGGATATTTGGTATAAGTCCTAGAACCTTTCCTAAGAGCAATGGCTTAATCTAAGGTTTCATCCGACTCTAGAATAGATATCAGGTGACACTGACTCAATAGAAATAGACTCAAACTGAGATTTACCTAGCTAGTCTCCAATTTATGGGTTTGTTTCCCGGTTAGATTCTTGACCACGCTATAAGTTGTTTGTGCTTTTTTTTTTAATCATTTTGGATATTTTCTAAAAAATATTTTTCCTTTAAAACTATTTCTATCTTGTCCCGTACACATTCATTATTTTCTTGAGATTGAATTTGTAAAGGCATTGAAGATGAATCCTTATTTTCATTATTTAAGACAACATCAGTGTTTAAATAAGGGTTTTATAAAATATCTACATCATTGTCATAAATATAAAAAAATGAATCTTCACTACGTGTCTCCCCCTGAAGATGAAGTGAGAGAAAAAAAAGGTTTGTCTTTAAAAAAGGTGAAATCCATGAAAATAAAAAGCCATTTGGTTATTGGATCAAAGCACTTATACCCTTTTTGAGTGGAACGATAACCAACAAAAATATATTTTTTTGCTTTAGGATCAAGTTTTCCCCGATTGTTGTCACAAATATGAACAAATGCAATAAACCCAAATACTTTAGGAGGGACATCATGTGATAATCGAGATGAAGGAAAACATTTGTTAAAACAATTAAGTGGTGTTTGAAATTTTAAAGCTTTTAAAGGCATCCTATTGATCAAATGTGTAGCTGTTAGGATAGCCTCACCCTGTAAGTACTTAGGAGTGTTAGTTGAAAACATTAGAGATTTTGCATTTTTAATAGTTGTTTATTTTTTTATGTTATTCCATTTTGTTATGGGATTTCAGTATATGAGCTTTAATGAAAAAAAATTAACAAAAAGATTTCTTAAAACTTATTGAAGTATTCTTTTCCATTATCACTTCTAAAAACTTGAATTCTATTTTGAAACTATGTTTGGATCATGTCATAAAAATTTTGAAACACCCTCTGAATATCTTACTACTCATTGAGTAAAAATAACCAAGTGATTTTAGCGCGATCATCAATAAAAGTTATGAACCGTCTTTTTTCCGGTTATTGTTTTATTCTCTAAGGTCCCCAAATATGGCTATGGATTATAACAAAGGGTTTAGTGGCCTTTTAAAGTTATGCTAGCAAAGTTGTTCGATGATATTTAGCAATTTGGCAAATTTCACACTGAAACGAAGATAGATCTTTATTTGAAATGTCTCATATAATGAAAACTTGGATGTTCAAATCTAAAATGCCATAACATAATTTTATTCTCACAAAGTATTAAAATAGAATTAAGACAAGTTCTCTAGGATTTCCTATTTGAGTGATATCCATTTTCTAAGAAATAAAGATCTCCAACTTGTTTAGCATTACCAATCATCTAAGAAATAAAGATCTCCAAATAGACAAAAATTCAATTTGATAAATATATTTAATTATAGAAACCAAATATAATTGAGACAGACGGACACCATATAAACATGGGCTAAAGGCCCAATACAAGTAATCCTCAAAGAAAAGAGAAGAGAGCCCGCCAGCCAGCAAAGAGTAGGGACGTGGAGGGATCTGATTGGGTGTGGGAAACCGCCACAAGACTCGCCCAGCCGTTGGATGAGATGACTATTTATATATATATATTCTTGTCTTTCTCTTTCACAAAGGTTGCAAGTCAAGTCTGATCCAAAACTCCGATCAAAATATCCACGGATTTACCTCCTTCACGTGTCAAATGGATTAAATTGAAACTCACACCTATCAAATCCAATCCGAATCCTCTTGATCTATTCAAAGTTTGAATCAGAAGAAGAAGAAGGCGCGTTGGGGTTAGGGTTTATACAGCTAGGGTTTCGTAGAGGGGATATAATAATGCCGCCGGTGGGCGACGTATTGCCTCCATTAATACCTTCTTTGATTTTCTTTCACCGTCGATTCCGTTTTAAACACCTCGAGAAAAGTGATCGTCGTGGTAATCTTAGCTAACGCCTTTCCTTTTCGTTTCCCTCTCCCTATCTCTATATTACTTCTTCTCTTCGATTTCGTTTCTCTTTTGCCCTTTGTTTTCTTCCGTTTTCGTCGTGGTTTGAAGTTTTGAAAGATTAATCTGTCTCCGAGAGTTTTGAGATATCAAATCGTAGTTTTTTGGAGGTGACTCGTTTGGTTGGGAGTTCCTATAAATCTAAAACAGGTATTTTTCTTTTCATTTCGTGCTTATTTTTGCTTTTTTTTGTGTGCATATTTTAATTCATTGTGTGTCGTCTCTTGGGTTTCTGATCAGATCTGTTGACTTTATGATCATCAGATCCAACGGCGATTAGGCCATGCTACCTATGCGCTGGGAATGTCTGTAACATTATCTACCAGTGGTTTTTTGTTAGTTATATTGATTGGATCGTTTATTTTTCACACCATACAATGTTTGATTGATTGGGTTTTATGATTGTCATGAAATGTTAGATAAAACCAGTTAGTCAAAGTGAACGTTAGGAGATTAGTCGATTAGTGGTTGGTGTGAATGGACAATTGTGTATTTGATCATCTGTATGGAATTCTGATCTCTTTCTGTTGCATTCTGTATACTTTCATCTTAAGGGCTATCTTTTGCGTTTTTAGTTGCTGAATTTAAAGTGGACTGTTCTGTATGTCTTGCTGTGCCAGATCTTTCTTGCACTTTTTGTGATCGATGGATGTTAGTTCTCATTGCCATGCCAGCGACAATTTTCTGGTTGATGAACTTGGAAATGGCATTGGAAAGTTGGTTAGACTGCAAGATCTTACAGAGCAGTGTGATTCTGATGGAGATGATAACAGCGATGGAGATGAAGGAATCAAGGAGCTCGAACCTTCTGGCACAAAACCGGTGAAAAAGTGCTTGGACAAGTCTGCTACATTCCCATGTAGTGGTAAAACATCTGGCCAAGAAGATGATGAACCTGATTTGTCATTGCAGATACCATTGGCAGAGCAACCCATTGCACGAACAGTGTCCATGCCTGTAAAATTTCTACTCATACCCAATATTTTCATTTTATTTCTTACGATTTTGAATTCGAGTTTAGGTTATAAAAAACTTCTTCCTCCAAATAATTGTGCAGAGAAGGGTATTAATTAGGATTCCATGTACCTTTTATGCTAATGGGGTTCTTTATACATTTTCTTCTTTACAGATTGTGTCTGCCATGAAAGGTAGCAGAGAGAAACAAGGACTAAGTCCTAGGAAATTGAATGTAACTTGGGCCCCTGATGTTTATGATCCCATTCCTAATTCACAATCTCACGTAGTAAGAAGCAAACCGAAGAAATCTAGGAAAGGCAGAGACAAAGATAACAACTACAAGAAAAATGGCAAGAAAGGCCAGAAAGGCAACTCTTCACGAGGTGGGGGTGGTAAAGACAAGAAGCAACATCGCAAACTTGGTGGAAGGTCTGATAAATGTTACCAGACATTCCATAATTCAGATATAGTTCTTGACTCTGTAGACAGTAGTGATTTTGATGTTGGTAGCCCGGACCATTGTGGGAGTAGCTTCCTGAAGAAATCACCTACTCAGTTTCATTACTCTGTTGCTGAGGCGCTTTGAGCTTGCAGCTTGATTCTGCTTCTTGTCCTCTATTCAGTGGCTGTGTAAATAAATAAATACGTTGGAGGTTCTGTTGATCAGTGACTGTCATGGTCATGGAGACTTTGAGCGATGTGCTTACTACTTGCATCTTTGGGTTGACACCCTGCTAAGCTATGAATTTTAGTTGGATATGTGTTTTACATACTGCCTATTGAGTTACCGGTGTCCCTGTAAATAGGAAATGAAATGGAATGTTTGGTTTGCTTCACTTGGTATGTTAAACGTAGATACTTCAATTCCTGCGCACTTATATTCTCTTCAGAGTATTCTATGGGTTTGAATGATCTTTGTCATTGCCTTTATAAGCAAAGGGGTGTTGACAGGCTACCAAAGGTGTTCGGTTCAGCAAATCTTTGATAAGAGTCAGCCCGTGCCAATGCCTTGATCTGGGCATTCGGCGATCTCTGAGGAATTGGCTTCGTTATTGTTGGTATGTGTGTTACTCTAACGTTGTGGAAAGATTGATGCCTTACTCTGCATTTGTTACAGATCCAGCATCTATTGAACAACTGGCAGCAGGAAGCTATTCAACAATTCCTATAGCAGATTGACAATATGAAAAAAGAACTGCATCACTCAGGTGCATTGGTTTTTTAATAAACAAGCACATAGTATAGGTTCACTGATGCACAAGAGTTTGCCAAGTAAATGCATGGTTGCTTACTTATTGCCACACCTGACATAAAATCAGACCTCTAGGCCTGTAGTTCCTTCATAGTTTGGACGGAAAAACTCAAAACCCTTTCCTGGAATAAATAAGATAGATCTTTAAGAAGGAATGAATAAGATACATTTTAAAGGAAAAAGACGCTTCTAAAATCAGCCACACCATCCAACAGTCTTGTTAGTCCTAAATCCAGTTTCAGATTGCTCTGCTTCAGGTTGAGGTGGTGGTACCGGTGGAGGCCTGAACTCCCTTGGCTTGGCGGGGTCGACGAAGATGACCCAACCATCCAAGAACTTAGCATTCATTCCTTCGCGAGCTCTCTCAGCTTCTTCTATGTTTGTATAGGTCACAAACGCAAACCCCTTTGACCTTCCCGAGACCCTGTCTGTGATCACTTTAGCTAACAACGAGATGGTAATGTCAGACTAAAGGAATAATCAAATACAAGATCCAAGGGGTAGAAGCAGAGACTTGTCCGTTACCTTCAACGAGCTGCCCAAAAGAAGAAAATGCCTCTTTGAGCTTCTCGTCTGTCGTCAGCCTCGAAAGACCTGCGAGTTTCAGATCATAAACTCCAACAAATCATTAGTTATATAGTGATAAGTATTGGAAGTTTTGAGGTCTGGAGCTCATAATAAGAAATTTGACTCTTGCAGTTGCAGACAGTAAAAGGAAGAAAAAAGCATACCACTAACAAAGAGCCTTGGAGAAGTGAGCGTCGAATATAAGTGAGTCAATGAGAATTGTGAGGACAAAGTCCACGTAGCGTGCCGAAACCTAGAAGCGAAAGCCATGGATGCGATGCGATGCGATACGATGCGAGCTTGAAGGAGGTTGAGATTTAGGAGCTTAGCTCAGCTAGTTAGCATAAACCCTCGTAAAACCCTCTTTTTTCGAATAGAATATTCCAGAAATGATTTTCTTTTCTTTCCTGTTACTGCCTCACGTTTATATATTCATACGTTTTTATTTCAATTCCGTAGCAATTTCCTCCGTATTTTTTATTTTAATTTTTCAAGTTATAATTAAGATTTAAATTCGAATTCATCAATTTAACTTTGTTCGAATTATTTTTAATTAAGATAATATTATTTCATTATTATAAATTAAGAAAATTTTATATAATTTATATGTTTTTTTAATCATCATCATCATACTTAATCTGAAATTATGCAGTGAAGCAGGGTCTGAGGAGGTCTGATAGTACACAACCTTATCCCTATATAGTAGAGAAGTTGTTTTTCGATAGACCCATATGCAAATGTTGACAGAAAAATAATGATGCAAGTTAACCAAAAAAAATCACAAATAATAATAACAATACGACAAACTGAATACAAATAATAAAGATACAAATACAAAATACGAATAATAACCTAACCTAACGAGAAAAAATTAGAACTTTAACAAAAAGAAAAATTATCAAGAAGATGCAAATGGGAAAGGCTTTGTTTTTTTTTTAAGCACCAAATCATCAAACATTCAGCTATATGCATCAATTTATCGTAAAAAAAAGGTACCGAATTTGCTTGCCAATTAAGAAAGCCGCATAAGTAAAGATATAATCCGTAAAAAAGTGAATTAATTCAATCAATCTTACTTGCACAATAAAAAATGCTAGTTTATCTTTTCATCCAATCAAATTAGTTGAAGGAATACCTTAACGAACCCATGTTAAAGTTTTAAGAGTAAATTTACGTATTATTGAACTTTCTCAAATCCCATATTTTAATGAAACTTTCACTTAGTATTGTTATTGTTTGTCTAATATATAAACATTTCTTACAACCTTAATTTTAGGTAACAATTCCATATCTAATAACCATTGTTATAATTTACATAATTTTAGTAATTGTTTAGTATGAGAATTTCCAGGAGAGCAACGAGTTTCTAGTTCTCTTTTCAAGTAACAATTCCATATGAAACAACCATTTATTGGACTGGGCCTCAAAGATTCATCTCTACGATGATTGATGATTCCCAGAACCAGAAGAAACACATCCAACAGATTTCTGCATACAGAAACTCTACCATGATAAAAGGTAACCTAATAATAAATAATAACAAAAACCAAGTGCTTATATACAGTATCACTCAACCCGTCTCAAAATTTATGTTATAGCAAATGCTAAGATAGTTTGCAAGAAAGAAAAACTTTCCAATTCTTTCACGAACTTTTGATCATATGAATCTGTCCATTATGTCTCCAATCAGAGTTCAGCAGCAACCAACAATTTTGCAGGAAAAAAAGTAATTGTTGATCTAAGCAAGGTATGGAACCAGCTTCTTACTTTGACGCGTTGCTTGTTGGCACTTCCTTCTCTAGCATTGATGTGTCCTTAAATATGGTCAGTTGGAAATCCCTTGTATACTGCAACAACTGATCGAAAAGGAAATCATGCATCAGTTTTTCATTTCATCAACAACTTCCAACTATTGCTTATATGATTTGTAGTACTTGCTAAACAAAGCCATTTTCTTTCACAATAAAAAGAAAAAATGAGAGATAATAGCTCCCTCCAAGAATGAAAAGAACAAAAGACAAGATAAAGAACTGAATAAAGCATCATCTCATTTTACTTGAACTTCATCTTTTCTTTTTCTTATTTCTTTTTTATTGATAACGAAAGAAACAAAAAATAGGAACAAAAGCAAAAAAAATAATCATTCTTTAGTGCTCTATCTGCTTTACTAAGACATTGATGACCTGTGTAGCTTAAATTTCCTATAGTTCCAGATTGGAACTCATACTGACTACAACAGTTTGAACTTGTTTTCTACAATTCAGAAATATAAAAGCAGGATTCAAGATATTTGCAGATTATTCTAAAACACTGAAATGCAATAAAATTTTACAATAGTATTATTTTAATATTTTGTTTGTAATTGACGATTTCATCATGTCATAATCGCATAAAAAGATGTTGCTTGGACCATGCAGACTCTCAAACAACTGTAACTTACTTGTGCCTCACTCGTCTTCCTGAAGCCAAATTTATTTGTCCAGATTGATTCAGCTTCCTTAGCTGCAGGTAGCACCAGGTTTTCCACATTCAAGAAGCATAACAACCTCTCAATGGATGAGAACAGAGCCTGGAAGTAGCCCTGGATATAGAAAATCCAAAAGGCAATCTACTAAGGTTATCCATCAGCAAGCACAAAACATGACATCTCATTTTAGGAAAAATAAGAAAGAGGCATTGATCGATCATTAGCTTCTTACCTTTCCTTGATGTTCTTTACACGTGGCGATCAAAGGAAGCTCGGCAACTTCCCTACCAAAAACCCTAAGAAGTCCGGCTGACACAACAGCACCCCTGTGTATTTAAAAGAATGATTTGAGATAAATAAAGACATTTTTTTTTGGATGAGGTGAGATAAATAAAGACATTGTTTAATGAAACATGTTTCCAATCAGAACATGAGGAATATTCAGGAGAAGCAGCATACTTTACAGTCAAAAGTACACAATACATATTCCCAAACTCTTGGCCAGATATATTTCTCCTGCAACAAGTTAGGAGGAAATAAGAGTTAATGTTTTGTTTATGATGAACGAACTGCAAATCTGAAAAAAAAAAAACCAACAAGGAAACACATTGGGCCTAATGGAATTAGTATGTCAAGTTAACTAATCACTTGAGATTGTTTCTTTCCAATTATCCTGAGTTTATTAAGAATAAATAAAAGAAAAATTATAGAAGAATGTGAGATCTAGCTTCCACTTATTTCACATTACAAGATGAGCATAAGGAGGATGCTTTCATGAGGGAGATAAAAACACATTAATATAACTCCTTTTCTTATGAATTTATGACCCACAAATGAGTAGACTCTTCTCCTTCCATTACAGAGAAACAGATATGGCTACTACAGCATTTGGAATGGAATACCAACCTCAAAAGAGTTGGTAATGCCAATACCAAAAGAGTTGAGGCAGAAAATTTTTCAAAAATTAAGCAAAGAAAAAGAGGAATTACCCGTAGACCATAACAGGAATCAGATCACGACCAGATTTTGCAACAATAGGACCAAAACATTCCTGTCAAAGAACGGAGGAAGCAGCTTAAGAAATAGTTCCACAAACAAAACTCTCCTCAGCAACTTAGAAAGCATGTCTTAATATACAAATGGTGCCCATCCCAAAAGCTGGAGAGAAGAAGATTGTCTTGAAAAGTATACATTGTTGTCAGTTGAGCCAAGTTCATGGAAGCAGGGGAGAGAGAGGTTGTACTTCACAACCTGAAGGAGCAAGCAAAAAGTCAAAGACTATTAACTACTTACTCGGAAAATTGCAGTAGCTGCTGATAGTAAATCTCTCCAAATGCGACTTTTACCCATCAAAATTCTCCATTGAACATTACCAGCAGCTTCAAGTAATAACCCTCTCTCTGCATGTTTTCTATTTATGATATCTAACAGTTCCGACGGAATCATCTGTACTCCACTGTTAACAGAATCCTTTAAAACTGCATGGATTTGATCACAGTAATCACAGCAGAACCAATCATCCTTAGGAACCTCCTGGAGTGACCATGCAAGAAGCATCTGTGACTACAACTGCAAGACCAACTACACTAAAGTAACTAATTTGGTATTAAACCTACTTTTAAATCACAGCGTCCACTGTCTCTCAAACAGCCTATGTGAAACTCCTTTTCACACTGAAAGAAGAAAAAACAAAACCCAAATAAGTTAGACAATAAAGAACTGAAAAAACTTCTGCAAGTTTTCATGATGAAGAAAGGCATACTTGGTCACAGTATATAACTGTTCGGTCACCAAAAGCTTGTGCCTGAAAATCATGGCCCCTAGTGAACAATAAAAAAAAGTAAATGTAAAATATTAGCTAACACAAAAAATTAAAAAGTAGACAAACAAAAACACAAAAACTGATGATCAACAAAAACAAGAGAGTAATTAAAAATCTGGAACAAAGAACATTCCTAAAGGAAATTGAACAATGACACCCTCTAACAGTCAATTGTCTAAACCATCAATTTTGTTATTTTACTTTCTACATCATCCCATCCCATGACAGCATCAATCAGTTTACTTATTTCCCAAACTCACCCTTAGCACAACCATAAGACAAACCAATATGATGATATCCAGAGTTTCTTATAGCTATATCAATCTAACCAGTTAGTCTCACTATTCAGAAAGATTACAATTCAGGAAGAACACTCAAGGGGTTAACCAACCTGCAAATAGCACAGCCACCAATTCCAGATTCTAGACTTTTAACAACTCGAGTCGATTGAATAATGATAGATTTTGCTCCATGGCCAAATTTATTACAGTTTGGACAACACCAAGAAGCCTTGGCAACTGACTGCAAATCCAAGCATGCTGCAGCACAAAAATATCCAACCAAGTCAAAAATAATGTGAGAGGACTAAATGACATAAGACATTGTTCCTTTGCAATGAGAGTTATTCGGAGAGAAGCAGTGAGAAGAGTTAAATACAAATACAACAAGCCAACACACCTATTGAACAGGAACATTAAAACCATATAGTATTTGAGAAGACTAAGAACACCAAAGGGAAATAAACTGAAAAAAGCATTCTATTAGATAACACATAACTAAAGATATAACATAAACTGCAAACAAGATATACATGGTTCAAAAGCCTGAGGACAAGTTTCACAACATATTAGGTTCCCCCCATCTCCACATTTTGTGCACATATCATCGCTCACATTAGCTGTAAGGCTTTTTCCATTTGTCAGTGAAATAGCTATGTCATGGAGGGTCAGTCCATTAGAACTGTAAATGTGACGGTAACTGCAAAAGGTACAAATATTTGAGTAGAGATAAATCAATCTAATTTACATCATCAAGATGTCAGAACTACTTTTAAGAGGCTACTCACGGTTGACGCCTAGCAGCCATTCCAGCGTGTGCCTCAAATTGAGAAGGACTGATCTATTCATGCAAAGAAAGATAATTGAATAGTATGAGGTATCAAAGGATTGAACTTAAATCATCACATGCAAACTTCACAAACCACTATGACTGTTCATCTTCATCACCTTACCTCTGTTTCACAGCAATTACAGAATATGCCATTTCCATGCTTGTAGCCGCCTAATATTTTCTGAAACAAAATGCATCACTAATTTAGGTCAAGAGGATGACCAAAAGAATACATATATCATGGTTACAAAACACACAACTTACATGTCCTTTTACATAATAAGCTAATTCAGCACCATCTGCAAGACCATCAGGCATAAAAAGTAGCCGGTGAAGATCATTATCTCTGCCAACATATGGAAAGAACCTCCAGGTTAAATAATTAAAGGTAGAACTTAACAAGACAAACAGATTTTGATTAGTATAACAGTAATAACCTTCTCTTTGCACCACCCTCTGGTTTTTTTTTCCGTTTAGCCACCAACCCAGATTCATAGGAACTTGGTCTGTGAGTGCAATGAACCCATCAGCGAACAAGACAGTATTGTGAACTTAAGTCAGATACCTTTACATAGGAAAAGCTGACAAGCAAAAAACAAAGAAAATTCTAAAATACAAACAAGAAAAAGAAAAAGAACTTGTTTTCACTATTATTTCCCATTCTATAGAGAGAGACATAGAGAGGGACGGACAGACCGCTTCAATGCACGTCTCTGCTCTTCTGAAATACTCATAAAAGTGCTCTGACAAACTTGCTGTGTAGAAAAAAACTTGAAGTTGGCCAACCACTTCCTCCTAAGGTTTGGTTGGGCTGGGTGAAAATTTCACAAAATTCTCAGCAAAAAATGATTAGAAATTAAGTTATAAACTTAATGCTGCAATCTACAGAATCTCCAAGAGAAGAAATTGCAATCAAAGACTAGCACCATCTAGAAGAAACAAGCAACCTGCCCCAAATAAAAGTTTTAAAGGCTTTTGTAAGAACATCAAGCAGTTTTTCAATAAATTAACCACTTGGCGCTTTATATTTCTTCTCTTGCCACTCAATTGAATCCTTATAATGTTTACACACCACATCAGACTTAAAACAAAAGGACTGCGAGAGCAGGGAAGTAGCGATAGCCCCAGATCACCAAAGAGAAATAGTCTATGATAAAATCTATCTATAAAGGCAAACAATATCAGAATGTGTGGGCTATTAAAGATTCGACTCAAATTAACTGAAAAATCAATTGAAAGGGAAACAGAAAATGATAAAATATATCTTGACATACGATATCAGCATGTGTATATTTTGAGAGATTAAGAAAGAGGACCAGAAAGGATAGATGGGAGAATAACCAACAAAAGTCAGAACCGCAAGAAGTTAGTGGGAAATCTCAATAGTCAGGAAAATATAAAAGAGGAACAAGTAAAGTTATGTCTAGGTAAGAAAGTGAAATCGAAAGATCTGAGGGAGAGATTATGCAATCAAATGCATTCCCTCGAACATGTTTGTCATAGAAAGTGCCCGGCTCTATAACGCAGAAAAACTTTTGGAACTATCTAACGTGTCTTAACATTGAGGAGAACAGGATACAGCTGCCTATTACACCTTAGCCACTTGTAATTACAGTAAATCAGCATTTATTCACATTACAGGAAATTGTATCACTTTGCATTAAACCAGGAATAACCGGAATGGTTTTCCTAAAAGTTGAATCAAGCAGAGGGAAAATGTTCTAGGCTAGAACTTCATAAACCCTTTTAGTATTAATTACTCCAAGCATTAAGTAATACAGCCAAATGATTCCAGGCAGCTTATAGAAAAGGAAACAGGAGAGGAAAGGTAAAACTATAAATTAGCATATAAGGTTAGATACGAAAGTAGACGATAGGAAGTTTCACCTTAAGAAAAAGTAAGGCAAAGGTAGCTTGCTGTAATGTCTTGTATCTAGACCAACCTTTTGATTGGTTGGCTGAAGACTAGCTGCATATGCAATTAAGATTAATCAAAAAAGAGCGTGAAGAATTCATATACATATAGGCCATTCTTTTTTATATTATTGTTTGTTGAGTGGGTTGATTTTTGACAAAATTAATACAAACATTACCAACTCCGACAATTTTCAAAAATGGCTCAATAAGCAAGTACAATATGCAATAAATCAAACATTATCACCTTTACAAACCTGGAAGAATTCCTCATTAATGGATGAAACAGCCATGTCCTTCACAACTTCATCCAGCATACTAGGCGGAGTAGTCTTTACTTCCTTGAATAATACTGTAAATTGGCCTCCCATTCTCTAGGTACATACGATTATTTGGATGTCTAGTCTTAAAACCAGCATGCTGCTCAAACTCATAGGCAGTGAGAACCTATCAGTTACAATTCAGTCGCACAATTACTATAAGTGGTTAATCAATTTGTGCAAGTGCAATCACAGAGTAGAAAACACGCCAGCTTACTCTGGAGAAATTGCAAATTGAAGAGCCGCACAAGTACCCTCCACCATCTATAATTCCATCTAGCTCCCGCTGGCACATCATTACAACAACATTAGGATTTTGGACGATCAGTAAAACGTACGCAATCAAAGCAACGAAAAATCCATGCTTACTTACCGCTGGAGAAAGGGATACATACTTCAGCCTTGCCCCATCAAGGATGCCAGTTGACAGCAACTTCTGAGTGAAATAGAACATGAAACCGTAAGCTCCCAAGCAGTGCGAGACTGGGAGGAGACCGGGGCAGCTCCTACCCATCCCTGCTTCGCACTTTCCAGTGACCACGTACCTGTACCTGTCTTTCGGACCAGGGAAAGTTGCTTCCTGCTTAGAGAGGGTGTCCTGGCTCTACTACGGGCGGGCCAAATAGAGCTTACCTCCGGCGCGTATTAGCTTGGCTGCGCTTAATAGGCCGGTTTGGCTTCCTCTCTGGCGGCCACTTTGCTTACCTTACCCAAGCTACACTCCCACTCCAAGCTACGCCCCATTTCCGTCTCGCCCACTCGTCTATCGGCCTTTCGATTAGACAACATAGAAGGGTCGACCTTTGTTTGCAGAGCGTCGATTTTCCCCGAAAACAACGCTCGACTCGCATGTGAACATTTGAAGGATAGTTGTGAGGAACTACTTTTTTACATATCTTCGACTCCATATCGGAAGCATATCTACAATCATCCATACTTCCAGAAACTTCTCCGCCGGAATGATTACATGAAGAGTAGTCCCTTGCATCTTCTTCAGTGTAAGACACTCCTCGATCGATGGCACTAGTCGCAGGTTCAGCCACCGAATTAGCGGTCTGGGTGTCATAATCCTCATTTCTTTCGCTAATTTTGAGAGTAATCCTCCCAATCCCAGATGAACTAACATGCTTAGGTATCTCCAACACAGCGTGACAAACAGAAACCGAACCAGGCATTCTGAGGGATGCTGACATGCGAGCCCGTGTTCTCACTAATCGGTGGTTCTTCCTCACTCAGGGCTTCAACCGGACTCGAACTTCCAGAAGACGTGTAAGTTTCCCTGCCACGACCCACTTGGTAACTTGATAACAAGTCAGACCGGTGGCTACTAATCTCTTGACAACTCGAAGCATTTTCTCTAGGCGAAACTATGGGACTCGAAACTTCAGACTTAATACCCTCAGTTGACGCTTCTTTTGCCTCTTTCCTGTAGGGAAACGCTTCCTGCTGTGTGCCGGCTACCAGAAACTCGTCATCCGAAGTATTATCTTTCTCAAAATTCACATCCAAGGCCATTTCCGCACAAATTACACTTTCTCCCATGGACAAACTCCAAACTTATAAATCCCGAAAACCGCTAAACCACGAGCTTTTGTTAACGAATTGAGCTTTTGTTACCGAATTGAGCTTTTGTTACCCATAAATTTGATTCATTCGATAAATGAAGGTTCAGAATATAAGTGTTAGGGTTAGGGTTTTAGATTCTCTGTAAACGAATACATGAAGCGGAAACGCAGAGAGCGGCAAAAAACCAGAGAGAGGAAGAAGCTCTGCTCGCGGTTCAGATTTAAAACTTTTAAAGAAAAAAAGAAGGAAAAAAAAAAGGACAAATCCTATAAAAGAGCCCTCGTAATATATTTGATTATTTATCTTAGTTTTTGTGTTTTTAATTCGTTCACTTTAGTCCCTATGTTTTTTATTCTCATTCAAGATACCCTAATTGGGTATTTTCGGACAAATTTACCCTTAAAATCAAGAGATTAAAAAATGTATTTCAATAATTTAAGGGCAAATTTGTCCAAAAACACCCGATTGGGGTATCTTGAATGAGAATAAAAAACACAGGGACTAAGGTGAACAAATTAAAAACACAGGGGCTAAGATGAATAATCAAATATATCACAGAGACTGTTTTATGTGATTTGCTAAAAAAATAACACTCTTTTTTTTTTTTTGGTGAGTCACGTGTTTTAAGAAA
>JANZXV010000004.1:25783532-25797523 GCA_027576455.1 Erythroxylum roigii
TTTAGGATGGAATGGAACGTAACATGAAACCCTCCGCTTCCATCCCATTCCATTCCATTCCATTATGAAACCCTCAAACAAACGATGGAAACATATTACGTTCCATCCCCTTCCATCCTCAACCATTGAACCAAACAGAGCCTAAGTGTTACTACTAAATATGTAATGTCTTGTGTCATATGAGTTATTATGAAAATTAAACTCCTTATTATAAATGCATACGATACTCAAAACATCTCCATCCTCTCATCAGCATTATTAGAGTTCATACTAAAGGATTATTTGAAATTACCAAGAAGAGAGGTAAATATTAGCTTATAATTTTGCATATTGAAACATTGAAATCCTTCTTTTGGTGATTCTTTTAATAAAACCAAATATTTATATTATTTCTGTCTCAGGAAATTTACATTCATATAATCTTGTTTACTAGTCTAAGTCCTTTATTTAAAATTTTCTAGTTAGTTATACCTTTAATTATTTAATATCATATTTGTTGGCTTGTAACCATCATATCATCTCTATACAATAACAAAGTAATGAAACTATCACTAAATCTCTTAAATTACACACAAGGGTCTATATTAAGTTTGTTTTATTAAAGGCTTATATTGACTATAGTAAGTCAAACTATAGTAGAAAATACTTCATTTAATCCATTCCTTATTTTTTTTTCTCATATCTTTCTACTGCCACACTTCACACGATATCGTTATATTTGATCATCACTATTTTGCTTATTCCGTAAGTCCCATTTATTATTAATTACCTTTCTTCTTGTATTAATGATACAAGTTTCTAAGTTTTATTTTATAAAGATATTGATATTGAATTTCTTCTAGTTATCATTCACTAAGAGATATCTGGATTATTAGATGCTTCTTAAAAAATTAATAGCTCCTTGTCCTCTATTAAGTGGTAATGTATTATATTATGGTCCATTATATAATCCAATTGTTAATTTGTAGTCTTTTTTTGCTGTCTGATCAACAAACTTATGAAACTTCAATCTAAACTCCTTCGTGAACATCTTTTTTTTTTTTTGGTAATTACTTCTCGAACATCTTACTTTGACATTACTTTGCAAGAGGTCTTTTGTTGAATTTCTTTTTCTAACTATAACGTACCTCTAAACTTCTTCTTAAAATATTGTTGTCTTCTTTTTTCCTTTGTAATTTATCTTCTTAGAAAATGACGTCTTTAATGACAATAACTTTGTAGGCAATAGAATCCCACAAGTGATACCTCTTACTTTTATCAGCATATCTTAGAAATGAGCATTTCTTAGATTTTAAATCCAATTTTGTGATTTCTTTGGAATTATATTTTATTATATAGGACTTTCATATTCATGGAGATTATAATAATCCACTAACTTCCTAGTTCATATTTCCATGACGTCTTTGACTCAATTGCAGTTAATAAAACTCGACTCACTACATAACATGCAATATTGAATGCTTTTATCCAAATCCTTATATAAGCCTGCAACTCTTAACATTACTCATGTTCTTTCTAATGGAATTCTAGTCATTCATTTTGTCATTTTGTTTTGTTGAGGAGCATATGTAATAGTAAACTATTTTTTACTTCTTATTGCTTACATAATGCATTAAATTCATTAACATTATATAACTTTTATTATCTGTCCCTAAACATTTTACTTTTTTCACCATAGTCAAGTTTAATGCACCCTTTGAGGACTTTGAAGATTGGGAACACATACGATTTCCTCTTAATAGGGCATAACCAACACCTCCTAAAATAATCATCATTTGAAGAGAAAGTATTTTGCTCCTTCTAATGGTAGAACTAATGCTTGCCACATATTAAAGTGAAACAATTCAAAAATAACCTTGTTTCTTGAATTTGATTTCTTAAATTTGATATATATGGTGTTACTTACTTGCAACAAAATGCTTATAAAAGGATAGTGATATCTTTGTGAGTCCAAGGAATAACTTTTGTGCAACAAGGATCTTCATTCCTTGTTTACATATATGTCCAAGTGTTGAATGACATAACATTGAGGATATTTCAATTAAACTGCTTGAAGGGACAAATGCTTATGATTTTAGTAAATCTCTCTCTTTAGCTTGTTTATACCTATCTTTTCTCCTTTTATAAGTATAAGCTCACACCTCGAGTTACACTTAAAATATTACTGATGATTTCTATTTTGTATTTAAGATCATCCAGCTCAATTTCTTCACATGCCATACCTCCTAAGGAGTATGAATAATACCATTATACATCTCCAACTTGATGGTTCCAATACCAACAACCTTTAAATGATAATCATCACAATTATACACAAGTCTTCCTGAGATAGGTTTATAATAATAAAATCATTCTCTTTTAAAGGTCATGTGAAAAGCAACTCTTGAATCAAAGAGTAATACATAAAGTAATGACTCCTTACTTTCAATTGTTGTTGCTACTTAACAATACAGAGAATTTTCATCATCTAAAGTACTTGAAAATTTGTATCAAGGATAAAAAATTTCTTATTGAAATTTCAATTATATTTTTCAAGTGATCTTTCTTACCACATTTGTAACATTTTAAATTCTTCTTACATCTTAATTCTGATGTATCTTGATTTTGATTATCAATTAGACCATGTTCTATTGTTCTCTTTTTCATCACCATCAAGGCTTTGATTTGTTATGAACCAAACTACCTATTTTATTTACTTTTGCCTCGACTTTTTTCCTCCAAAAATTTGTTACAATGTCATCAAATTATTAGGCAATATGTAAGTAGATTATTGATAAAGTTGATCATAAGCCGAACATATGAATCATTTCGATTTTATAGTAAAAATTTAGCATGTTCATGTGGCCCTAATGTATAACCTAACAATGTAATTTGAGATAATAGAGTGATTAAATGTGTTAGGATATATTTTACATTTATCTTATTCTATTTTGGCATTTTACATTGGACGTATAAGAGGTGGAGTTTGTGTTTTATTAGAAGTCCACATAGTTAATAGGATATTGTGTTTTGGTTATTGGACTATTGTATATCTACGCGGACAAGATGGACACCTTTTGGTGAGTTCACATTATACAACAATTTCCTACTTATTTGATTTTGAAAAGGAGTCTAAGACTACACACGTGATTGAAAGAAAACCTAGAGGTGGTTAGTTGAGGTTGCGCGTGTCACGTGTTGTAACATAGACATACCAGTTGACTGCGCACTTTGCTTCTTGAACAAGTTGGATATTCATCTTGGGTATATAGTGGATGTAGCTGGCGTTAATCAAGTGTGTGAAACATAGCAGATCACATGGGTCTTGGAAATAAGTTGGCTGGCTACGCATATCGTCTTGTTGATGAGCTGAAATACGTTGATGAGTTTATGGCCTGTAGTGTGTGTGCGTGAGCTTCTACAGAATACGTTTTTCATGGATCTTTGGAGAAAATATGGTGGCTGATTATGTTAAGGAATATAAGTGATTAACGTTTTTTTTTTTTCTGGATGTGCCATGATGAAGTTTCTTTGTCAGTACAGAAGAATTAACTATGGGGAAAGCTTTCAACTGGTTTATTTTGAGAAGAAAAATTCATAGGGAAGTCTTCTTTGTCTCAATGATTTTTGTTATTTAATTTTCAGTTGATTAAATACTTGAGTTATTCTTATTTATTATTTTCTTGAGTGATTTAGTTACTATTCTTGTTTCAAAAGACTGTTGAGAAAAATCCTCTGTTGAGGTTAGTACGAGGCAGCCGTACTATTGGGTGTGAAATTCTTTCACGAGAAGTGAGGTCGAGAGATAGTGTTAAGGGTTGAGTGGTGTCGGCTCAATAAAGCCTTGGATAAAACTATTGTACTTTGGTGAAAGTGATTAAGTTGGGTAAGAGCCCCGCAGACGTAGGCAATGTATGTCGAATTGCGTTACCAAATTTTTGGTATTTTTATTATTTCGGTTTTGCTTGTTTTTATTTTGTTGGTACCAAAGAAGTTTGCGAAAAGTTTGCGAAACAATTAACCCCTTTGGTTTTCCAATTGGTATCAAAGCAAGGTCACCGTTTTAGAACTTGGTAGCAAGTTAGTGCAGATTTTAGTTTTGCGAACATGGCTATAAGAGAGGGCACCTCAATTACTAGACTACCACTATTGGATGGATCTAACTATCCTGCATGGAAATCTCGGATGAAATTCTTTATTCATGCTCAAGGCATGAAAGCTTGGCATTCAGTAGTATATGGGTGGACGCATCCAATAATCACTAATGATAAAGGAGAGACAGTTCAAAAAGATTCAACTAAATGGACAAAAGCAGAAGAAGAAAGTGCTCTAAAAAATTCACAAGCAATGCATGCGATATTTAGTGCTATTGATGAGGGACGTTTCTTAATGATTTCAGCCTGTAAATCGAAAAAAGAAGCCTGAGACATTTTGCAGACTATTCATGAAAGGTCTAAATCTGTGATATTGTCAAAACTACATATGTTAGTTGTGCGATTTGAAGAGTTGAAGATGGATGAGAATGAGACTACTAGAGATTTTTATGAAAGATTGAGAGATATAGCCAATCAAGCTTATCAACTGGGGAAGAAATACTCCGACATAAAATTAGTCAAGAAAACGCTGAGATCACTACCTCCAAGGTTTATTCCGAAAATTGCAGTAATAGAGAAGGTCCACAACATTGATAATCTGTCATTGGAAAAAGTTATTAGAATCCTTACAAACTTCGAGATGAATCTTTTAAGAGGTAAGCAAAAAAGAAGCAAAGAATTGGCACTACAAGTGGAAACTAATAAGAGTGTGAATGACTTGGAAGCAAAGGATTGGCACTACAGGTCTGTCCTTTTTCATTCTCTTTAGCCACTTACTGAACTCTTGTGTTAATAAGTTCAGTACGTGGCTGAAGAGAATGAAAAAGATCAGACCCGAGTTTAGGCAAAATGGTGGGAGCTCATCGAAAAACAACTTCAAACAAGCCAAAACTCAAAAAGAAGAAAGAAAGCTAAAGAGAATTCAATGTCATGAGTGTCAAGGCTTCGGACATGTTCAAGTGGAGTGTGCTAATACCATGAAGAAGAGAAAAGGAAAATCCTATACAAACACTTGGAGTGATAATGAATCTAGAAGTAAAGAAGAAATAGCGAATGATGCTGCGTTGGTTGCCTTACATAGCAAAAGTCCAGTTACTTGCTTAATAGTAACTGAGAAAGAAGTAACTAAAGACCGAAAAGAGGAAAAATAAAAAAAATTCGAAAACAACTCATCTCAAGACCTATTATCAGATTATGACAGTGATGGAAGTGGCCTAGATGACAAAAAGGGGAATATTTATAAGGCTTACGAATTAATGTACGAAAAATGGGTGAAAATATATAGAAAGAATGAAAGATTAAAGGAAGAGAATCTTTCCATGAAGAACACTATACAAGAGTTAAGAAAAGAAGCTGATGTTGACGTCGGACGAGCTTGGTGAAGCTAGAATGAAATTAGTAAGTAACGAAAAGAGATTGAGAATGTTAAATGGAGGTACCGAAAAGTTAGAAAAGTTGTTGAAAATTAGTAAAGTTAAAGGGGATCTTCAAGGCATTGGTTATAAGTGTGAGTGCACTAAAATGAATGAGAAGAAAGATGGCGTATCAAAATCTATCCGAGAAGAAGAAACATCAAGAAAGAATCGAAGATTTATACCCACTTGTCATTTTTGTGGAGTAATTAAACATATAATGCCACGATGTTATTAGTTACTACAGATATTGTTTCAAAGAAGACAAAATCGAAAATCTAGACACTCTTTATTAAATTTTCAGTAGCATCCCGTGGTATCGAAGCAAGCTTGGATTAGAAATGGTCAAGTACAAGCACAAAAACTTAGTGAAGGAAAAACAAGAAATTACCCAGATTTGCAGTTAGTTATTGCTAAAGAAGTAACTGTAGTAACTGATTTGCAGCTAGTTACTGCTGAGGAAGTAACTGCACGAACTGACGAACTTTCAGTTACTTCGGATGATGAACCAACCAAAACAATAAAAGCTGATTGAATCGAGATTCTTCATCTCGAATCCGAAGAAATCATCCAACAACAAATGTTATTGAAGATGTGAGCGAAAGAAAAAAAAATAGGAGAAAGAAAAATGGTTGATTATCGAGAATTTGTAGGCTGCTTGTGTTACACATCTTCATTTAAGCCAAAGAAAAAGGTCAGGTTTGAATTTCTTCGAGGGGCACAGGGACTGTGTAATTTACATTTTTGAAGTTTTTTTTGTTGTTAAAAAAAGAAAAAAAAACAAAAAAAGGAAAGTTTTTTTTAGTTCTTTAGTTCTATGTTGCTATTGCCGTCCCATCTTTTTAGTAGTTTGCTTTGTGACTTTTTTTGGCTCTACCGAAGACTCTTCAACTCTCGCATCAGTATGGATCTCTCTCGGGTATCTCTTTCTCATTCGGGCCTATCTCTCAGTGTTTTGAATGGTGGTAAATTGTCATATTGGCGTAATTATGAATTTTCCGCTGCATTTATGGTTGATTATTATGATTATATATTTTGATATTGTTTTGTCTGAAGAGTGAGACATCAGGTTATTTATGGTGAATGTTCCATTCAAAGGGAGATTTCAAGGTATATATGTGACTGTTTGTCTTGCTTTTTGGCATCTTTTTATCCGAAGGGGGAGAAATTTAGATAATTGGATAATTGTTATGTTCTTTGGAACCTGATGTTTGATTAAGGGGGAACATTGTGACTTTCATCTTTATATGTCCAATTATGATTATTTATTTAGAGTTGTAGAGTTGTGAAAAAAATGCCAAAAAGGGGGAGATTGTTAGGTGTGTGTGTGTGTGTGTGTGTGTGTGTGTGTATATATATATATCTTATTTTGTTTTGACATTTTAAATTAGACATATAAGAGGTGGAGTTTGTGTTTTATTAGAAGTCCACATAGTTAATGGGATATTGTGTTTTGGTTATTGGACTATTGTATATCTGCGTGGACAAGATGGACACCTTCTGATGAGTTTACATTATTCAACAATTGCCTACTTATTTGATTTTGAAAAGGAGCCTAAAACTACACGCGTGATTTAAAAAAAACCTAGAGGTGGGTTTAGTTGAGGTTACGCGTGTCACTTGTTGTAACATAGACATACCAGTTGACTGCGCACTTTGCCTCTTGAACAGGTTGGATATTCATCTTGGGTATATAGTGGATGTAGTTGGCGTTAATCAACTGTGTGAAACAGAGCAGATCACGTGGGTCTTGGAAATAAGTTGGCTGGCTGCGCATATCGTCCTGTTGATGAGCTGAAATACGTTGATGAGTTTATGGCCAACAGTGTGTGAGCATGAGCTTCTACAAAATACGTTTTTCATGGGTCTTTGGAGAAAATATGGAGGCTGCGTATGTTAAGGAATATAAGTGATTAACGTATTTTTCTAGATATGCCATGATGAAGTTGTTTTGTCAGTATGGAAGAATTAACTATGGAAAAAGCTTTCAGCTAGGTCATTTTCAGAAGACAAATTTATAGGGAAGTCTTCTTTGTCTCAAGGATTTTTATTATTTAATTTTCAGTTGATTAAATACTTGAACTATTTTTATTTATTATTTTCTGGAGTGATTTAGTTTCTGTTCTTGTTTCAAAAGAGTGTTGAGAAAAATCATCTGTTGAGGTTAGTACAAAGCGGTCGTACTATTGGGTGTGAAATTCTTTCACGGAAAGTGATGTTAAGAGGTAGTATCAAGAGTTGAATGGTGTCGGCTCAATAAAACCTTGAGTAAAACTATTGTATTTCGGTGAAAGTGATTAAGTTGGATAAGGGCCCCACAGACGTAAGCAAGGTGCTCTAAATTGCGTTGCCAAATTTCTAGTATTTTTATTATTTCGATTTTGCTTGTTTTTATGTTGTTGGTGTCAAAAAAGTTTGCGGAAAGTTTGCGAAACAATTACCCCTTTTGGTTTTTCAAAATGATTAGCGTGTGCAATCACTAAAGTGGATAATGATATCTAAAGAGTATGAAGTTTCTTCTGTCAAAAAATTTTGTTATGGAATGACTTTACCTCCTATAGTTTTGTAAGATGATCCCATATTTATTTTGTTAACTTGACCTCCCGTAGTTTTGTAAGATTATCTTATTTTTCTTTTGTTGTTTTTCTCTCCTTTACGCTTGGCAAAATTTCATCAACTGAAGTTATACAAAGATTTGCAACAATATTGCATCCATTTCATTCTATTTGATATGAAACATTTCAATTTTGTTATAATTACTATATATTCTAATATTCATAAATTATTTATTTTTATCTAAATATTTTGTAAATAATGTCTAAATTCTTCTTATATGAATAATGCTTAAATATGTAATATGTAGAGAAGAGTAAGTATAGTAAATATCAAATGGGATGTACAACTAAAACTTTAGTGAAAACTTTAGTAGATAGATAATTTTGGCTATGTATATGGTCCTAGTTGAGAAGCTGGTACTTGATTTGTTACATCACAATACTTGTTCATACAGAGATTGTGGAAATCGTAAGAATAAGAGGACCATGGTGTTTGATGATAAGAGCAAGATCCTGATATTTGGAGCA
The DNA here is from genome assembly GCA_027576455.1 of Erythroxylum roigii. Taxonomy (NCBI): domain Eukaryota; kingdom Viridiplantae; phylum Streptophyta; class Magnoliopsida; order Malpighiales; family Erythroxylaceae; genus Erythroxylum; species Erythroxylum roigii. The sequence continues at coordinate 25,792,101 of JANZXV010000004.1, forward strand.
ACTGGGTATCTGGGCAAGTACTTAGTGAAGGCAAGCACGTCAATGGGTCATCCAACCTACGCTTATGTTCGTCCAAGCTCCCATCCTTCCAAACTAGAGACCTTCAAGGAGTTTGATTCCATGGGAGTCACTGTAATCCAAGTACACACACTTGATTTCATACATCCTGGTTTACTGTATATTCTGTGTATGATTATTGCAGCACTTAGTATGATTTTTGCGTACCAAAACAGGGAGAGCTGGACGACCATGAGAAGCTGGTTTCAGCGCTTAGGCTTGTAAAAGTTGTCATTTCTGCTCTTGCAGTTCCTCAATATCCTGACCAACTCAAAATCATCACTGCCATTAAAGAAGCAGGCAACATAGAGGTATTAATATTATTCACAAGTTTTTGAATAGCTAACAACACTAAAAGTTGCAGATAATCTCACAGTTGTATGATCCTCAGAACTTAACAATCATTGTGATCACTAAAATCTTACCGTTGCAGCAATTGCAGACTTGAGTGTAAACCTTAGTTTATACTGAGTGACGTAATGATCTATCTGTTTTCTGTATCAGAGATTTGTCCCTTCAGAATATGGCAACGAAGCGGATAGAGTGAGTGGCCTGCCACCATTCGAAGCTGTGCTTGCAACCAAAAGAAAGATCAGAAGGGCAACAGAAGCAGCAGGAATCCCATTTACTTATGTTTCTGCAAACTCTTTTACCACATATTTCGTGAACTTCTTGCTCCATCCTCATGACGACCACGATGAGATCACTGTCTATGGAAGTGGTCAAGCCAAGGGTGAGTTCGATTGATTCACTAAATTTACATTAATAATTAAACTTAACACATTTTTTTTACTAAATTTTATATTAATAATTAATTAATAACTTTTTAACCGACGTAATACTTATTTCTGTAGTTAAATTTATCAACAATTTACTGTACGGTCAAAGACAACCGTCAGTATACTTATCGACGGTGACATAATAAGTCCGTCGATAAATTTAACTACGGTGGTTTTAATTACGCCTTTATCCGTCGGTTGTTTCCGTTGCTAATTAATGTCGTTGACGGAATACAAACATATTCCTTCCTTAATTTCCGTCACTAAACGTTGTTTTTCTTGTAGTGGTGTATATCATTATGTACGCATGCATATCCTAAAAAATAATTTAAAATAAAAATATGAATAAATTCTTGTTTTTAAATTAAAAAATATGAATAAATTCTTGATGTGGTCATTTTTAAAAAGGATTTAATGATATTAAATTTTTTATATTTTATTAAATGTAACAGAAGTGATACCTAAAATGTCATAAAGCAAGAAAAAATTTAGTAGCTTAGTGATTCTTTTGTGATTATAAATGATCATTATTATATTAAACAATAAAAATATTATTTTTATAAGAAAATTTTTTTGTTATTTAGTTATGATAATCACTAATAATTATAAAATAATGACCATATAATTAATTATATCATGTGTGAGTTTATTTACCATAATTGATAAAAATTAAGAAAGATTGTGGTTATGTCATAATATATATATATATAATTTCAAATTATAAGATGTTAAGTGACCGTTTCACCACAATAGCTTAAGCTGTTGTGTGAGACCAACTTAATTGATTTTATATATTCACTAACAATAAAATTTTAGAAAAATCAAACGAATCTTATTTTGTGAGATCGAATACCCTTTTTTTGTGCACAATGTTTAAAATAATGTGCTAGTTTTAACAATATAATTACCATTGCTTATATCTCATTACAATGCATGAGTAACATTTACATTGACATAGGAAACTTGAAATGTACAAGTTATTTGCCTGTGAGTATTAAAGCTGGAGATCCAACCATTTTGTTTATCTTCCTCTCAGGTTTATAAACCAATTACCTAGCGAATACGACTGTAACTTTAACTTTGTCTACCACACCTATGGTTTTGCAAGTTCGTATTGGTACTTGCATTTTTTTTATTTTCAAAAATTCGAAAGGTAAAAGAATTGATTGATCTAGATTTCTTATTGTTATCATAAATTATAAGGAAGTCATTAGATCAATGATTGAATTCACATTTGTTTTGGTACAACGTAATATCTCATGTATGTGTATAAATAAATAAATATCAAATTTAATTAAGTTTAATGATGGTCCACGAACTTTTTTTTAAAACGGAAGAACTCACAGCTGTTATCTTTTAGATGCGTACTGGGTAAATCTCCGAATTGACGTAATAGCCTACAAATCACGTCAATCAAGTATTCCGCTCTAGGCACGTCCTGTACGACAAACTCGATCGAGAAAGCGTAGGTAGGGGGAATCGAATACAAGACCTTTTAGATTCATGTTCCTTCATTTCACCAACTCGACCACCCCTTATGGGGCTAGTCCACAAACTTTAGGCTCGCCTAAAACCAAATTGAAATATTATGAATTAGTTCTTGAATCTATATAGAAAATATTTTTAAAAATCAATATTATAATTAGATGTATACTTGTAGGTGCAATAAAAAGTGATATAGAGAAAATAATTCACTTTTTTTAAGCATGAATTTTTAATGTAAGATGATTATAATCTTAAAGGTAACTCTAACTCATCCTCATATCTATTAAAATAATTTTCAATATAATTAAAATAGCATGTTTTAATAAGAAAAATATATTGTATGAATAATTTGAAATTTTATAATAATTTATTAATCATATTTTAAAAGTTAATTAAATTTCACATAGAATTAAAGTTAAAATTAGATTTTGATTTTCATTGCCATGTTTAAAACCGAGCAAAATGGGAGAATAGAGTCATTCATCTAGACTCCTAACACCACCACCAAACAACAACACTCCGTAAGAGTTCTGTTGAAATCCAAGATTTGAGAAGGTCTAAACAGTATGCAGCCTTACCTTATACTATTTTTGATAGACTCACGTGTATTGTAAATTAATAATAAAAAAAAATTTCAATCAATACATATAACTAAACATATACAATTATGTAATGCAATACATATAGAACATGACAAAGATTAATAGTATAAGATAAAATACGTAAATAAATACACAAATTATGACAAAAAGAGATAAGTACAAGAATAAATCACATTGGCCATTACAATAAAGTAAATAGACTAAGTAAGAAACTACTTAAGTTAAACAACTCAGAGAAAAGTATCACTTAATCAAAATATTAAGACTATTTATAAAATGAAAGACTCGAAGGAAAAATTTTAAAAGACTTAAGAAAACGATAAAGACGTTTCTATATAATATCCTTTATTCCAATCACAATAAGCCAATTTTTTCTATTACGGACCATATTTTCGATAAGTCTTAGCAAAGTCATATCATTCTTGATGACTTCACTCAGTTCTTCTTAGGCCTCTCTTTTTTTCTTTTAGAGTCTCTAATAATTATTTTCTTGCATCTTTTTACTGAAGTCTCAGAGTATTTTTGTTACGTGGTTATGTATTTTGCATTTATCTTTTTTAATCAGTTGTTAAGTTTGTGGAGTCCTAGTGTTGGGGTAGAAGTTGTTATGAGTCCACTTCTGTTATGAGTCCACTTCTTCAGGGAGCACGTTAGCACTTTCATTATATTTAGGAATAGGTAGTTAAATTTTGTATTTAAAAGTCTTGCATGCCGATGGTGTGAGGCAGTATTTTCCAATCAGTTTAATGAAGTAAAGAGGTCCAGTTTCCCTCGAATGAAACTACCGTGTCTCAAATTTAGTTATCAGATAACAGTACTTGTGCAGCAACAATAGGTAGAAGGAAGAAACATTCACTAGTCTCTCCAGAAAACAATCAATCTCAAGTTAAAAAGCCAGTTACCCGGTCAGTTACATTGGCACGTAACAGCTTGGTATCAGAGCTAGGCATGGCTGACCCACGCTATGAACGATTGGAGGCAGAAATGGACAAGAGGTTCAAGGAAATGATGGAGTCCATGCAACAGATGTTTTTAACTGTTAACACCAAGCTTGACAATGTAAGCAGCAGCCATCAACAGGAGGGAATGTCAGATAGCCAAATTCAACGTAATGAAATTCGAACCAACGGTTTCAACTCTTGGACTGTTGGAATGTGCCGTCCGAAAGTGGTTAAGATGGATTTTCCAAGGTACAACGGAGATGAAGATCCAACAAGTTGGGTGTGCCGGGCAAACCAATTTTTTTATTATCATCAAACTCCCGAGGAGGAACATGTTCCTTTAGCTTCATGGAACTTGGAAGGAGACGCTCAGTTGTGGTATCAACTCTTGAAGGAAGAACGTGAAAAGAAACTAATTCCTTGGCAAGAGTTTGTGGACGAACTCTTTGAGAGATATGGGCCAACTCGTTATCAAGATTTTTTGGGAGAATTAACAAAGCTACAACAAACTGGAACTGTTAGTGAGTATCAAACCCAATTCTCAAAATTACTACTACGAGCTGGAAGGTTGTCAACTGAGCAACAAGTAGGTGGTTTTGTTAGTGGGTTAAAGGAAAGAATAAGGGTTGACGTGTAGGCTTGCAAACTAGCTTCTTTATCGGCTGCTATAGGCCTTGCGCGCCTCTATGAAAGTCGCAAACAAGCAAGCATAAGTAGCAGTCCAGCTCAAGTCAAAAAGGTCTCAAATAGTCCACCAAGTTCTAGCAACTAGCAAGTCAACCTTACCAATTAAAAGGTTGTCGCCAGTCGAATTAGTAGAGCGCAGAGCCAAAGGATTATGCTTCAATTGCAACGAAAATTTTGGGCCAGGTCACAGATGTAAAAAGTTATTCTTGATTGAAGGATTATGGCCTGAGGAAGATGAAGAGGAAGTCCAAAAGGATGATGAGGATGCTCTAGAGGAGGTGCTAAAGATTTCTATCCATGCAATATACAGCGTAAGAACTCCTCAAACCATGCGAGTGTCTGGTAGCTTAGGTAAACAGAGGCGTAAGGTAACATTTTTAATTGATTCTGGCAGTACTCGTAATTTTCTCAATCATAATATTGCCAAAAAAATTGGTTTTAAACCAACCCATGAAGGCAGATTTGAGGTAGCTGTAGCAAATGGTGAGAAGCTGTCAAGTGCAGGTCAATGTAAAGGTGTTTGCATGAAGATACAAGGGATACCTATTAAGGTGGACCTTTATTTGCTTCCACTAGAAGGGTGTGACGCTGTCCTTGGAGCTCAGTGGCTAAGCACACTAGGTCTTATCATATGGGATTTTTCAAAAGTACACATGTCATTTAAAATTGACGGCAAAGAGGTTTCACTTCAAGGGACAAAAGATCCACAAGACATACTGGTGGATAATGCTCATTTCAACAAGGAGGTGAGGGAAACAAAAGGAGGATTTTTGCTGCACATTCAAGCGTTAACAGTGTTAGAGTAGTGCCCTAAAGGCCATCTCCTTTAGCGCATTTTGTTCAAAGTCATGTACAGACTTTATGAATAAATA
>JANZXV010000004.1:25833532-25848189 GCA_027576455.1 Erythroxylum roigii
CACAGATTATATTTTCAAGGCACTTTAACATGTAATTAATAAGGGTATATCAGACATTTCATTAATTTTCTTAATAAGTGTGCATTCTTCTAAAACGACACTTATTATGAATCGGAGGGAGTAATGTTTTTTTTGAGACATCACACCAATCTCCTTTGATTGCAGCCAACTTTCATATGATTAATGCGAATTAAATTAGAGGTCATTGATACTCTTACCAGTGAAGTTAGTGTGAAATCATGCCAATCATGTGGTCCTCAATTCATGATTCTGAAAGTGTGTTATTTAAAGACTGTAAAACTTAAGATTCTTCGTGGGAGATGTTACGGAATAAAATCTTTCAAAAGGACGAACAAATCTTCTTTGCCATTTGTCTGTAACAATTTTGTAAGCAATATGACAAAAGTGGAACGAATCTCTCAATATGTCTACCGGTGCCTCATGCTTTACAACAGTCTTGAGTGCTAGTTTTTTCTATTAATGATCATATTGCTGATCTTTATAACATTTTGATGGATGAAATATCAAAATATAATTTCTAGAATTAATTATAAAAATATTAACAACGTTAAGTTTTTTGTTAACATGAATGAATTAGTATTTTCTGCTATATATTGTATTTTTATCACGTATATATGTTATTATTTAATAAATAAAAAATAAAAAACTGTAAAAGTAAATATTTTAATTTTTAAATAATAACAATCATATATGACAAAGATATAATATATGCATGATAGTCACGTGATAAAAATACTAATTTGATACAGTTTATCACGTTAACGTCTAACTATTTTTGTTAAAAATAGAAAGTTGAATAAAGTTTAGATTTTTTTTGTTAATATGAATGGGTTATTATTTTTTGCCACATATTGTATTTTTTTCACATATAAATGTTATTATTTAATAAATTTAAAATATTTAAAACCTACAATAAATATTTTTATTTTTTAAATAATAATATTCATACGTGGCAAAATACAAATACTAATATGATATGGTTCATCACATTATTTACATTAACCAAGAATTTAACATTGCATTATTTTTGTTAACAATAGAAAATTGAATATTTTAGTCTCACTTTTTTAAATTTGGGTTAGGATTATAAAATTAGAGAAAGTTAAGATTTTTTTTTTTTTACAATTAACACCACTTTATAAAAGAACAATTCATCATTTATGTTCATTTTAGTATGCCCTAGAAAAGCTGATCTCTATGGTCTGGAGCCATGCTTCCATTTTTATTCTCTCAAAAAGTTTCATACCAAATGTCAGACATTCATTAGTATTTTATTCTCGTAAAAGTTTTAGACACCAAAATATTGGAAACAATTTAATAATATTAATATCTGATTATTCAGTCAAACTTGCAAATTTGATGCATCGCATTGGATGCTTATTCTCAAAAGTGAAGAGGAGGTGTCAATTTCCTCGTGCACTACAACAAAAAGGATATCTGGTCCAAAAAAAATATTGTAGCTAAAAGTTTCAAAATCGTTGTTAATAATCGTTATCGAAAACATTACCAAATCTCGTAGCTGAAAATTATAGGTGACATTTTTTGCTAATTGACGCTAATAGTTTTAGCCTACGCTTTATTTTTGTAGCAAAAACTATTAGCAATGTTTTGAGAAATCGTCGCCAATATCTTTCGATTACACTTAGTTTTCATAGTTAAAAGCTTTTTACTACTTTACTATTAGCTACATTTTTGGAAAAGTAGCCAAAAGTTTTTAGCCATAATTCCATAACACTACAAGAAAATAAGGAATTAGCGACCCAAAATTTACAACGGAAAACAAACCATTGCAAATTACCGACGGTTTTTATTTTTCTTTAGATACTCTTCGTTCCGTCGGCAATATTGCAAACTATTAGGATTTTTTGAACTACGGTTTACCGACGGGCAATTACAACCGTCAGAATATCACCGACAGAGTAACCTTACCGTTAGAAATTATTGCGACGAAATATTTTAGTCCGTAGGTAAATTTATCAACGGTTCACATGCCATGCTTCTGTTGGCATATTTACCGACGATTACATAATATATCCGTCGTTAAATTTACCTATGATCGTTTTAATAATGTCGTTGTCCATCGATGGATTCCGTCGCTAATTTATATTACCGACAGAATATATATAAACGGAATATAACTGTTTTCCGTCGATAATTTTCGTCGTTAACCGACGGTTTTTTTGTAGTGGAAACGCAGCTAAATATTTTTAGCTACGTTTATGAAAATATAGTCAAATGTTTTTAATTACATTTCTACAAGCATAGTCAAAAAGGTTTACTTACGATTTTGAAAACGTAGCTAAACTAAAATGAAATCAAAATTTTAATATGCATTTTAATGTAATACCATGTTGAATTATAATTATTTGTTACATTTTTAATCCATATTATAGTATATAATATTTAGATTTTTTGTTAATTTATTATACAAAAATAATATACAAATAATTGATAATTTAAAGCATTGTATATATAAAATAAAATATCATTAAATTTGTTAATGTACAAGATTTTAATTACAAATTCAACAATACTTATGTACAAAATAATAAATACATAGATTAGTTTATAGGATATAATACAAATCACTCAGCCACGTTGCATCTTCTTCAAATCTATAATCTGAGAAAAAGTATTAAATTTAAATTATAATAAAATAGGAATTAAAAGAAAAAAGTATAAGAGATGTAATTAATACCATTCATCTTCATCTTTCATTGCTTTCATAATCCAGGCCAAGTAATTTTTTGAGGTACTTTTTATGCTTAGCCAACTTCTTTTTTTTCAGTAAGTTGTAATTTAACCTTAAGCGACTTGTTTTCTTCTTCAAGATGTTGAACGTATGTTGATCTTGACGAGGATAAAATATTTAACTTAGGGTCAAACTTAAGACCTTTGATATATCTGGATCATGTACCAAGCACGGAATTGTAAATGTCTTCTACATTTTCCTCATCCTCCTGAGACAATGATGCAGCAACTCTTGCATCTTATTTTAAACTTTAAAAAAAAACAAAACCAATATTTAATGTAAACATTATTAGTTAGTACTAAATAGATAAATAAACTTAAAATTTAAACAAAATTTTTATACTTATATAGTACATCTTGCACTTCTTTTGACATTCACGACCTTCCTTATAATGAGTGAGTTTATGAAGTGTGATCCTATCACATTCTTGTGCACGTAGTTTCTTCTCACTTTGTTTTATGAAAAAAAATACAATGCATAATAAAAAAAATATAGTGTTTATTGATATAATTATAACTTGTAAATAAAGATCTTACATATCATTTCACACGATAACAAATGATTTGGAGCCTTCGCTGTGAGAAGTTTTCATTTTTCCTCTGTTTACCTTGGCATTCTCAATTTTTCCTAAATAAAGAAAAAAAGATAATCATTAAATCATCTAACAAGATTAATGTAAGCAAGGGTGAAGGGAAAGAAAACAAACCTGAACTTGGGAGAGGCCTAATAATCACATAAATTGTACCAATTTTTTAGAGACATCTATTCCAGAACATGTCTTATTGCCTCCGCATCAAAAAAAAAAGTAATACTGATGTAGCCTATAATGATAATCCCTAATCCTTTATTTCAACAATAAAGTGACACAGTTTGAAGCATCAGGGTTGTTGATATTAATGATATTCAATTTCATCTGTGAACAATAAGTAAAAGTGTGATTAATATTAAAATAAGTGAAACAATATTGCATATAGTTAAATAAATTGAAATTTTACCGGAACTTTATCTAAAGCATTCTTAAGCAAGTTGTCTTCTTTCAAGTCCATAATACGCTTCAGGCAAGCTAATTGTGTTCTCGCAATTATCCTCGACTTAGTTAACAATTTTTCTAATTGGATCTTGTCTAGAAGATAACCTTACGAAGTATCAATATGTACTGACAACTTATTGTTTGTTGCAACATTCATTCGTTACAACTTATAACCTCTTCTTCTTTTTCTGATGTTGACATTAGAACCTGACAACAAACGAATAACGATAAGAAAATATTTATTGCATAAGTCTATTTGTTGGTGTTAAAGATTAACAAACCTGTAGATCCCTCAATACTAGTTGATACATTATTGGTTAACGAAGAATGAGGTTGTTGCTGATTTGCTTCATTGGTGGATGAGGTCGTATGTTATTGTTGGCTAGGAATTAATTGATCTGGTTATTGTTAGCTAGGAACAATTTCGATGCTTGCCACCTTCTTCCCTTTATTACTATCAGGTGCTATTATATTAGATATCTATTAAAAAACATAAATTTTATTAACATTACAATACATCCAATCATCATTACAAACATACATTCAATCATCAACAATCCATATTAACATAACTCAACTATGCTCAAATATCTATTTACCAATTATGTTAGGTAAACCAATGTCATTCATAGTCTCCATATAATTCCCACAATCCTTTAACATCTCTCCTATCTCATCATCACCATTGTCATTAATATCAGAATCTTCTACATCATTATTGTTACTACCATCAACACCTGTATCAAAACTTCAACTACCACTTAATTTTGAATGTTCGACATGATAGATCCATGGAGTATAGAATTTATCTATACCTCATATTAGCAAGTGATTTTATACCATATCTTGACTTTGAATGTTCATATTTAAGCAATCTATGCATGGATAACGAATACAACATTCTGCACCCATTTGATCTTTTACAAATTGCATACAACTCTTAACCCCTTTTAAGTATTCAGTGAACTATTTTCGATAAGACATCCAACTTTTGACCATGTTGCTATACAATTAAAAGTAAAGTAATCTATTACTAAATACGACTAATTACTAAATAACATAATGATAATCACTACAAGTTGACATACTACGTTTTAATTCAAACAAACAATGAAATCAATAGAACTAAACATGATGATAAATCAATACAATAATAAAACATATAATATGGACAATTAGTAAAACTCTCTCTATAGTCACTTTCATAAGAAAAGTACCAATTAGCTAGACATACTACAACCACTTTAATACGATGATACACAGACATCTCACCATACAATAACTCAAACTGGGATTTGTTCATAGTAAGTAGTGTCTTATTTTATTATGAGGAATATATTAATAATCCAACAAGCGAAACTAATAGTTTTTTATTTTATTATGGGGAACGATTAAATTAATGAAGTTTAATAAAAAAAATTAAGCACCAATATATGTTGTTTTTATTTTTGGTATACAAAAGTATAAAGCATGCGTATGTTAGGATAATGCAAACTATAGACGTTATTTTTAGAGGTGCAAAATTGCTTACATGAGATTTGAATCGAATATAGATTTCACTTAGTAAGTTTAGATGTGGGCAAAATCTGCAAATATGGATTTGGCGTATACTTGAATTGTCTTTCCTAGTATGGAGATAAGCAACATTTAGATGAGAAGTCACCTTTTGATTTTTTGTATTTTGATTAATTTCTCTGGTAATTGAAACTTTGTTTTAGAGCATAACATTAATTTGATTCATTATAAGCGCTAATCCTATTCATTAGCTAGTTTCACTAGAAAAGCAACCAATCACTATAATAGTTTCTTAAGACCCTCAATTGATAATGCAGTAGCTAAAAGGCAGTCGATGCCTTTACAATTGTAAAGGAGCTCCAACTATGGTTGAGCATAAAGAATCAACCCTAAAACGCAACTATAATTGGAAGCAAATGCATACATTAGAAATCACAACTTTATAAGTCTCTCTAATAGAACTGAAATAATTAAGTTGCTAATTAATTCGCAGACAATCCACAAATTATTCTTCGCGCAAGTAAATAAAAATGACAACTGCAAAATAATGAAGACACTGACGTTTGGTAACGCAGTCCGGCACACCTTGCCTACGTCTGCAGGGCCCTCACCCAGCTTAATCACTTTCACGAAAATACAATAGATTTACCTAAGGCTTTACTGAGCCGACACCGCTCAACCCTTGACACTATCCCTCAATCTCACTTTCCGTGAAAGAATTTCACACCCAATAGTACGACCGCCTCGTACTAACCTCAACAGAGGATTTTCTCAACAGTATTCAATAATAAAGATAATTAAACGAACAACTCAAGTGATTAAAATAATAAAGAGCAAAAACTAAATACACTTGAGATAGATAAGAACAACTTCCCGATGAGTTCCACTCCACTGAAATAGACCTGGAAGTTGTCGCAATAATAATGGGTTGGTTCACACAGAACTAATAATCAAGTCACGAGAACTTTCGCAGAAATCACAGCTTCAACATAAACCCAAAAACCACAAAAACAACTTCAGCTATTCTCACACAAAATGCAATTGACGCCACCCACGCAAATTGTTCACGCTACTATTTTTCACATTAGAAAATCACCCCCACTATTGATGGGAAACGTGCACACATAATAATACATCCACGTAGGAATTACTTAACCCACTTTGTTTCACTTAACGCAACACCCACTGCACTTTTAGATGCACACATATACTCACGCAAGATCCACCAAAAGACACCCACTGCAATATTTTATCAATATCCCATCACTGCACAACCCAGCTGCAATAAATCCACACACCTCAACTACTACTGTATATTAAACGTACGATGCAACATTCAGCTCCAAAAACCATACGCAGTTAGCCAAGGTTATTTTCAAAGACACAAATATTCAACTCCCGAAAGAAAATTGCACAACCCACTTCTAGGTTTTGTTTTTTTTTTCAACTTCCGTAATCACATAGACTTTTTCCAAAACTAGGAGATATGCACTTATAAGGATAGATTTCAAAGATTCCACCGAAAATAGAATGTATATCTTATATGTTTAATTTAAAATTCCAAAACTAAATAAGAAATATATAAAATATATTCTAACAAGAACTTTCATCGAATACTTGATAGGCTAAAAAGAATCATCCTTAACTTATAACAAAAACACAGACAATGACCATAATAGACCACCATCAACACATTATGTCACAATTAAGCAAAGTAGTGGAAATTTACACAAACAACCAAAACCACATCACAAAAACGAAAGGGACAAGGAAAAACAGAAAAGCATAACACAACAACCTAGAGAATGAAAGGAGAATAGAAAAACAGTACATAAGGTGGACGACTTACCTAAATTGACGGACAACTAAAGACGACCATAACAGACAACCAAGATTGACCACGTGTGAGGTTTCCTCAACTGAAAAACCAAAGGGGGAATGGACGAAAACGATGAAGAGTCGAAGACAAAGATGGCTTCGTCTTTGGCTTGAAAATAGAAAGGAAAACGACATCATTTGTTGTTGAATAGACATCATTGTCTTCGTTAATATTTGAAGAGTATGGCAAACATTTGGAGACGATTTCAAAAAATATCTCCAAATTAAGACCATTGGCAACAAATTAATAGAAACATAGCCAAAATGGTAACATTTGGAGACGAATACAGAGAAACCTCTCGAAAGGGCTAACATTTGGCGATGAATTCAGTGAATCACCAAAAGGCTAACATTTGGCGACGAATTCGGTGAAACGTGGCCAAATATTTTCATATATATTTATATATTTAAAAAAAATATGTAAATAAAAAAAGTATAAATCTATGTAATTTTAATTAATTTGTGTTTTTAGTTTCATAAATTTTTGAAATAACATTGTTGTTAGCTAAATTTATTTTTAGACTTTTGATCATTGTCAATAATATTAAATTTGATTTTTAAGAATATGATATAAATATTTAATATGGATTTCTATTTTTTACTATATTACAATTATTTTTTAATATAATCTTATGTGGTAATCAATACAATAATATATTATAATGATTTATAAATGTATAGATACTAGATAAATTTTCTCGTATCTTAGTTATCATAATATTCTATTTAATCATAATTCTCTATTTATTATATATAAATTATATACTGTTATATAGGATTTATATATTATATAGAATTTATATAATATATAGAGTGTAATATATAAGAATAGGGTTTGGTGACAAATTATAAAAAATGTCGCAAAAGTTTCACATTTTCATGACGATTTTTGTATTCATCGCTAAAGGTGAAGCAACTACGTCATTTTATTTACTTGAAACCTAATTACCTAAACAGAGGACATAAATTGAAAACCTTCCTCGATGAAAGAGTCTCTAGACGCTTCCTAATTAAGGTTGAACCATCAAAGGCGATCTTCTTCTTTGAGCTGGTCAAGTTGCCAAGTATGGTTTGTCTGTGTTGCTTCTCACCTTTTTTTTTCTTCTTTTTACTTTTGGTCATTGTTCTGTAATAGGTAGTCATTAGCTTTCTCTTGGAGGAGTCACATATCACTCCCATCTTAGGTGAAAGCTAACCTCGAGGTATGAAATTACTTGATTCTTTTGTACTAACATAGTGTCTTCTTGTTTAATCCAGGTTTTCAACTAGTATGGTCTTTGCTTCTTCTATAAATATTTTGTTAATTGCATATAACTTTATATAATTTTTCATTTCCTTATTAAATTGTACACTCTAGTTCTATATTGATTATAACTTTGACTTGTTTTTTGTTTTTATTGTCTTTTAGAAAAAAAATGTTAACATAAATTCATCGCGAAATGTCGACGTGGCAGATAGTTTTTGATGGAAAAAATGAGCTCCGATGTGAGGAATGTGGCAGATTTCTCCCTGATGAAGAACAAATCAATGCACAATAAATCCCTTCATCAAAGTCTAATCACCACTTGCTTTCAATGGTCGATCTTCTTCTTCAAGGTTTTTAATATCATTCGAATTAACTCTCTTTCTTTATTATATGTATCTCATTTTTTATTAGGAAGCTATTAGATGAACGTGTAATTGTATATATATATGTTGTGTAAAGCTTCTTCGAATCTTCAAGAGAACTTAGATGAAAATGGAGGCGGTGGTAATGTCTCAATGATTTGTACAGGATTAGGAAAATCGGTTGTTTTGGAGCAGTCATTGTAAAGCCCACAAAACTAACCAAACCCACAGCCCAGCCTATCAAGCCATTAAAAAGAGGAGTATATAAATAAGCAATATGTTGGAAATATGCATTAAAACCAATGAAAATCCATCATCTTCTTCATCTTTTCTCTTCATTTCCATCTGGTACGTGTGTCTAAAAACACACTATTTCATCTGCATGTAACTCTTTCCTCATAAGTTTCCTCATTTTGTTTGTTTTACAGAAAATTGGAGGGAGTTATGGAGGTTGACAGCCCTATAGTGCATTACACTTAGGTAAAAATTCCAGCAACTATTATGTCATTTTATTTGTGATTTTGATCATCCTACACTATTTTGTAGTTGGATTACATATTATGGTTGTTTGGGATAATTTTTTGAAGTTACATGAAGGGAGAAAAGTGGAGAAAATGGGGCTGGAAAATGATGAAAGAAGAAAAGAGAGAAGAAGAGGGGAGGGTGAAGATGATGGCAATGTTTTGAAAATTTAAGTTGCATGTAGGGCAGAATGGGAAGTGTAGAAAGTTAAGGGTGAATCTGGAATTTAAATTGCATGTAGGGGAAAAATGAGAAGTGCAGAAAGTTAAGGGTGAATCTGGAATTTAAGTTGCATGTAAGGGTAGAATGGGAAGTGCAGAAAGTTAAAGGTAAATTTAAAATTTTGTTGTAAGAAGGGCATTTTTGGTATTAATTGAAATGGAGGAGGGTAAAATGGACTTTTAATTAGTTATGGATATTTTAGTAATTATGGGGGTTAGGTTAGTTAGGATATTACTTTTATAATTAATAATAAATTGGAAGAGAAAATGATGTTGGATTGTTAGTGTAATTGGGTAAGAAATTTTTGGTAATTAGTCTAATAAAATTTTGTAAATTCTAGGTCCGAAAGTCCGATTAAGAAGAAATTGAGATTATCAATTAGTTGAGTCTGAAATTAATGATAGCCTTAGACTTTACTTTTAAAATTAAGTAACATTTTGTTATTAATAAATTATATTTTGAATTAGTCATTAGTTTAATTAATGATTAATAATTACATATATGAATTATATTTACTTTAATTATTAAATAATTAATGTAGTATAAGGTGTTTCATTGTTATATTTTATGACATTTTATTAGATGTATTGCTTGTTAAATTGATGGGAAATGTGTTAATTATGGAGACTGGTGGATAATAAATTGTGAATAATTGGTGAAAATCATTAATCAGTGGCTTGCCTAAGATAGGCTACATTTGATGGCCTTAGATGGATAGGTTGAGTTGATATAAACGAGTGGTGGCTAGGCATCTATCCATTGAGCAAATACCAAGGCATCCTGAGTCCTGAGGATATCCTATGTCGATGACTAGGTACCGGAATGGTATCGGGATATCCGGAGTCCTGGGGATATCCTATGTCGATGGTTAGGTACTATAAATTAGTACTGGGTACCAAGAGAGAATGAGAAATTGAGGTATCCTGTGTCGATATTTATACACTTAATTATGTTTTCGCAAATGAGAGATATATTGATGAGATGAGCCGGCAAACCATTGGATGTACGCCTATTAGGTTAAGCTGGGCCCATAAAATTCAATTAAACATTGGAATAAAACATAAATGGTAGTTATAATTAATATTTGTGTTAATCATAATTTGGCAAATTTTTTGAGGTATTTGTTAACTGTTTGAATTAAACTGAGTATTATTATGTATACATATTATATGTATGATTTAATCGGTTGACTAATTTTATAATTATTTATGGAGTTATTTGATTTTAAGGATATGATCGGTTATCCTTGCTGAGTAGGCAGGTCACCCCTTGCTATTTTATTTTTTTAGGAGATCGAGTGATTACTGATAACCCCAGAATATAGGATGGACTGAGTGGAGTTTAGGTGGGGCCAGTAGATTACTTGTGTAAAGTTTTGACAACTTTGGTAGTTGTGCTATGTAGAATACTTTTGTATCTGGAAAACAATCCTCTCTTTTAAAACTAACTAGGAATTTGATGACTAATGATATGGTTTGATTTATTTGGTTAATTATGGTTTATGAATTTTTGGGAGCATCGCAGTCGTTGATTGCAAAAACTGTCTGTTCATTGTGACAATAATGGAGTCATTCAATCGGGTATACATGTGCTTGAATTTGGGTTCCTTATATTATTTAATTTTAGCTTTTTAATTTTTTAGGATTTATTTTTTCAAAGGATTGTGAAGAAATTAATGAGTGTGAAATGCTTAATACTTGTGGTTTATCTAATTTAGTGATCCATACTGCATCTGAGAAATCATTCACTGTATCTTCTACTAGTTTAGTTAAATCCAAGAAGTTGTTAGAAGAGGGTGTCATAAACCAACTATTGGGGGAAGATCTTTGTGAGTTTCAATTGATACCTTCAAACGTATAAGGAGTCTTTTAGGAATCTAGAGATAGGAAACTCCTTTACTTTATCTACCGAGTCTCATGTCACTTAGAATCTAGAAAAGTAATTGTCTTGTATTACTTATCATATATCATTATATTATATTACTTACCATATATCATTATTTATTGTTTTTTCTGTAAGAATCATATATCATTATATTACAAACTTCATTTTAAAATTATTTGAAATTTTGGTGGCACCATATACAATTGTCAAATCATATAATTTAAAAGAGAAAAATAAAAAGTAAAAAACTATGTAATATTGATTAATTTTGAGTTTATAGCTTCATAAATTATTTAAATAATTTGACATTTTTATTAGATAAATTTATTTTTATACTGAGAATCATTGTCTATAATATTATATTTGATTTTTCTCAATATGACGTTTAGTTACAAATTGATCAACTCAAAGTTAATGAATTCATATTTATAAATAAGACAGTTATTTATTATTAAGCATTTGGTGAGGATTTACAAAAATCGTCACCAAAAGCAAACAATTCGCTACAATTTTCATAATCGTCGCTAAAGGATAAGCATCTTGTGACGATTTTCCTGAATTGTGCGATGATTCTCACATTTAGCTATGAATTGTCAATTCATCACCACAAAAAGGTAGCCAATTGTCCCTTTTGTTGTATTGATGGATTAGGAGTGATTTACATCCTTCAATACCTTTCTCTTTCTTAGTGTTGATTCTTGAACTTAGACTATGTCCATGGCGTGTGTTAATTCAGGCATTACAAACTATATATGTTTATCCCATGCAGTAAGCTAATAGGAAATTGGTCTTAGGAAGCACCTAACATCTAACGAACTAGGAACTGTTCAAGGAATCAATTGGAGATATAAGGCAGTTGTGAAGGTAGCTGTGAGTGAAGGTTTTAATGTAGACAACAAAGGTTCTTTCTATTAGTGGCATTTTTGTAATTATCATTTTTTGTTTTGTCCTTGTATATGTATAGATACAATATCACATAGAAAATAAAAGTTAACTGATAGTGTTACATAGTTTAAGTTTTTTTTTGTTGCTATGATATCAGAGTCTATCTTCCTGTTGGCTTTCTAATTGTAGAGAAATAGCAACATACTAAGGTTATGTGGATGCTTCTTTGAGCAATGGAAGGTCCAAAATGAACAACGAAGGAAGTTAGGATGATCCCCTTCAATTGCAGAATTTCGATCATTTATGTATGAATTTTGTAGCAACATCTTTGATTGGATCTAACAATAGATCACCAAGAACAAATTACGAGTTGTTGATGACAAGGTTAAAGGTTAAAATGTTTGAGTATGATTTGATTTGAGTTTGAATAATTTCAAATGGTAGATTATATGGTGATTTAGTGGATTCTAAACTCAATTTTTTAGGATTTGGTAGATATACAGTGATGTAAACTACATGTCCTAAGGAACTTTAGGATGAAATACACGATAGATTTGGAGAAAGTAATAGACCTCTTATTTATCAATTATAGCTTCTTCTTACACATCCTAATTATAGCGTAAACACAATATTACACAAAATTGAAGAAGTTATGGAATGAGTTGACAGAGCTAGATCTCCAACTACGTTTTAATCATAGAGTAATAAAACAGATTGAAGAAGCAAAGAATACGAGTAGATTGATGCTATTCTTGACGAGTTGTATGAAGGATATAATCAAATGAGAAGTGGATGATATTACATAAATCTTTACCTTCTATTAAAAAACATTTTGATGATATTGAGAGTAGAAGCTTAAAGAGACAACAATTGTCACAAAATCATAAAATTAGCCATCAAAAAGGGATGAAAGGAAGTTTTTAAGTTAAAGAAAGAAAAAGGTCGTTATGATTATTGTGATCAAGATGGGTACACATAAGATAACTGTTTCAAGGTGGGTGGATATCTATAATGGTGGAAGCATAGCAAAACTAAAGCTCAAAGCAATAGGAGGTTAGTAGTAAATGTTCACATTGAGAAAAGCTTACCTTTTGAAGAGGAAGTAGTAGGAGAAATTTTCAAGCTGAACTAACTGAGTGACAGAGTAGAAGAGATCCATGAGATTACTTAAGGGAAAGGGAGGGATTGTTTAACACTATCAATGCAAAAAGAGTGTAGAGCGCTATAGTAGAAGAGATTCAGGAGATTGGTTAAGGGAAAGGGCGGGATTGTGCAACACTATCAACGCAAAAAGAGTGTAGTGTAAGGTTATAAGGTTACTTTTTCTTTTGCGCCCGTTGCAACACATGAGAGTGTACTGGCTTCGCCTTTTGCTATTGATTTTGATGACTAGAATGATTCTCCAATTCTTACTCGCTTGGTATAAATGATTATGACCAGACCATTTTTCTATATATTCAAGTACAAATCAATGGTAGCACTAGGTAAAGTTAGAGTTAAGAAAAAACCTACCTGGCTTGCAAGATTTTGTGTCAAATGTCATGCTTCTTCTCAACAATAATTAGGAA
The DNA here is from genome assembly GCA_027576455.1 of Erythroxylum roigii. NCBI lineage: Eukaryota > Viridiplantae > Streptophyta > Magnoliopsida > Malpighiales > Erythroxylaceae > Erythroxylum > Erythroxylum roigii. The sequence goes on from JANZXV010000004.1 coordinate 25,847,418, forward strand.
GGTTTGAAATGTTCACCAATTCTTTATGATACCTCATAATTTTCCAATTCCTCTTTGTTTTTACAAGTTGGAAGCTTTTGAAAGGAATATATAGAATTAGGAGCTAGTACTTTTGCCTACAAAAAAGACGGCTACAGGCTCTAAGTGAGAGTACAAGGTTAAACATAAATCTATGGTGCAATTAGTAGATTTAAAGCAAGATTGGTAACTAAGGAATATAATCAAATTAAAGGTTTTTATTCCGAAGAAAGAATTGCACTAGTGCCAAAGGTGGATACTGATTAGTTATTTCTTGCTCTAGCAATAAAAAGATAGTGAGTCATTCATCAATTAGACATAGATTCACTGGTACATCAGGTAAAGCTTACTTGCTTCAGAGATTATTGTATGGTTTAAAGCAAGTTTCTAGACGATCGAAATCTTTAATTTACAAAGTAATCAATTTGTAAAAGGGAGTAAATTCCCACTTACTAAGGGCTTGCAGTGAAGCTTGGATGAAGGAGACTGTTGGAGGATCCAAAGAGATATAGATGATTGATAGAGAAGCTATTTTATCTAAATATCACAAAGTCAGAATTCAGTTTATGATGTTTTTACCAAAGCATTAAGGGGAACTTTGAACCAAGATAGGTCTGAAGGACTATATTAGAGATACATTGTAGCTATGGGGGTAATTGCGAGCGAAGATTTTAATGTAGACTGAAGATGTTACTTCTGTTAGTGACATTTTTCTAGTTATATTAAGGGTACAACTGTAATTATTCTTTCTTTT
>JANZXV010000004.1:25925724-25936956 GCA_027576455.1 Erythroxylum roigii
TTAAGAAATAACCAAAGAATAACAAATAAATAAATAAAATAAAATGAAATAAAAGAAAAAATTTTCGGGACCCAACATCCTAGCCCTTTTCTCTTTTAAAAAATTTGAAAGAGAATTTGTCAATAATGGGTCAAAAGAAAAGGTCGAACTTGAAACTGAAGTCTGAGTTGAACTGCCTGCAACACTACTAAGATCCTGATCATGAGTTTGTTGCATTCTGACTTTATAATCATGAAACAATTGATACCATAATTGTTTCATGGTATGTAGACGCTCTTGAGCTTCACCGCCATACAATGCATTATAGATATATTCAACCATGCCCATCTTGTATCTCGGGTCCAACACATATAATACTGCAACTATATCTCCAACTTTAGACCAATCAAAATTAAACTTCTCTGCCATCCGCTCCGCCATAGTCTAAATCACTGCATTGGAGTTAAACATCCATATTGATAAAACATTCCTTATGTTGGACATAGTGCTAAAGATACAATGTGAAGTTAGATATTTTGTTACTAAGAATAATTCAGTCAAATTATTGAATAATTTCAACTTCATACGAAGTTCTCTAGCCAAGTCCATTGATCCTCTGATGGTATGCAGGTATACTGAGAATCCCTTTCAGCTAGTCTAATAAACAACTGAGCATATAGGATTGACGACTCCAACATCTTAAAGGTTGAGTTCCACCTAGTAGGACAATCCAAAACCAACTTCTTTGAATTTGGAATGCATAAAATTTGTACACCATCTTTAAAAGTTTCGACTCTTTTAGGAGTTGCACTCCAATATAAAACACTATTCTAAATACACTTTATTACTTCCTTTATCCTCTCCAACCCATCTTTCACAATCATTTAAGAATATGCGGAAACAAACGCATATGAAATAACTTACCCCCAACCAATAAGCTCCCAACCTTCATCTTACCCTTCAACTTCTCAGTCATAGCATCATTTGTGCTACAATTATCAATTGTGATGGAGGACACTTCATTTTTTATGTTGAAATTTATCAAATAGTCTTTCAACACGTTTGCCAATTTTTCACTTATATGCGGTGTCGACACATAAATGAACCTATCATGAAAAAGCATACCAACATGAATCATAAATTCACAAAATAATGAAAAAGTAAATGATAACAATATTAAAGAATATAAATTATCTCACAAGTTTATTGCATAACTTCCAATCATTATCAATATAATGTGCTGTCACCGCCATGTAACCCTTCTTTTGGTTATCAATTGCCCACATGTTCGTTGTTATGACAATTCGTCCTTGAACACTACTCTTAATGTTTCTCTCTTCTTGTACTCATAAAATTTGAAAATAAATCATTCCTCAATGTATTCCAACTTGGAACCTTGAAATTCAGTTGGCGTGAATTAAGAAATATGTTGAATCTTTTGCTTTTAACCATAGACAACGGTTGTTCATCTTCAATAATCATATTAGCCATCAAAATTCTTAATCTATGGTTGTCAAAAGTTGTTATGGTCATTTCATTCTTTTCTTTCATAAGATTAGGGGTAAAAAATGTTTGACCTCCTAAAACCATCTTCCTTCTAGTAAATGTTACCATATGTCTCTTTAAACGAGACGTTCCACCTTTCTAACCACTTGAATAAAACTTCTGACAATAATTACACTCTGCTTTTTCAATTTCGTCAGTCGATATAGTCTTCTTAAAGTGATTCCAAACTTTACTTTTATGTTGACTAACTTGAGTTCTAATTAAACTTCTATCGTCATTTGGTGTCGGAATAGAAGTTTCCACTTTTACCTCTGGTACTGGATTAGAACTCTCAACTAAAGGAATATGCTCATCCATCTGATAAAAAATGTATAAATACTTGAGGTTAGAAATAAGAATGTATTAGGAAATGACACATTCTTAATCAAAATACTTTGCCTACATTGTAATTAAAATATTCCATATGAAACAAAATGTTCAAGAAAATCAGAGAATGTCCAAACTTTGAATATGCTAGAATGTCCAAGTAAGTTAGGTTGATCATTTAGAGGTGCAATGGTAAGTTGCATCTGCTCATGTGCAATTATATTCACTGCTGAACTTGTCAGCAACTGGATAAAGTTAAGCAAGTAAATCTATAGAGCTATATATATTATGAAAGTAAATCTATAGAGTTACATATTCAGATGGATGTCATGTTAAGAAAGTAAGGCTATATATACTAATGAATTACAACTAGATGACATTTTGGATAGAGTGAAACTTTGATTCTTCAAGTCTATCTAAATTGAAACAAATTGTACAGAGGGTATGGAAACTTGAAACCACCTGCAAAGTAGTTGTTTATTCACATAAGCCAGAATATGATTATAGTTATTATTATGGTTCTATGCCAATAAGTAAATCTAGGAATAGATTTTGATGTTAGTATATAACATGTGGCCTACCCTTTTTCTCAACATCTAACTCAAAAATCACGTTATGTCATTCCATTTATTTAATCCAACACAAAGCCTCCTTAAATGTAAGAGCTTTGATAGTATTTGGAGCACGAGCTACCAACATATTGCTATTTACATCATAAATAATTTAACTCAATCCTGACCTATTATGACTAAAGCATCCACATGCACTTTAGAAATTACGGATGAGATGTTTTTAATGAATTCACCTCTTCTGACCTTATTTTAAAGAGTTATGAGCTTCTCAATCTCACCACAAATTTCTGTTAGTAAAGGAAACATACTCCTTTACCAACAAATTTTTTATTTTAAACAGATTTTTGATTTCATGAATGTTTATTTCTTAAATTATAGTGTTTCTGAAGACGTATTACAATGGTTAGATAAGTGGCCCAAGGATGTCCCATAAAGAACCATTTCCACCTACTCTTTATAAATTAATTAACCAAAGTGGGCATTTAAACAATTACACTAATCGCAAAAATGAAGTTGGTGTAAATAATATAAAGAAGTATGTCTGATTATATGTTTGATTATAATTGCTTACTAATTGGAACCCAAAATTTATTGAACTACATAGATGCATAACTGAAAAGGAAAGGGTAATCTAAGGTGCATACTGAAAAGGAAAGGGTAATCCTCATTAGCCTCATAGTAGAAGACAACAAAGAAAGCAACAAAGATGTCAGGTGGATTGCGTTTATGCTGGCATACTACCGTATTAATAATCCTTCTAAACATTTCATGCATTCTAGATGTCAGCACCATGTAGACAACACAAGAAGGGCTACTCAGGAAGAAGTTTTGCATAAAAGTTAGCTCTTATAACAAAAATTAACGTGCATCATCCTAGTGGCTAATGTCATCAAAATATGTATGACTATACGAAGCAATGAATAATACTAAATCGAAGTTGAACTCATCTACTTTTCAGGTATGGAAAAATCAATGTGCTTCCATTTACCATTACTTGAAATTGCAAGATCCTAATAACAAAATGTAATATCCATTGAAGTTGCACATTATCTATCACTCAATAATTACAAGCACCCTTGTTATTCATAATAAATCTCAATGATCTCTGCGATATTTCATCAAACACATTACAAGCATTATCCTATATTCCCAATATTAACATACAAATTTCTCAAATTAGACACATCAGTTCTCAAAACAAGAAAAAAACTAAATTGACCAAGAGACAATGATAGATTACCTTATTAAGTACGTTGGACCGTTCACTGAATCATCGTTGGTTGTTTGAGCGTTGGTTACTTCAACGTGCGCACGAATCACAACAGATGATATACAAAGAAGAAGAATGAAGGAAGAACGTGAAATGAAGAAGAAGAACAGAGAAATGAAAGCAATTGAGTGAGGGGTTGGGGATGAAGGGAGATGGATGGAGGAAAGAGGAGGCTGCTGAGGGGCGAGCGAGCGAGGGGAGGTTGGGCGCTGTTGACTGGCTTTCATTTAATCAAAGGCAAGACGATGTCAAAAAAAGATGTCATTTTGTCTGGTGTTTTATTAACAGTTATAACTTAAACGACGTCGTTTTGTCCGTAGAAGAAATATTTTAAACATAAACAAAACAATGCCATTTTGCAACAAACAAAACGACGTCATTTTGTTTGGAGCACTATGTCGTGGCCTAACCTGAATTTTAACGCCCATTCGCAACAGTTTGACCATGCCAAACCTGTTGACCTCAGGTTAGGTCGGGCCTTTTTTAACATCCCTAACTTTAACTATTTTCAAGATTCATTTTCAAAAGATTTGACTTCCCACTCTTACTCGCAAGCATCAACATTAAGAAATAATGAAAGAGCTTATATACATAAATATATTCTATGAAGCTTGAAATCAATGAAAAAGAAATCATGTCAGACAAAGAAAGACACATATGAGACTTCTGGTTTGATGACTACAGGTCCTGAAGAAGAGATTAATGAAGGTTTGTGGTTGGGTCGGCTGTGCCAGGCCCAGGCCCAGGTCTAGGTTCATACGTCCGAAGCCCATTCGCAAGTATTAGTCCCCCATGTAAACGTAAAGACTTACATGAAGACCTAAACCTAGCATCTATCACATATATAAGGTACTATTTCGCCCTGATACGGGTACGACACTACAACCCTGGCTTTCTCTATTCTCAGTAACAAAAAACCTCTTAAAAAAAGACTAACTTGAGCGTCGGAGGGGCCTTCCGGGAAACAACCCCCGGCGTGCCTTATTTGTCTTGCAGGTATCCAACAGCCAAAATCTCACAAGGCCATGGATCCGAATAGCAACATCCAGCCCCAACAGAATCTGGCAAAACCAATTTGTAAATGAATTGATCCTATACTAAGCATCGACATGAACAAAAGCTTTATATCTCACAAAATGTTGGTCTAATTATATCTTTATATGACTATTTAACCAAGCTAATTATTTTAAGGAAACAACAAATAATTTTATCACCCAACAGTCCACCAACAATTAGTCCGTGTAATATTCTACGACAATTATATTACAATCATTTTCATCTTTGTTATAACTCAGGACTCAAGTAGAGGGTATATTCAATAACAGAAGAAATTTGCAAATAAGTTGATTTATTTTAGTTTATAAAAATTATTTAATTAATAAATTAGTTAATTTTTAATAATAAAAATTACTAAAATATACTAAATTAAATATTAATGGATTTAAATTTTTTACCATTAAATTTATGAGTTTTTAATTATTAGTAAAAATAATGATATAATCTACTTTAGAAAAGGTTAAACAACTTTTTTCGAAGTATCCGTCTCATCACAAGAAAAGAATCCTTGCCACATATCCAAACAATTAACAGCCATCGGATTAGATCTGCATCAACGGTTACCAAACTCTCATAACAGAACATTCTGGAACCCAAAACCCTAGTTGTATATAAACCACACTCAAACCGAGGTCCAGCCTTTCAAAGTCTCTCTTCGCCTGCGATCGTTTTCTTCTTCGCCGATCTCTAATTTCTCGAAGTCCCATTTGTCGGAGGAAGAATACGATGGCAGGAAAAGGAGAGGGTCCAGCTATTGGTATTGATCTAGGCACCACGTACTCTTGCGTCGGTGTGTGGCAGCACGATCGTGTCGAGATTATCGCCAACGACCAAGGCAACAGAACTACGCCATCGTACGTTGCATTCACTGACACCGAGCGTTTGATCGGAGATGCCGCGAAGAATCAGGTCGCCATGAACCCTATCAACACTGTCTTTGGTTAGATCTCTCGCTTCTTGACTTTGACTTGGTTAATGCGTTTGGTGCACTTCGATTTTCGGAAGTTCAAGTTGTTTAGGATATTATCTGCGACTTGTATGTTTAGATCGTTGAGTTTTTGACCAGTTCCATTGGATCTTTATTTTGTTGGAATATTTGTCAGTTTCTATATCCATTGGATCTTTTTTGTTGTCTCTGGTTATGGTTTTTCTTTAAAAGAGTTCTTTAAGATCAGATAATACGAAACTTTTGTTGGTTAACGTTTGCACAAACACTCTGAAAATAACAAGAACCTTGCAATAAGTGATGTTATTTGCTGTGCTCACTAACTGAGACGCTTGACTTTTACATTATTGGTGCTACATACTCAACACTTCTTATGTTACTTGAATTTTTTTCTATCTATACTGTTACATGTATTGGAAGTAAAAACCGGTGGATGACTACTGTAATTGAGGGTTTGTGTCCTACCTAGATTGGACTTAATGTCTGAGTCCTTTCAAGCGGCTTGGACTTGTTGTACTAGATTTAGATCTTTAATGGTTTGAGATCCACTAGACAGAAGAACTTTAATGTCATATATTTTTCCGTCCCCTAGCATGTGTTAGATGTGAATGTTTTTGTCTGCAGATGCAAAGAGGTTGATTGGCAGAAGATTCACCGATGCATCTGTCCAGAGTGACATCAAATTGTGGCCATTTAAGGTTATTGCTGGTCCTGGTGACAAGCCCATGATTGGTGTCTCATACAAAGGGGAGGACAAGCAATTTGCTGCTGAAGAAATCTCCTCCATGGTCCTCATTAAAATGCGTGAAATTGCAGAGGCCTACCTTGGCACCACTGTGAAAAATGCTGTGGTTACAGTTCCTGCTTACTTCAATGACTCCCAGCGACAGGCCACAAAAGATGCTGGTGTGATCGCTGGTCTCAATGTGATGCGTATTATCAATGAGCCCACTGCTGCAGCTATTGCTTATGGCCTTGACAAGAAAGCAACCAGTGTTGGTGAGAAGAATGTGTTGATTTTTGATCTTGGTGGTGGTACTTTTGACGTGTCCCTTCTCACTATTGAAGAAGGTATCTTTGAGGTGAAGGCTACTGCTGGAGACACTCACCTTGGTGGTGAGGATTTTGATAATAGAATGGTAAACCACTTTGTTCAAGAATTTAAGAGAAAAAATAAGAAGGATATTACTGGTAACCCGAGGGCCCTCAGGAGGTTGAGGACTTCATGTGAGAGGGCTAAAAGAACTCTCTCATCCACTGCCCAGACCACCATCGAGATTGACTCTTTGTATGAGGGCATTGACTTCTATTCCACCATTACCCGTGCCAGATTTGAGGAACTTAATATGGACTTGTTCAGAAAATGTATGGAACCTGTTGAGAAGTGTTTGAGGGATGCAAAGATGGACAAAAGCACTGTTCATGACGTTGTGCTTGTTGGTGGTTCTACTAGAATTCCGAAGGTCCAACAACTTCTACAAGATTTCTTTAATGGAAAGGAGCTTTGCAAGAGCATCAATCCTGATGAGGCTGTTGCTTATGGTGCTGCAGTTCAGGCTGCTATCTTGAGTGGTGAGGGTAACGAGAAGGTGCAAGACCTTCTTTTACTGGATGTCACTCCTCTCTCCCTTGGTCTGGAAACTGCCGGTGGTGTCATGACCGTGTTGATTCCGAGGAACACAACTATTCCCACCAAGAAGGAACAAGTGTTCTCTACCTACTCTGACAACCAACCTGGTGTGTTGATCCAAGTCTATGAAGGTGAAAGAACAAGAACTAGGGATAATAATTTGCTTGGTAAATTCGAGCTCTCTGGCATCCCTCCTGCTCCTAGGGGTGTTCCTCAGATCACTGTTTGTTTCGACATTGATGCCAATGGTATCTTGAACGTGTCTGCTGAGGATAAGACTACTGGTCAAAAGAACAAGATCACCATTACCAATGACAAGGGAAGACTATCAAAGGAGGAGATTGAAAAGATGGTTCAAGAAGCAGAGAAGTACAAGTCTGAGGATGAAGAGCACAAGAAGAAGGTGGAGGCTAAGAATAATTTGGAGAATTATGCATACAACATGAGGAATACAATCAAAGATGAGAAGATTGGTGCCAAACTTCCTCCGGCCGACAAGAAGAAGATTGAAGATGCAATTGAGTCTGCAATCCAATGGCTGGACAGCAATCAGCTAGCTGAAACTGACGAGTTTGAAGACAAGCTGAAGGAGTTGGAAGGCCTCTGCAATCCCATCATTGCCAAGATGTACCAGGGTGCTGGAGCTGACATGGGCGGTGCACCTGATGACGATGACATCCCTGCTGCTAGTGGTGGTGCTGGCCCCAAGATTGAAGAAGTTGACTAAGCTCCTACGCTAGTCTTTTATTAGGCCATATCTATACCCAGATTTTGGAACATTTCATCTTCACTGTTGCGGATTTTAATTTACGTTACAAAGACCATGTTTAATTATGGAGTTTATTTAACCAGACATTCCGTATTGGTTTTGACTTGCTAAAGGCATTTAGATTTTATGTTATGTCAATGGACCGGGAGGTCCGAGATCGGGCTCGGACAGCTTTACGCCCAATTGGATGGCTATGTAACGAGGTTGAATGGTATAATCGGAAAAAGTAATACATCAAAATGTAAACCAAGGTATATAACCTAGTATTCCACAGGTGAAAACAAAACGCAAAGCTGATATGTATGCTTTGGTTAAAACAACGAAACACTAACCAATGGAAGTTGAACACAGCCCTTACAATATGTGTATTCTCTCAGGTCAACATGGGATCATTGCCTCCACTATGAAGGCGAAGGCATACACGCACTTCATGCTCTTCCGGCCCCTCGCGGAGTTTTGGCACCAGAATTTCAAGCACTGATCCTGGTCCATCGTAATAAGCTTCAATATGAGCATCCTCTGGAATTCGAGTTCTAAGAGGGATCTCTCGGAAAAAGTCTCCCGGAGGGCAATGCTCGGAAGTCTGTTCAGTAAGCTTGAAAGTCCGATCATGTCTCTTGATGAATGTCATGCGAGACGTGCTCACACAGGACACCTTTATTATACCATGAGTGAGAGTATTTCTCCAAGAAACCTTCACTCTCTGCAGATCCACAAAAGGCAAACTGATAATGATCAAAAAGCCTTTTTCGTCTTCATAAATTGTTTTTGCAGCAGTAACTGGCCCGCGAGCATTCTTCATGGTACCACTGAAATCATTCAACCATTGTGGCTCTTTTTGATGAATTTCAATATCCGGCATCTGACCGAACGTAGGATTCACAGCCAAGTAGCAATCGTCATCACTCCCGTTGGGGAAAAAGTCCTTCCTCCTTTTGCTGCTAACACGAGATAGATCCATTCCATAACCATTGCCATGGCTTGACGGTGGAGATGACAAATTGAGCCCAGAACCATTGAGCAGCTTCTTTGAGTGGGAGGTAGATGCACTTTTTACTGGCGGAGGCGGTCTCTCAAGCTCAAAATCTGTGTTGGGAAGGTTTCTCCATGAACCAAAATCACTGGCTTCAGGTGGGATGGTAAAGTTTAAATTTTTGCCAGTAAGTTCCTTCCATCTTTTCTTCTCATCCTCATCAAGACCCATAAGATTAGGTGATGGAACAACCTCAACACCATGCACACACTGGGGATTGGAAAGCCCCCTATAATGCTTCCGCTGCGTTCTGAGAGATCGAACAAAACCCTTGTCAACACTGAACGGGAAGGGACGCTCTCCTTGACGAGAATGTCCGTTCATGTAACTCCTCAGTTGGACCTTACCCAAAGCATTCTGAGGCCTCTCCTTGAAAACCCACATATACATGTTCTCCATGTCATGTTGAACCATAAAAATGTCAAGCTTGAGATCAGACTTATCGAACCCAGAAACTCCCTTGCTGTCCCGCACAATTTTTGCCTTCGATTTGTCATTCAATGCAGGTTTAAAATAAAAACTAAAGAAAAACCAAGCACCCCAAATGCTATCCACCCGTTTGGCACACTTCCTCCCAACCTTTGGGGTGCTAAGAAAAGTCTCAGTCTCATAAACCTGTGGACCAAGTCCAACCTCTAATATGTCGCAGGGGTCCAAGTTCCATGACTGTGGAGGAGGACTACATTCAGCTGAAAGGGGTAAGTTAATATCAGGTTTTCGAGGAAGTATAACCTGACAGTTCATCTCCAAATGCAATTCGTCATGAGAGGAGGCACCGGAATCCATTGACAAGAGAGTGGATGGGTGATGATTCTCCATTGACAATACTGTTAGAAGAGGATCTCCCATGCTTCAGCTCATGTCCTTGATGTTTTTTGTCGCTGGTGGGTGGTAGAATGAATCCATTTTCGTATCCAAAGAACAGAATTCAAGAAAACAATAACTTTATAAACATCTTCATCAACATCTCAATCCCCACAACACCTTCCCCCTCTATTAAAACCCTAGATTTATCAATCACACAGCTTAATCCCCATTACACCCACATCAAAAATTAACAAAATGAACAAGCAAAAGATAATATATCCATCCCCAGCTATAATTTCACTTATCCACTACTTCACTGAAAAGAAAAAAGAACAGATAAAAGCAAGATACATTCTTTTACTCTTTCTTTTTGCTTTTGTTCGTATATAGTATGAAGAAGTATAGACTAAAATTAGAGTAAAAGAAAAAGAAAGGAGATTACTTCAATCTCTAAATCCAAAACGCTAAAGAAACAATATATCTAACCCTAACCCAAGAATCTCCCGAAACCCACCAAACACAGGTGGAAAAAACTGAATCAAAACCATCAAATCCATGGGATACTTAAAACACTCAAACACCCCAACTAAAGCAGCCCTACCCACAAAACCAAAAATAGAAGAAGCTAAACTAAAACCTTTATCAGACACAAAGATGATACCTTTCAATGAAGCAAGAGGAGTATGAGCAAGATGAAGCAGCAGAAGCGACGATGCAGCTCATTCCCACCATATCACCAACAACTACCATTGTTCTCACTTTCCCTTTTCACTCCTTCAAAATTTCTGTCAAAACAAACACATGGAAAAAGAAAGCGTGTGTGTATGTATATACATACATACATAGATATCACCACTTGTTCTATGTTGTGTTTTGTATTAAGGTGGTTAATCTTAATTAATGGAATGAAATAAAATAAAATGAAATGAATTGGAATGATTTATAATGGAATTAAATGTAATATAGTGAAAGATTGTTTGAAAGAGATATAAGGGTTTATAATGTAATTTTATTATTTGAAAAGATAGATGAAATAAAATGTCATGTATAATAAATGACTATTATACAATTATATAACATTCCCGTACAACTTAGAACTGAAAATGTAAAAACACTCAAATATTGTGGTTTTTAAAATAGTAAAAATCTGTGAATTACAAAACATATAAAGGTTATGACTTGTTCAAGTTACATCTGTAACAAAATGATTGTTATTTGAAAAATAATTTTTTATATATTATATTTTTTATTAATAAAATGTTATAATATTATTATTATTTATATACAATTTATTATTA
>JANZXV010000004.1:25955084-25965868 GCA_027576455.1 Erythroxylum roigii
AGAGTCAGAGTTCAGATCAATGGCCTTGGGAATATGTGAGTTACTCTGGCTGAAGATAATCCTAGATGAATTGAGAATAAAATGGGAAGGACCCATTAGGTTGTACTGTGATAATAAATTAGCCATTAGCATTGCACATAACCCTGTTCAACATGATCAAACAAAACATATTGAAGTTGATAGGCATTTTATCAAGGAAAAACTAGACAATGGCTTAATATGCACTCCATTTGTGTCAAACAAGGATCAGTTGGCAGACGTACTTACAAAGGGACATGGACGGAGCCACAGTGGGGGCAAGTGGCTTCATCTAAAATTTTTAATTTTTAATTTTAATTTCATAAAAATTTAAAATTTTGCCCCTATTAATTTAATTGGTGATAAAAAAATAATAAAAATTATAGATATATTAAGATATCAAATAAAAATAAAATATGAGTCCATCTATTTTTATTAAGATTACTATTATTTAAGCCCACGACTTTTTTAAATGAAAGCTTACAAATAGAGAGATAAAAACTACATGCTTAATTGACTTTTTTTATTCAAAATTTTCTACCCTTTTGGCTTGTTCATCACACTACTTTTTGGCTTTTTGGTTTTTCTTCCCCTAACTCCACAAAGACTACCACACACATAGCGAAAAACAATAATCTATATTGAACGCAATTGTGAAAATGATTCCTCCACAGGGCCCACCCCGTCCTAGTGATGATAGGTGAATTCCCACTTCTTTTCTTTGGAAGAATGTGTAGTACGTATAATTTAGAGATGGGTTCGTGTAAGTTGTAATAGAGTTGGTATAGTTTTAATCATTACATTCTTTTAGACTTTTAGTGAAGACGCAAGATAAGATTTCTTATTGTAGACGAAAAATCGTATCATATAAAGTCGTAAAAATGAACAAAAACAGTACAAACCATCTAGCACTAGTGATAATAGGGATAAAAGTAGTACCCTAGATGCCCTTATGAATAAAAATAGATGGGCTCAAATTTTATTTTTTATTTGATATCTTAATATATCTATAATAATTATTATTATTTTTTGTCACCAATTAAATTAATAGAGGCAAAATTTTAATTTTTTAATGGAATTAATAAAAAAATTTCAATAATATAAGAGTACTTTAAATATTTTGCCCCTACTCAAAATAATTTCTAGATCCGTCCCTACAAAGGGACTGACAAGCGTTGTGTTTCAAGATATTATTAGCAAGCATGGGATGGGAGATATCCATTCATCAGCTTGAGGGGGATTGTCGAATTATGTAGTCTTATTTGGAAAGATTGTATAGTTATAGAAAATCGTATAATTCCCTGATTTCTAGGGATTAGAGTTAGATACAGATTTGGAGGAGTTTCCTATTTTTAGGGAGTTTGTTACTAATTTTAAGCTAGACAATTGTGTATATAAACTAATGGCTGTAACCTAAATATGATATATGAGAAAGAAATTCATTCTTCTCTTATAATATTCGACATGGTATCAGAGCCGTCGGCTCTTTTCTAGTAAACTTTGATTTTTTTTTTTGTTTTGGTCATACCCAATTGAGATCCATCTTCATTGTTCCTCTCATTCGTCGTAGCCTTCTCTCTCATGTTTTCTTGTTTTTACCCTTTGTTTTATTCAATCAATCATGTCGAAATCACCCAAAAGTTCTACCAAAATCACCAGCCCTGTCACGAGTGCCTTTGCATTCGAGAATACTATTGCTGCTATAACCGGATGGGAAGAATTGCTTGAAGTGGTCAAAATTGGTCCACACAGTCCTAAAAGGAAGAGGGAAATTGAGACATTTAATGGGCACAGGTCCTTCGCAGGACGATCCCAAATTTGCGGTGTGGGACGAACAAGACTCTATGGTAATGTCTTGGTTATGGAACTCAATGCTGCCAGAACTTAGTGATACATGTATGTTCCTCGGAACAGCCAAGGAGATTTGGGAAGCTATTCGACGAACATATTCCAAGATTAATGATGCTATACAAATCTACGAAATTAAGATGAAAGTTTCAACAACCAAACAAGGGACTCAGACTGTTACTGAATATTCGAGTCTCTTACAAAGCTTGTGGCAAGAAATGGACCATTATCAGTGCATCCAAATGCGCTGCAGTGAAGATGCAGCAATTCTGAAGAGTTTTGTGGAAAAAAAATCGTATTTATGATTTTTTGGTTGGATTAAACGTTGAATTTGATGCTGTAAGGGTGCAGATTTTAGAAAAACTAGACCTACCGTCTTTGAATGAGACAATCTCTATTATACGCGTGAAAGAGGGACGTCGAAGTGTTATGCTTGAACCTCAAGGGGGATGGTTCTGCACTCGTTACCAAGACCACAAAATTGAAACAGGCAAACAATCCTTCATTAATTACTCGAGGGGACTCAACCAAATCATTTAATCGATAATCTCTATTCTGTACATACTGCAAGAAGCATCGTCACACTAGGGAGAAGTGTTGGAAACTTCATGGCAAGCCCAATCGAAGTGGGAATGATCGAAGTCAGGCACATATGGTGAGCACTTTGTCGACTAGTGAAGAAAATTCCAAAAAATTTGCCCCTGAATTTAACATCGAAGAAATTGAGAAACTAAAAACCTTTGTGGAGTCCTTTGAGAAGTCAATCTCAACAGGTACTTGTTCATTGGCGTTTTTAGGTATTTCTTCTTCCTCTCATACTAATGTCTCAAAAAGAAATTCTCCTCCCATGTGGGTGATTGATTCCGGAGCCATTGACCATATGACCCGTTCCTCCAAACATTTGATCTCCTATAATTCCAATTGTAGCCATAAAAAAGATCACAATGGCCGATGGATCCATCACCACCGTAGCTGGGCCAAGGGGATATATATATATATATATATATATATATTTAACTATAAGAATTTTGAATTGTATAATTTTTTGTTTGATTTTCAAATTTTCAGTTTGATTTATTTTAATAACTCTTAATTTTAAAAACATGTCAATTTATTAATTAAACGGACAACTTTTTTAAATTAATAAGTTCTTAAAAATTAAAATAAATCAATTAATTTTTATTTAACAATATCTTTTTAATTAAACTTCAAATTCTTCTATGAGTATGGCTCTTTTAATCATATTTCAAATTCTCTAATTTTATTCAATTTTTAGCAAGTATTATAATAGTTTAATACAGGTTGAACCTTTTAAATCTTAAATTTATTATTGTCCTGGTTTAAAATCCTGTCCAATTTTTAAAACATTAACTTGTATCCAGAAAAAATGCCCTCTGTATATTAGCTTTTAAACCTTTGCTTTTTGTTTTAATATTTAATGTCAAATTTACGAATCATTCATGATGATTCTTCCTAAGATGAATCATATATACCATCCTAATTCTCTAATGCTCCAAAGTTTCTTTGTAATTTCTTGAAATCAAATTTACTTTAGGTTTTTCTTTTAGTATGTTTTGCAAATTATATGGGAATCTAATGCTGCAAGGGAAATAAACACAGGAGATGTGTCTTTTGGCTTGCGTTTTTGGATTTGAGTCATTTGAACCTACTCTAAAATGATTCCGACTTCAATTTTAGTAATTATTAGTGATTATTGTTATTAAATGAATAATTTTATTATATTAAAATAATATTTTTATTGTTTATAGTACTGATAATTATTAATATTTACTTAGTGTCAAAAAACAACTTTTTTTTAAATAATATATGGTTCATTAGTTAGGGACAAAATCCTCTGTCCAATATTATGGTGTCTTATTTTGTCCCATGAATTTCAGTCATTTATTTATGTGAGTTCCGCGTTTATTTATGTGAGACTCACGCGAAATCTACATAAATAAATGACTGAATTTTATGAGATAAAATAAGACACTGTAAAATTAAGCTGAGGATTCTGACTCCATTAGTTATTACCATGTGCATGCATACAGAGAAGGCTTTTAGCCTCAGCCAATTTCAAGCCAGGATTTTTCCTGTGTGTTTTCCCTTCCCAAGCCCATAACTGATGTGATATATAGAAGTAGGGAGCAAATTCTTGCCAGTTCTTCAACTTCAATGTAACATTCGCCAATAGTTTACATAGCACCTGAACCACCTCCATTTCCAGCACTACCACGTAGTGTAGATTTATCACCTCTTGAGTTCATTCTCGGACTCATCGCCGTCATCACAATCCCAGCTCTGGTCTACACTGTTTTCTTCTCCATCAATTGCCCTCTGGCATCGTTCAGGGGACGGAACAACCGTGATGACACCTCTGACCTGATCTCTGTCAACAAAGAAAACAACCCTTTAGCAACAGATACTAAAAGGGTTTACTAAAGGGTTGTTTCAGATGTTAAGTATCAGAAGGAAACCCATGTGAAGAAAATTGGCAGCGAGTGTCCTGTGTGTCTTTCTGCGTTTGCAACCACTCTTTTCATGCTTCTTGTATCACTAATTGGCTGAATTATCATTCTAGTTGTCCTGTTTGTAGAGCTTCTGTTGCTATCAACAAGCGTACTAATAATAGAAATAGTTCTGATCACAAACAAGGTTTGCCTGATGCTGATAGTTTGGTTTGACAATAAGACCTAGTTCGATTTTGTGTTATCCAAAGTTTTGATCATTTACTTTTGTCCTCAATCAATCTTGGCGAGAATGATAAGAAACTTGAAGCAAAACTTCTATATTCTGAAAATTTTAGATCAAAAACTTCAGTTTACAGTTGGTCATAGCCTACACTTTAAGCATAATTAGCAGATGTTGAAACACAAAAAATGGTAGGTTTGCATGACAAGAAAGTGACCCACCAAGCTCAAAACCAAACTTCAATGGAGGAGCTTATCGCAAGAAGTAGGCAAGTGAACCACTGGAGCCCAAATTGGAGTCACCCAGACCAGAAGCTACACAAACAAAACAGTCACTTGAGAGTCCCTTAAGCTCAAAATGGATCTTGGGCCATCCGTACAACCCTAACCTGCGCTTGGAATGATTCTTGTTCATTCAAAACAAAAACGACAAAAGTTTACTCGCGCTGTCTGAAATGTCAAGGCTTAAACGGCACCGTTTAGAAGGTGGCCACCAACCCAATACAAAACAAAACAAACACATTAATTAGTTAATAATGGCTTACTTTAATCACTAATGCAGGAACATGACCATTGACCAACATAGAGTGGGGTTTGCAAGTCACGCGCCTAGAATTGAGAGTAGGACTAGCTATGATATGTCACACATATATTCCCATGCAAAGTAAAGCTAAGGAGTGGGAGAGGGAACAGAGCAGACCGGGAAAAGGTTCGGCCGGTCGAGGACACATCGACTGATGCACACACCATCAAAGCACACCAATAAGCTCCCTTTTTCTTTTATTAACATTTCTTTTCTATCAAACCCATGACTTAATTTATCTTATTATAATTACACAAGATTCTGTAGAACTTATAAACCTTAAAGTTATAAATTTAAGAGCATATATTTCACTTGTGATTGAAACACGATATAAATTGTGTATTATTGAATTTCTCCAAATTTCAAGTTTTAACGAGAATTTGATTGAAAGTTTTTATTGTTTAGTGTATTTCACTCATGAAATTTTTATTTTTACCTCTTATTTTTTGAATCCTCAAACTGCATTTTTGTGTATATTATCAAATAAGAGTTTCAGTAATTTAATATTTTATTTCTTATCTTACTGTCATGATGTGATTAATCAAATGTATATCATATTCTAATATAATATTTTTTGGAAAGAAATTTTTATTAATTAGGAGTAAAGCTACGTACTACAAAACTTTTGCGAAAATTACATTTCAAAAAAAGTTTTTAGTGGGGCTGTATTATTCTTGATTTTGTTGTTAAAAATATGAATAGCACATTTTTTTGGGACGAGATCCTTTGTCCAATATTATACTATCTTATTCTGTCCTATAAATCTCAGTTATTCATTTATGTGGATCCCGTGTTTATTTATGCAGGACCCGTGCGGAACTCATATAAATGAATGACTGAAATTTATGAGATTGAATAAGACACCATAATATTAGACAGAATATTTGAACTCTATCTTTTTGGGGCTAAGTAAACGCGCTTCTGTACATGAACTTTTTCCATGCAAGATTAGGTCATTAATTTATGTCTTTATTCTAAGCACAGGGCACGAGATGGAATGACAAAGGAAGCTTATGAGTTAAGAAAGAAATGCCTTCTCAAAACCCTAAAAAAAGCAAAGGATATATAAAACAAAAAGAGTAGTCAAGGGCTGGCTAGAAGGAAAAAAGCACTATATAGTTTATACATTAATGCACATAACATATGATGTGTGTGTATATATATACATATAAAGGTTCTTGCTTTATTTTAGCTCCTCATTCCACTTCCACCTTCTATCTTTCTTTCTCTCCTATCTCTGCTAAAAAAAAAGAATACTCCCTCTTGTTGATGTGATTCTCCACTAGTATTCTCCTCCAAGATAAAGAGAGCAAAAAACACAACCCCATCAAACTTTACAAAAGGAGAAAGCTCAGGAACCATGGTTTTTTCTTCCATCCCACCTTATCTTGATCCGGCCAACTTTCAGCAAGTAAGGGTTTTTCTTCAGTTTTTGTTTCTTAAGATTTCTTTGGCTATAAAGCAAAAAATGTTCAAAAGATAAATATTCTTGCTAACTTCTGTTTCTATATATCTTGCTTGAATATACCAGATATTTGATTTTTGCACTTTTGCTTTCTTTTTACAGCAACCAAATCATCACCATATTGGTGGTGCAAGTACTGGTTCAAGCAGTCAACTTCTTCCCCCACAACCGCCACCACAACCACAACTACCTCCCCTACAGCCTCATGGAAGCGGGGGTGTCGGCTCGATCCGGCCAGGTTCAATGGCCGATCGAGCTAGGATGGCCAACATACCTATGCCAGAGGCGGCATTGAAATGTCCAAGATGTGAATCTACCAACACAAAGTTTTGTTATTTCAACAATTACAGCCTCTCACAGCCTCGCCACTTCTGCAAAACCTGTAGAAGGTACTGGACCAGAGGTGGTGCCCTAAGAAGTGTTCCAGTTGGAGGTGGCTGTCGGAGGAACAAGAGAAGCAAAGGGAACAGCTCAAAATCTCCTGTCAGTAGCGACCAACAAACTTGTTCTGCAGGTTCTACAAGCACTGTCTCTTCTAATAGCGGAACAAGTGATATCCTGGGCCTTGGACCACAGCTTCCTCCACTAAGATTCATGGCTCCTTTGCATCATCTCACCGATTATGCAACCGCAGATATGGGGTTGAATTATGGCAGCCTTTCAGGTCCAGTTGGAGGATCTACTGACCTGAATTTTCAAATAGGGAGTGCTTTAGCTGGCGTTGGTCTCGGTGGTAGTGGTGGTGCTGGTGGGTCACTACTCTCAGTAGGAGGTTTAGATCAGTGGCGCCTGCACCATCAACAATTTCCCTTCTTGGGTGGGTTGGATTCATCATCTTCTTCAGGTTTATATCCATTTGATGGTAGTATTGAGCAAGTTCAAAGTTATGGTGGAGCGAGTCAAATGAGAGCAAAGATGTCTAGCTCTGGAGCAACTCAGTTGGCTCCAGTGAAAATGGAGGACAATCACGATCTGAATCTGTCGAGGCAGTTTTTGGGAATTAATCCAGGGAATGATCAGTACTGGAGTGGTAGTGCCTGGAACGATCTGTCTAATTTTAGTTCATCTTCCACGAGCAACCAATTATAGATATTATTGCTTCTCGTTATCTATGTGATAACGGTGGGATGAAACTTCAGTACTTTTCTTGTCAGTGTAGCTTCAATATCAGAAAGTTAATTAGTAGGATGTACTCATAGCAAATTCTCCAATTCTCTCGTTCGAGATGGGGTACTTCGAGATTGGATTGAGGAATCTGCTAGCTTTCTTCAATTTTACTACAAAGAAAACCCTAGAAATGGTAGGTCTTTTATGTTTTTTCTTCTTCTTCTGGCTTCCTTTTTTTCTTTATGTAGTTCCAGATTGCAATGTATTGGCATGTATACCAAACTGGGTGTATGGCTTCTGAGAGATTGTATCAAAATATGCTAATCGAAACTTTATATTAATTAAGTTATGTTCTTGCCAAAAGGATCGTCTTTCTGAACAGCAAGCTATTGGCTTTTAGCCGTTTGAATTGAACTTGAAAGAAAGAAGATCTTTTGAATATGCCCTATCA
Organism: Erythroxylum roigii; assembly: GCA_027576455.1. Lineage (NCBI taxonomy): Eukaryota > Viridiplantae > Streptophyta > Magnoliopsida > Malpighiales > Erythroxylaceae > Erythroxylum > Erythroxylum roigii. The sequence continues at coordinate 25,963,247 of JANZXV010000004.1, forward strand.
AAATTGTCTCAATGAACATAAGTTCCCTCTTTCTTTTACAAAGTAACCATGAACTTTTCACAATGTTTAATATTGACTAATTAAGCATTTCAAATATTCATATCGTTTAAGTTAAAGAATTGGTGCTTTGAGAATGTCAAGAAGAAAGTAATTCTGATTTCATAACCTCCAAGATGCAAAGTGTGATCTCGTCCTCTTTTGAACTAGAGTAGTTGCAGGCTATATATAATGAAATGTGCCACTAATGGTCAGCTAGAATATTTTGATCTTATTCATACTTCTTTTTGATGATATGGCTATCTTCTTCCATAGTTTAAACTTTAAAGATAAACTTGGTTTAGAATGATAAGAGAATTATTGTCTTCCTAATACAATAACATATACTTTTCTGTCAAAATACTACAATCCCAATTCGTATCACCCTGCCAACTATAGAAAATGCTTATTATGACCACAAGTAGCATCCTTCCATGGAAATGGAATTGAATGTCTGAAGTAAGAAATCTCAAAGTTGATGCCCTAACAGACTCGGTTTGATATAGTGTTATATCGACGTGTGTAGATATACCGGGTGATATGTCACTATGGAATGCTAGGTGTCAGGTTCTTTCCTTGATTTAGAAAAGCAGGTTTTGCTTTTTTCAGTTGTTACTTCAGTTATTATCATTTGTCTTAGGTCGTTGAATGCAGAACTTGGAATCGTTCACCAATTAATCAGCAAGTGGAGCTAAAGTAAGAATTCCAGAGTGCATTACTCTTCAATTTGTTTCTGTTGTCCAAGCAGAAGGATTTGAGATTGGGAATTGAGACAAAAGGGTACGTCTCTTGGAGATGAATCTGTTGATAATTGAAACAAAAAAAAAAAACTTAGGTTTTCGAAAAAGAACGTTCTATCTCTTCTGGGTCAGTTCAACTTCATTCCTTGAATACTTAAGAAGATCAGGGCTTTACTCGAGGCTTGCATTGGCAGTAGATCACAGAACATCCTCTTTCTTCTGCAATGAGATCTACCTAGAGTTTAGTGAGTTCCAGGAACTCACTCCAAAGAAACCAATTCTTTTATGATTCACATTTTTATATTTCAGAGTCAGTGATGATATGCTTTGCACGAGAAAGATCATAATGCCTAATATATTAATAACATAATTATTACAAACAGTAAGTGAAGTCATACTCTTTTTGATCCAAAATTTAAACTGATATAATTACGAATGATTCTGCAATTATATGACATCAGATGTTAACCTAATACTGGTTGGTGGGTGATGGGAAATTCCATGTAAGAATGACAAGACAATCAATCTCAAAAGACTCCATTAAATCGCATAAATAAGGAAATGATTATGTGGGTTTTAAAAGAAAAACCTGTCTTTGATACAATTCTCGAAGTTCGTTTACCAAGAAAATTATCCCTTTCTCTCAATTTGAAGCAAGGTTGAGCGCGTGTAACTTTCACGACTCACTAGGGGACAAAGCACTGTTTTGTCAGCTTGTGGACCTGACGTGACGACCTGGCACTTGACCCAAGTGATTCGATCTTGAATCGCACGCGCTTCGAGGATGCGTGCATGAAAGTCTGATACACACCTCCTTCGACCTTCGGTTTCTGCGGTCGTCAGCCTTTAACTCACAGTTCGGTCTTATGTTTCTTAACTTTGAACTCTTTTAACTGTGCTTGGTCTATAACCGAAAGGAACTTCATAGACAACTTGAATAGGTTAAGAGTTGATCACTTGGCATACCATTTAAGCTATTTAATCAATAGAGTTAGGTACCCTTTTGAGATAAGCATCATTAAAATCAAAATTTTTAATATTTATTAAATTTTATAATAACTTATACTAAATAAAATGATAATTATAGCCTAATTTAGATGACATTAAAATTAGATATCCACAATAATATCATATCAAGTTTTTTAATAAATAAAGTATAATATCATATCAAGTTTTTTAATAAATAAAGTATATTAAAACTAAAATAAATATTTTAATATGATAATTATTAAGATAAATTAAAAATATATTGAATCTCTATTTTATTAGTAACACCTTCAAAATAATCATCTTGATTATTCATATTTTTTTCTTGTAAGAGATTGTTTAAGTACATGACTGAGAAATAATAAGGTGATCTGATTTTTATATTTAATTACTTTTATCTTATCACTTCAAACATAAAAGATATGTATTGTGATTTAATATTGTTTGACATTGAGAAAAGGATAATCAACTAACCACTTTTTTTTTTGTCTCTATAACATTTATCAAAGGATTGGGACAACTAATCACAAATCATTTTCCATAGGGTAATTTTCATGTCATGTCAGTACAAAATTATGCGAAATTGTTGATAAGAGAACTAATTCTAGAAGTTCACAATTGCTGAATAGGCCATTATTTCTGTAATGATTAAAAAATTTAACTGATTTAACCGATTTAATTATAAAAATTTTAAATTCATTGATTTTTTAGTTTGATTTTTAATTTTTCGTTTGATATATTTTAATAACCCTTATTGTTAAATATTGACTAGTTTATTACTTAATCAATCAGTTTGGTAAATTAATTAATTTTTATAAATAAAAATAAATAAAATAATTTTCACTTAATAGTTTTATTT
>JANZXV010000004.1:26039451-26050465 GCA_027576455.1 Erythroxylum roigii
TCTTGTCTTGTGAGCACTATCCGAGCTTGAAGTTTCTTCTTGTGAATCTGAATTGATTTCATCATTTTCAGAGCTTGATAAAGGCTCCTCCTCAAGACCATCACCACCAGCATCATTGGAGCTTGATGGATCTGACTGGTTTGTCTCCTCCTGTGATCCATCTCCATCTACATTGTTCTGATTGTTATCACCATCGACATTCTCTTCCTCTATTTGATCAGCATCCACATCATTCAATGGCAATTCAAACTCCATTCTTCTGAAATTCCTACCTGCTGGTTCTTCCCAATTCCATCCCTCACTTTCATCAAATTTCACATCTCTTGACACCATCATTTTCTTTGTTTCGGGGTTATAAATTCTATAACCTTTGGATTCAGTGCTATAGCCCATCATCACTCCCTTCATTGCCTTTTCATCTAGCTTTGTCCTTTTTGCTTCAGGTATATGCATAAATGCTACACAACCAAACACCCTTAGATGATTCACTTTCGGTTTAATGCCAAACCATACTTCAAATGGTGTTTTCTCCTTCAATGCTCGAGTTTTCATCCGGTTTTGCAAATATACAGTAATGAAACACGCCTCAGGCCAAAACCTCTTAGGTACTTGCATTCTAACCATCATAGCTCTTTCCATCTCCATAATTGTCCTATTTTTCCTCTCTGACACTCCATTTTGCTGTGGAGTATAAGCAACTGAATATTGATGATAAATCTCTTCTCTTTCAAGGTAATTCTTCAGCTCATTTGATATATATTCTCCCCCTCGATCACTTCTCACACACCTCACCTTTTTGCCATATTGTCCTTTAGCTTCTACACTCCATACTTTGAACATGCCAAACACTTGATCCTTACTTTTCATGAAGTAAATCCATGTGTATCTTGAAACATCATCAATGAATTCTATACAGTATCTGTTCCCTCCGGCTGATGGTGTATTCATTAGTCCACAAACATTAGTGTGCACTAATTGTAGCTTCTCTGTGGCTCTCCATTCATTTGTAGGGAAAGGTAAGACATGGCTCTTTCCCTTAGCACATGGCTCGCATACATTCTTCAGCCTACTACTCAATTGAGGTATCCCATGAACCAACTCTTTTCTTTGCATTTCAACAATATAATCTACATTTCCATTTCCATACCTCCTATGTCACAAATATGTCATTTCTGTCATAGGTACAGCAGCAAAGACTCCAGCTACTTCTGCCATCTTGATTTTGAAAGCTCTGTTTCTCATCTGAACTTTGTACACCAGCTCTTCATAAGGATTGAATATTCTGCACATTCCATCTTCGAAGTAGATCTTATAATTCTTCTCCAAAAGCTGTCCAACACTCATTAGGTTCTGATCAAGCTCTGGAATGTAATAAACTTCTTCGAGTATGGTGTTTCCTGCTTTGGTGACTAGCTCCACATTTCCTTTCCAAGTCCAGGGTATGATGTCTCCATTGCCAACCTTCACCACCGTATTCAAGTCACTAGTTGTTTCAACAAAAGCCTCCTTCTTCTTTGTCACGTGGTTGGAGCAACCACTATCTACCAGCCAATCTCCTCCTCCCTTTTCAACATTAGTCTCAGCTCCACAAAACTTGACAGTTGATGCATTGTTTTCAGGTTGATGCCAAGTTTCTACCACAAAGACACTTTCTTCAGTTATTGGCTTTTCGGATGGTTTGGTTAGTTGTGAGGTTCCTGGTTGTATATTGGAGTTTGCCTATGAGGTAAGCTGAGAATTTAAGCACATTTATGAAGAGGTTTGAGTTGAGGAATGATTTGCTTGAGAGGTATTTTGTGGCAATTGGTTTGGAGCTTGGATATGCATTGGTTGGTAATGTGGCTGTTGTGAGTAGTTAGGCTGTTACATGTAAGGATGGTTCATTTGTGGTTGAATAGGTTGATGAGGAATCATTTGAGGATGGTGTTGATAATGCTTTGGAGTATGTGATTTTCCCGAGCTGGTAACATGGTGTGCTTGAAACATTTGGTGTTCAGGGAAATTTTGGTAAGGTTTGGTCTGATTTGGTAATGGATGTGGGGAGGTATTTTGTCTTAGAAAGGGATGTATTGGTGGGGGTTTTCCATAGATAGGGCTTTGGGGATTTTGCTGTTTTGATATCCACCTTTCATAACAAACTCTTCTTGAATGTCCCCTCTTCCCACAATGAATACAATCAGCATTTTCATTCCAAAAACACTCCTCAGCTCCATGATTGGTTTTTCCACAAAATTTGCAGATTGGAAACATGCCCCATCTTGATGCTCTTGTTCCACTTTGCATTTGATTTGCATTGTTTCCAGAAAAATGGTTAATGGTTTGGATGTTCGGGTAAAGCATAGGTGATGGATGTTGAGTTTGAGGATAAGCTCGAGTCTGTTGATTTTGTATCTGAGGTTTGTAAGAATGCTGTTGTGGAAAGTTAGTGTTTGGTACTGATTTCGGTTGTTTTGTGGGAGAGTTTGTGACAGATGGTGGGTTTGTGAATGCATCAAGCTTGGTTCAGGATGGTTTTGGTTTAGGTTTCTTGTTTGAGTTTGAAAGGGTGGGTTTTCGGGAACCTTAAACCGTTCAGCTTTCAAGGGATATTCCTCACCTTCTCTTCTCATCCCATGCCTCTCTTCATGCATTTCCAAAACATTAAAAACTTGCTCCAAAGAAATAGAATCAGGGTCATTACTAAATTGCCATTCAACAGGAGCTATGCTAGCCTCAAATCTAAAAGGCAATCTGTTCAAAAATTTGTCAACTAACCTCTCTGAACTTGTATTTTCACCAAACTACTTCAATTGTTGTACCAGCCCTATGAATCTTGTCTTTGCAGCAGCTACATTCTCTTCTTCCTTCATTGAAAAGTTTACAAAACTTCTCATAACCGCTTGCTTCTTTAGTCTTAAGGATTGGGCAGACCCTACATGCTCTAGTTTCAAGATATCCCACAGCTACTTTGAGTTCTTGCATCCAGCATGTCCCAATATATGGTTTCACTCATCATCGATCTTAGGAAAATGAGTGCTTTGAAGTCTTTGTCTCTATCTTGTCTCATCCTCAACTCTTGCTATTCTGTCATGTTTGCTATTTCTCCATAATCAGCAACTTCTTCATTCACCACATACCAGCATTCACAAATCTTGAGGCAGTCTTCAACTCTAAGTGCCCAAGCCTTGTAGTTCTCACCTGTTAATACGGTATGTTTGCTTGGATATTCTGCAGACTCATCGCTGGAGTGCTCGTCCCTGCCATGTTTTGAATCTGTCTAGGTTAGATGAATCGTGAAGCTCTGATACCACTCTTGAAGAGGCCCCCACGAAGGATTGAAGAAAGCACCTTCAGGACACAACCTGTCGAGCAGTGAATCTGATTGAAGCAAATTGTCGAACACCTCCTGCACTGTTCACGCAAGCTTCCTCCAGATGAAAAACTTTTTTTCCTAGTTTTGTGTTCTGAATGTAAGATGTAACTCTAGAATAGCAACTCAGATTCCTCACAAATTAATGAATGTATGGAAATGATTTTGTGTATATTGGAAAAAAGATATAGCTCTCCTATTATATCCGAACATTGTACTTCAGTTTTGCAAACTCAGTATGTATAGAATCTACCTCAGCTATTCACTCTTCAAATTGTAACTTTGCTTTTGAAGGAATAAAAATGATGTGGAAAGATAACAATCAGATCAAAAGAAAATGAATTGAAACTTATAAACTGATGAAATTTTTGGTTTTCGCTCTCAAATCTTATCCCAAACTAGTTTCAGGTTTTAACAAAACAGAACATCCACAAAATGCTTCTTCTCTACTTCCATTACTCAACTTCAAAAACACTAGCTACTGGAAATAAAAAAAAAAGTGAAATCAAAAGTGAAACATAACTCGGAAAAATGGAACTTGAATTGAAGCTTTGTATTGAAAATTTCTAGTTTTTCATTACATACTGCTTCTGATAAGAATAAAATTGAGCTTCATATATGCTCTAGACATCTGATGCAACTTTTCTAATAACTCTAAAGTAAAAACATAAACTGAAGGATAAAGCTAGTCTAGTACATGTATTTCTTCATTTGGCAAAACACAAAAGTAACCAATTTGTCTCTTTTGCAAAAACAAAAACTGATGTCTTCAACAGCCTTTGATGCTTAAGCCAACAAAATCCTGACATGCAAATCCAATTGTCAGCCTTGTGAATGAAATGCTTGTTGGATGAACCAGCTGCACTTGTTTAGCTTATCTCTAATAAATCTTAATCATGCTAATTAATCTATCTTGATTTGTTTCATTTTTTCCATTCTTCCTGCTCTACATCTCTTCTTCAAATCTGATCTTCAACTTCTGCAATTTTTGAAACTTCCTTCATTCTGCACATTTTTAGTTCTTCATTGTTGCTTCCATCTTGCCCTCATCTTCCCTTTTCCATTAAATTTCACTTATCTGGACTTGATCTTCATTCCCTCGAACCATGAAACCTTGAATTATGCTAAGTATCATCAATTCGAGTTTTTTGAGGAGTCTAGGATGGTTCAGCTTGATCTTCAGTCTTCTTTTCTTCTTTAGCTTGATTTCCATTGCAAGGTCTTCAGCAAGCTTCAACATAGCAGGTTTTATAAAACAATTCATTCCAACACTTCTAAGTTGGAGGAGAAGGCCCAAGAGTAAACCTAGTTTTTCTCAAAATACAATCTAGTGGTAGCGCCGGAGAGGTCAACTGTAACCCACTCTGGCAGATAATCTCTTAAGTCAACAATCAAGTTAAGATTATATGTATGGATACTTGCATAGGTTTTATAATTGCCATTTGTCACGGAAACACTTAAATTTTTGGAGCTGGAGTTATAGTGAATTGAAACGTTGATTCTTCCCCCATTTTCTATATCATTTAAGGACCAATTCACAGTTTTGGCAGAAACCACAGAGTCGACGTCAATACCTACGTGATCCCTCACATCTTTGGGATCCCATTCATTCGAGATCTTGTCAAGCTCCACTGGGAAAATGTTAGGCTTCATGTAATCAGAGTAGAGACCTAAATATCCGCCTCCTGACAACGTTGGGATGTAAGACCCTGTCGGAACAAGGAAAGCTACGATTCCATCGGCTCTAGTGAAGTTGCCTAGGGAGTTGATGACATAGGAAAAATGAATGGAGAAATCAGACAGATGACTAGTGGGTTTGTCCCAAAGATGGATAGGTTTGCCATAAGTAACTTGACCAATGCTACTTATGGATATATTTTCCAAGCTTTTTGTGAGTTCGATGATTGGTTCGCTTGCATATGCATCTCCTTTAAAGTTTATGTCAGGCATGCCAGAGGTGAAGCTGGTGAAGCTGAAACTGGTGCTTTCCATTAGCGACTGGACTGTGAGAGGGAAAATACAAAGGATTAGCATTGGGATCACATAGAAATATTGATACTTGGATAGTTCAGAATGTGGGCTGTGAATTTCCATGGTTTGAGATTGGTGTCTCAGCAATGAGACGGGTGCACGTTATCTATAGGCCTACTTTCGTAGTTCTTTCCTAGTATGGTATGAGGGTCTCCTTAATTCCAGAACTAAACAGACAAAACAAGATGTTGACAAAGTTGTTGGACAATGTTGTCCTTTCTTATAAAATTTTGACAACTATTAATTACATTTTTCGGGTTTTTAATAATTTATCGTTTCAGTTACGTAATTTGATCCAGATAAAGATAATAAAAATAAATGATCTAAACCAATGGGTAGAAGTTCGTGTGGAAAATGAATCCTAATCAGTGTGGACTGGACCCATATCGGACTTGTGATAGGAAAGCCTAATATGGAAGCTATATATAAAGGTTAAGGTTTCCTGTAGTTGCTCATATAATCAATTGTAAGTATAAGGATTCTCTAACCCGTTAAAAGAGCTTACGTTTTGAGAAAACTATAGAAAACCTTACCCGTGTCCTAAAGAAGAGTTCTTGAGAAGACGGTGTTGGATTCGCACTCGTTTCGGTTTCGAAAAGTTTGTTTGAAGTTATGGAGACCAAAATTAGGTATTTTCGCATTTCTTTGTTTTTTTCCGTTTCATGTTCGATCCGAAGTACGTAACTAAGATACTGTTACTTATTACACGTGATATCAGAGTAATGACATGATTGGGTGGTTAAAAACGAAGAATTTTTAGTTTCCTTTTCATAAGGTTTTTTTAGATTTAACTTTTGTTTATCATTTTTTTCTTGCTTTTTTATTACATGAAAGTAATATACATGAGTATAGCCTTGAGAAATGGGGTGAAAACAAGCCCAGGAGTGCAAAAAATCAGCCCGAAACTCGCCAAAAATCATCTTTTTCTGGCTTACCCCAACATAGACCGTCGAGAGTGCCACATGCGATCGATGACACACAGTACCGCCCTGAGGGGAGGTACGTCTGGCGCGTGTGATGCGCATGATAGTCTCGGGACGACACTTCGGTAGATCCTGTCGCACCACGTGTCAACGAGTGTGGCGTACGCGCCATTCACTGTTGAGGCGTGTTGTTGGGTGATGCATGTATCACCTGCAGCTGATGTCAGCGCTAACGCGTTGGCAACCGTATGGATTGCTACAGTGCTTTTTCACCAAAAAAAGCACAAAAAATTTTAGATTTTTCGTAAGGGTGTCCCGGGGTGTTTTTGGTCAGTTTCTGGGTGCAAGAAATTCATAAAGTGAGTTTTTCCATTTTTCTGGATTTATTGCAATATTAATAAATTAAAGTTTAACTCCAAAAAAAGGAATTAAGGTATTCTAAATCCGATTTTGAGTGAATTTTCATGCTTCGGACATCACATGAGGGAGATACTTCAAGTTTTCGTATCTCGGATCTTATGTTCAGTGTTTAGGATTGCATGATAGTTACTCGGAAAAAGGTATTGAGACATTATATAGTCATTTTTAGTGAATTTTCGTGCAACGAACTTGCCATAAGGGAGATACATTATCTTGTGTCTCGGGTGATTAGTTCATTGTCCAGTGATGCACGATAGTCACTCTACTGAGATGTTACTTTTACGAAAGTCTCAAGTGAAGTTCTCAGAGAATGTCTTCAGCACGAGTGTGTGACAATGAGACTGTGCATTCAAGTTTTTGTATATATCGATGTTGCATTGTCACATACCGCATGCCCATAAAGAATGTGAGGATAACATAAAGATGTATCTCTTATGTTTGTGGACTTTTTGAGTGCTGATGAGGATGTAGACACCAAAGTGGCCTTTCAAGTCAATACTTTGAATTGTTCTGCTTACATGTTTGGGGATGTCTCTGATTTTATGTTTGGTTATTCTACCTAAAGGTGTTGGCCTTACATAACATTTTGAGATGTGTATAAAGGCATTATATGGAGGAAAGTTATTGCTCAAGTGATCTATTCTCCCAAAGGTGGTAGTGTCATAAGAGTTAATAGTTTATACTCTGATCACTTTTATGTGGAGGTCTAATTGCATATATTATGTATTCAGCTCAAAGGTATTTCATAATATGTGTGATCGGATTTTCAGTAAAGATATTATTTAAGGGCTTTGAGTATCACTGTTATCCTACATTTGTGCTGATTGAAATATTATCTTGTAGTCACCTTTTTGGTCAACAAAATTAGTGTCACCATTAAAACCCTAACTGGTTTCAATACAAAGAAGTGGACGGAGGATGTATTGGATGCTATAGAGATAGATGAGGTTGATATGGCCATACAGACGGATAGGTCATCTCCATCTAAATCTATGAGCTTGAAAACTCATAAAGCAGCCTATAAAGCCTAGGATCGATCTAGCAGATTAAGTCTGATGACCATTAGGAGATCCATACCTAACCATCTGCTTATTGGACTTCTGGACACAGACATAGCAAAGGAGTTTCTTGGGAATGTCTCCCAGAGGTACACAATCTCATCTAATGTTGAGACAAGTGCGTTGATGAAAGAATTATTCTCTATGAGATATACGAGAGAAAGGGAAGTAATGGAGTACATATCAAGAATGATTCATCTTCACAGTAGACTGAAGATGTTAAACATTCCTCTTCCTGATGTCTTCATTGTTCACCAAAATCTGAACACACTCCCTCTAGAGTTTAGTAATCTGGTGATGACATATTACTCGTTGGATGAGAAATGGGACTTCAATGCTTTGATTACCCATTGTATTGCTGAGGAGGAGGAACTCAAGCGTACTACTCTTACAGCCCTCTAAGTAAAGGGAAGGAAAAGATGAAGCTTGCTTAGTTCAAGCACAGAAAGTCAAAATCTTCTCTATATATTGATGTTGGTCAATCCAGTGCTGGTAAAAGGTCTGCATGACATAAAGAAACCAGTAGTATAAGGCCTAGAAAGAAAGATTGTGGCAATCAGGTAACTCCTTGGCTTATTAATTTATGAATCTAATTTACGATAGTTGCATTAAGTATTTGGTGGCTATATGGTGGAACATCTGATCAACACGATACAGTAGTTCATATTAAGGATAAAGCCAAATAAAGGGAAGGAGGAATTGATGATTCACAATAATGAAGAAGTAGAAGTAATATCTATGGGGTATGTATATAGTGAACCTTATAGGTTCAATGAGGTTTTACACGACAAATTTTATATGTGATCTTTTGTTCAATTTTCAGACAAAGAAGGTTGACGTTTTGTATTTAATGCTTCTGTTGCGTAGTTGTTTAATGCAAAACATAATGTTATAACTTTCTTGTTATATGGTTTATACAGAATGTGCTTTACCTCGAATTAGATATATGTTTCTTCGTATCTTTCCAAACCAGTTATGAAAGAAGAACCTTGATGAATGAGAAGTCATACATGGTGTGGCATAAAAGTTTAAGTCACATTTCCAGAACTAGGGTTGAGAGATTAATCAAGGAAAGCATTTCTCAATTCTAGATTATGATGATCTAGGAACATGCGCTGACTGTTGCAGGGATAAGTTGACTAATAAGGATATTGAGGTCAACTCATGCTTTTGACTTGTTGAGTCTGATACATACGGATATCAGAAGACCTTATACAGTTGCATTGTGCAATTCTAAATGTATTATGACATTTGTTGATGATTATTCCCTTTACAGTTATGTGTTCTTTCTTAAAGACTAAAGGTTGAGAACCAATTGAGAAAATTCATCAAGATAGTCAGATTTGACCGTTGAGGAGAATATTGGAAGTATAAACAAATCAAATCAAATCAATCCTAGAAAATCATCTAGCTTGACTCACAGTACGCTCCAATAAGCTATTGCCTGGATGGTCCGGTAATGTCCAACTGGTGTCCGATGTGCTCCTCTAAAATATACAAAACACATTCACAAATATCACATTTTTTCACAAATGCACAAGTGTTCTTTTATGCATATCAATGTATAGAAAGTATGCACAATGCATGTTCAATGACAATTTCGGGGTACTCTATTGCGATCCTTATCAACAAATCATTCAGATATCGAAGCCTTTATTAATACCATGTATATTTACAATTGGATCGAAACAAAACAATGTCAACTAATTTCATAACTTCATTGACCACTTCAGATTTCCTCTAATACATATACGGGTCAACTTTCCATACTAAAACAAATAAGGTAAATGGAAAAATTAGGCAACACTTCCTTCTAGAAAGTTATTCTACAATGTTTTAAGTTTCTATTGACACCAAAATCACTTAATTTGGTTCAGTAATTTGGAAGATATGCCTCAAACATTATCGGGTTGTCCATGTCCAAAAACAGTGTACCATGTACAACTTCCATCCAGAAATTCAATATCTTAGAGAATGAATCAAAATTATACTTCTTGAGACAATTTGTAGGCCTATATCTCTAGTTTACTCAAAATTAAAAATCATCTCATTTTGAATACTATAGATCCAGATATAATCAAAATATTAAAGTGTGTTAAAAAAAAATCCTATTTCACTGTTCCAACAGATTCCACACTTTGACTTGATCAATCTTTCTCAATTCAGTTCAGAATGCTACAAAATTTTTTTCAAAGATAGAACAATGTGTTAGGAATCCATTGGTTCAAGTCCCATGTCATTTGGAGGTCGGGAGAAGAAGTTATGGTCAAAAGAAGGAAGGCTGTTCAGGTGAGTCAACTCTTTGGTCAAACTAGCAAAGTCACCGTCGTGCTTAAGCACTACGTTGCTTTCCAACCAATTTCAGCAATGTCACCCTTGTGCTTAAGCACTAGGGTGACTTTCCAACCCACCAAGCAATGTCACCATCGTGCTTAAGCACGGCGGTGACTTCTACTCAACTACAAATTGCATCTTCTTCCTCTCTTCCATTTTCTCCAACTCTTTCCAAAACAGAATTTCGGGTCACTTTTACCCGATCATTTTGACAATGAAAACAAAGGATTTAGGCCAAACCTTCTTCTAAAAAATTATTCCTTTATGTCTTGAATTTTAAATGAAACCAGTTTCATGCAATTTGGTTTGATATTGTGCAAGTTATACCAAAAAACTACATACTGTTGCAAACCACGATAGAATCCACAAACTCAACTTCCAAACTCCATAACTTTTGATCCAGAACTCCAAAATTTACAAAATTTATATCAATGGAAAGATAAAAGAAGGATCTACAACTTTCATGAAGACCATTTTATCAAAATATCTCTAGATCAGTACAGAAAAATCACAGAAGTTTTAGATCGAAAATCCACTCTCCACTGTTCTTCCTCTCTCTCTCTACTGTAACTTTTCCACAAACTCAATCTCCATCAATTAACTCCAATAACTTGCAAACCATTCCTCTACCTCATTTTTAGTTCACCAGTACTCACAAAATTCCAAAAAATTCAAGATTCACTTTAAACATCAAAATCCGACCATCACACATGCAACTTTAAATTTCCAGCATTTTTTCCACATTCACAATTTCAAATCCTCATCTGTGTCATGTAAGACGTTGCTATACCTTCACATGCATATAATCATCTCTAACCCCAACCATCATCAAAATCATGGTTCAACAAAATTTTCAGCACATTTAAACGACTCTACAGATTCACGCATGTCAACAGTGA
>JANZXV010000004.1:26072714-26106939 GCA_027576455.1 Erythroxylum roigii
TAATTGAAGAATACTATTCTTAATCATTGAAAATTTTAAAGTATAATTAAAAATGAAATTGTTAAATGAAAATCAATTGATATATTTTAGTTTATAAAATTGATCGATTAATTAATAAATTAATTAGTTTTTAACATTAAAAATTATTGAACTAAATCATACCAAAAATTAAAAACGAATCAAAAAGTTAACTGATTCAAGGTTTTTATTATTAAACCAATCAAACGTTTTTATTTTGAGCTTATCGAGTATTTTAAAAAATTCTAATTAGGTCATGTAAATAAGAATAAATGTGTGTTTTTTTTTCTTATTTTGCACTTTACTCATTTTATCTGAAATTGCTTTCGTTATAGAATTTAGTATTAATTCATGTGCAAAATATTGCATTGAATATTAATAAATTGGGTGAGGGTATGGTCCCATCAAAATAGTTTTCAGGTACTTCTCAGTATTTACTTTGGTTTAATGGCCCCATTAAAAAAATATATCACACTAGCAATTAAAAAATGAATTGACCACTTGGGCTAAAGTGAAAATAATAATTAAAATATCCATAATATGTGTCCAAAAGTAGAAAGGAAAAGTATATATACACAATAGAGCTATGTATAATAATCACAAGTACCCCACTTTTATTCTATAATTGTGCTAAATAATTTATCTAAAGTTACAATATTTTTGCATTTAATAGTTAGGGAACTATTAATTTAATATTTTTTATGAACATCAAAATATGATATTGTTAAATTATTCTTACACAATTTAAATTATATGTTGGTATGCAATAATAATTTAAATAACATTAATTTTAATGGTCATAAGGATAATTGAAATAATATTATAATAATTAGAAATAACCTTTCTATTAATTAAGGGTAAGGTTGCGTACTATTAAATCTCCTCAAATCTCGCGTCTCAACAGAATTTATACTCAGTGTTGGCATATCATTTGAATTATTCCTTACCTTCGTTTGGTAAGGTTAAGATACTTCCAATGAATCAATTCTAATTCATTCTACATCTATTCTAATTCTATTCTAAATCAATGCTAATTCATTATAATTTATGGAAATAACTTCTTTAAAAAAATATAAAGAGAACATTCTCTAAACCCCATATTTTCTTGTCCTTAAGGAGGTGTTTATAATCCTGATGGCTATAAAAAAACCTATCAATCACTAATTATTATTTTATAAAATAATATTTAATAAGATAACTACTAATCATTAATTACAATTTTTTGCCCTCCAAATCCTCAACCACATAAATGGATGATTGAGATAAATTAGGACATGGTTGGCACAGAAAATCCATATAAATAGATAATTGAGATCCACGTAAATAGATGGTTGAAATGGGTTGAGACAGGGTTAGTACAGAGGGCCCGTATAAATAAATAGTTGAGATGGGTTAGGACAAAGTTAGTACAAAGGACCGATATAAATGAATAGTTAAGATGAGTTGGGACAGAATTGGTGCATAATTACGTCCCAATTTTTTGAACAAGTATAATAAAGAAAACTATCGCATCATTAAACAACTTTTGAGTAAATCAATGCAAACAATAGAAGAAGAGAAAGTGGTTTAGAAGTATTTGACTTTGCATGTGCATGATGTATAATACCTTTCCAAGCTCACATGGGTTAATTAATTTCTTATATCTCTATGTAAAATAACAAAGTCTTCTCAATCAGTCTTAATGGTAGACTTAGTACACTAAACTCGTGTGTGATTGTTTCAAGTCATAGCCAAAAACAATATCTTAATCTATAATTTATTCCAAGATAATAAGACAAAACATATATATTGTTTTCTTAATCACTTTCACTTCTTCATTAAGTTTGGCACATGGGAATAGAATGTGACAGAACCTGAGAGCCTATATTTGACTTTAGCTACTAAATAATTTATCTAAAATACACCATTTATGAATACCTTAAGAAAATATTCTCAATTTTCCTCTCCGTACCTCTTCATGGACATGTGGTTCTCATGGCATAATCTAACATGGAGTTAAACTTCTGATATACTGTACCTATGAACAATGCAGAAGAGGGAAAGAAGAATAGTAAGGAACTCATGTCGATGGTGCATAGTCAATTGATATATAAACAATGGCATATGGTAACATGGCTTGTTTTTTTGATGTCTGCTCTTTTTTTTTTTTGTTAGATCTGATACACTGATCACATTTACATTTGGTTCTGATATTGACTTTCTGATCCTTGTTATTACAATATAGTATCGTCAAGACTCAGGATTTGTAAATTGCATTTCATAGAATATTTCCAGGAGACCCTGATGATCAGAAAACGGTGAAATTCCAACTATGGGCGATAGCAATAGTCTGTGTAACGGAGAAAAGGGGTATTTCACTTGAGCTTGAATGTACAACTTACAGATGTCTTCTTTAAAACTTTGTGTTTTGTGTGTGTGTGTGTGTGTGTGTGTGTGTGTGATCACTCAAAAACTTGAAGAAGCTATGTAGTGATCAGACTGAGACGGTGTTTAGGAAAGAAGGAACAAGGTTGCATGGGGCTGACCCAAGGAATTGAATAGAGGTTTACATGTGGGCGAGACCTCATAAAAGGGGACAGGATACACCAATTGAGCCTCAGTTTTCTTGAGGAATCATTTTCATCATCATCATGCTTCCATGTGACGTGATCTCTCTCCTTTCCCAGTATCCCCCACCTGATCAGTATCTTCAATGTCAAGGGCCACAAGCCCTGATGGTTCTCAGGCTTTGTTCACATTATGCAAAGTTCGATGCTTAGTTCTATATGTGTGTGTGTTTTTTTAATGGGATGAACTTTTAGTGCAGAATCATCATAGAAATAACTAAATGACATTGAGGTCGTCCTAGATTAAAATAGGGGCTAAAGGTTATCCATGTTGACATTGAAATTTTAAACGAAAGTTTTGGTACAAACAGTAAGTACTCCTGTTGATAAAGAGAACACTAGTTTACGATTCTTGAGGATTCGAGTGAATACACAGAAGAAGAATCAAGTAGATCTGGAGTAAAAGCATAAAACCGTAACAATGTGATTTAGCAATCAGATAATGAGAGACAAAAAAGCAGGACAAGATCCTAAAATTTCAGTTTTCAATCTCTTTGAATTATAAGCAAACAAAACGCAGAAAGAGAAAACGAGTGAGTGGATGATTATGAACCAAATGAATCTTGTCAACTATTAACATGAAGCTCTGAGCAAAGGGTGGATGGGGCTGAACAGGTTCTTAACTTTTTCCCTACTCTGAATGAATCTTGTCAACTATTAACATGAAGCTCTGAGCAAAGGGTGGATGAGGCTGCAAAGGTTCTTAACTTTTTCCCTACTCTGATTTCGAAAAAAGATTGTCTAATCTCCTTAGCAGTCACGGGACAGCTTTATTTTTAATGGAAATTGAGTTCCTCCTCGACAATTACAATTACTAACACACCAGTCAGTCTTCATCTATGCATCAGTTACACAGCGAAAAAGAATGTCTTTTTGGTCTGAGGAGGAGATAGCTGAGTTTCATGAACAAAATGCTTCTGAGTCGGGAGAGGGGACCAAACAACAGTGTGATGTAATTATCAAAGAACAGGAATTCACAATGTTTAGCTGGACATGAACATGAGTTCCTTTCCTATGACAGATGAAACAACATAAAGTAGACAGGCTTTACAAAATTTGTTTCTGATCTCATAATGATTTGTGTCAACTTGTCTCATTATTTATTCGGTTCACATATTTTTTAACCACCGAGGGGTCTCCAATGTTTGAGCCTCATAGTGAATGTCCAGCACACACCATTCGATCAACTCATATTACACTTGTTTTTAGCAAGCACCATAGTAAATGTGGTCAATTTAAGGAACCACTTAAAGTCAAAGGAATGAACAAAATACACTCAATTCCCAGTTATTAATAATAAAAGGCAAAATAACTCACGCCTCCAATACAAAATCTTGAGAACTCGAATCCAAAAAGCTAAGTGTTATAGAGGATGTTTGGATGGAAAGTCTCACCTTACTACTATTAATATTCTTCTCCAAAGGATGGAACTTTGTCCGTTGTCCCTCTTTTATGATCAACGTTGAACGTTTTCTCTAATTCTCTTAGCAAGCCAATTCTTCCCCTAGATTAGAAGTCAATTTTTGGCACAGCTGAAATGTAGCATAAGCATAAGAAACATGTAATAACAATATATAGCAAAATGTCATTGCCAATTTCCAAAAAGACAACTATATAGACAGCTTTGATTCCGATGAAGAAGCAAAATGTCATTGCCAATTTCCAAAAAGACAACTATATAGACAGCTTTGATTCCGATGAAGAACATAGTTTCACCTTCAGAACCGACTCTGTGAAGTTTATTTTTGTTACATAATACTAAGATTACAAGGATCTCCATACAGGCTAAACTCAGTTATCCCACAACAAAACCTCTGGTACAGTTGCAATTAGTCGTACCACCAAAAACATGCTTCAAACCAACGTCAGAGTTCAGCTTGAAGCTTCCCAGGCAGAGAGTCAGAGTTCTGTTTGGAGCTTCCCAGGCAGAGACATCAAAACTTCAACAATATACTTCCAAGTTAGCTGAGTGTTGGATGAGTGCTAGGATTCTTTATGCAACACTGAATATATTTTGCAAAATTGCACTTTTCAGGACTTGGACTTTGGCCTAAATGAAAGTTCATCCTTTTCCGATCATTCTCTCAAAAATAATCTCAAAGAGCATATGCCTTATTATATATGGGGCTATATGGAATTGCTTGTTGGTTAAACTTCAAAAGGAGCAGTTTTATCCCTCACCAACCTCCTTGAGGGAAAGAAAATCATCACGTGGGTGAGCTTCTTCTACCTGAACCCGCAATTCATCCCCTACCTGTACCCCCTCAGATACCCAAGCAGGTGCTTGAAATCCCACCTGCAGCATTCAGAAACCAAACAATTAGTTCAACCAAGAGTTACAGCACATAACAATAGCCTGCCAGAAAAAGAAATACACAAAATTTGTAGAATGAGAACAGCATGTAACCAACCATTGATTGAAAATGGCTCAAAAAAATGGAAATCACAGCATTCAACGATGATTCAAAGAAATTGGAGAACTGTGATTTTACTCTTTTCATGTTATATGGTAGGTTGTGCTTATTGCTACACGTGCTGCAGGGTGCAACCACCTTTGGACACTCAAAGCACAAACGAAAGAACAATCAAGACCAAAAAGGCCAGGGGGTTGGATTTTGCTCATTTTCCCACCCTTTTTCACCTTGATATGCCCACGTGAGAGGGGAGAGAGGAGAATGGGGGGACAGGGATTGACGGTAGTGGGAAGAATGCGATTCAAGTGCAATTTCTTGTACTCAACTTTATTTCCATATATGATGCTTACCTCAGTGATCAGTAAAGATACAAATTTCTTGTAGTCAACTTCTTTTTCCATATATGATGCGTACCTCAGTGATAAATAAGGATGCAATCCGATCTTTAATAAATCTAAGAACCAGTGCATGATATCTTCTCTCCTTTGGTTGCCTTTTCAGGAATTCTATTATCCAATAGCGTAGACTGCTGCTGCAAAGCCTTTTCACCAACCTAGCTTGGATATTATGCATTGATGCAATCCCTTCTAACTGACCAGCTGAAAACGGAGGAGATTCACCTCTAAGGACTGCCTTGACCTGTTCAGATAATTTTGCATCTTTATCAGTTTGCTGTGCACACGATTAGTTTTTTTTTTTTTAAAAAAAAGAGTAAACCTCATCATACCAACCAACTCCCAAAACAAAAACAACTCGAACTACCAAACAGTGAGAAGAGAGAAAAAGGAAACATCTCATCCCACAAATGAAACCTGTGACTGAATATCAAATGAATATGGTGGATTAATTTAAGGCGTGAAAAACACCTGATAATGAGCAAGAAGATCCATGTATCTACGAATTGGAGAAGTAAACTGGACGTAACCAGGAACTCCTAAAATTCCATGGCGTACAGGTTTCCTGAAATCAATTTCAGCAGCACGCATTATTTTAACAATAGCAGCACTTCTGACTGGCCCTTCAGGAAGATGTGCAAATGCAGATGTGTCAATGTTCAACTGGTTCTGTCCTCTATATGGTAGAGGAATGTTGTTACGGGACCCATAGGTGGCTATAACTTCTCCACAGAGTATCATCATCTCAGAGACAAGTCGCATGGCAGGACCAGCCTGATCTTCAACGTAAAGATTGATTGATGGCTCTGGATCTTCTGGGTTAACTACCTTGACACGAGGTTCTAATGTGGCTGTGTCAATTGCACCCTAAAAGATGCAAATGATTTTTTACAGTTATTTCAATTACGATGAGAATTTTGTCTCGAACAATCATCAAGAAACCATTAAGTGATTGCAATTTATGGAAGAAGTAAAATGAAAAAGGCTGAATGCATGTAAAGTCAATTGACACCTCAAGTCGAAACAAACTCTCCTCACCATGGAAGCTTGCAACCCCTCTCATGTAGAAGATTAATGGGGCACAAATAGACATCTGATGAGATACAGATGATAATACCACAGTTGGAGCAAAAGGGGTAGCAAGCTTGCAAACTCAACACAGAAACTCCATAAAGGGAGGAGGGAGCATAATTCTGCTTTCAAGAAGGTATGTTTCACTTGTTTATTCCCTAGCTTTGCTTCTTACACCATCTCATACCATCACTCTTAACATGACCAGTTATTTGAATGAAACTTAAATCATGAAGATCATAAGTCTGACCTTAATAGGAAGTTCTTGGAAATAGTGTCACCAAGAAGTCTTATCCAAGAATTGTCTACATCTAAATACTGAAATCTAACCTGTTGCCTGCGCCATCGAGACCTAAGAGTTGCAGCCTCGTGAAGGATTTTAAGTTCAATCTCCTCTTCCAAGTTCAAGTTGAGCAGCTCAGTAGCACTCTCATATGTCAGCATGTAGGTAGGTTTGACGATTGAGTTGCAGACAGAATATTCTGCAATGCTGTTGTACCAGATAGACATAAATATCCTTACTAAGAACCATCGTGGTTTAACTACCTTGTAGCTTCAATTAAGATGCATATTTGCAGGAGGACATCGAGTAATGAGATGGACATGAACAAGTGGTAACTAGATTAATAATAGACTGATCTTTATGCATATAGGCCAATGGTTCTACGTTTTGGCACCAGGTTTATGTTACAGACAAGCCTTAAAAGGTTTACGAGAGGCCAATCGCGCGCAGCTCCAGAATACTGTTAATACAAGAAGATAAATGGAACTTTCACATCCCTTACACATGAACAAGAAATCAATTTCATATCCTCATTGTAGCCAACTTTCATTTAAACATTTTGCTATGGCTAGGATTTAGTAAGTGAATTCCTAAGCAAATTACAGCCTTGTAACAAAAAGGACAATTTAATCACTAGACAAGGATTAATCTAAGACATATGCATACCAGCCATCAGAATGCAGGGTGACGGATACTGAGACAGCATTGCAAGCCTCCCCTTGTTTCAAGCTCATTCCCCCCATTGCAAGTTTCTCTGGAAACATAGGATAAGTAGCAGTAGGGAGGAAAACAGAAGTCCCTCTGCTCCTTGCCTCCCTAAACATGATTATTTTAAAGGTTTGTTTATCTTCAGAAATAAAAGTAAATACATTATTTAGCAAGAATTTCAAACCACCAGTATTACTTGTCCACTATGCTTCCAGGTAGTACATAACGAGCTGGATCTGCAACATGTATCCAAACCTTGATCCGGCCATCCCGTAACCTTGTTGAACTCAAGGCGTCGTCAAGCTAAATAAAAATTTGGCAGAATTTGTGATTAGGCACAAAGAATGACAAGTATGAAAAGAAAATATTTAAAAGGATTTAAAATGATTAAAATTTCATACATAAAAAGATATTGTCAACCAATTACCTCATCAGCTTCATCAACATCAATGGCGTAGACTTTCAAATGGGTAAGATCTTGTCTGTCAGCCTATGCCAGAAATATCAAATGTACAGCTTCCAATAAGTATCAGAGGGTCAGTAAAGTCACCATAAAATCAGAATCTTCAACAGCCTTCTAGAACTTATGAAAGGTTTCCATTCTCATTTCACCCTAAAAAAAATGGATAGTTTGAAGTTTTTGTAGCAGCAACATAACTAGCATCCACCCTACCTCATCTGGGTCAGATGACTCTGATAGAAGAGCTTCAGCAGCCGCTATAATCTCATCTGAATGTTCAGTACGAATGTTGAGCTTCAACACATCAAGATTCACATGAACAGGAAAATAGCCAATATCTGTAAGAAGGTTCATAGCAGATGATGCTGTTTTTGTCATTCCCACTGCCTTGAGAATCTGAAAATAAGGACAAGTGAAAAAAAATAAAAAAAAGGATAAAGTTAGTGAAGAAACATCGTCAGTTTCTTTTTTCCGATATCTGAGATTCTTTAGTTTATTACACAGGTCTCATCTTGATTAACTTTGAAACATAAACCCAAATTAGATTCAAATAAACTAGTCAAATAAAACATATTACCGTCCCAGCAGTTCTCTTCTGTTCATCAGTTTTGCAAGCATCAATTGCATATGCTTCGAGAGACTCGATTTTTTGTCGGTTTTTCTCGTCAACCAGCCATGAAGATTTAGGAGGTTTATCATTTGAAGGCAGCAACCTAGCAGATGTCAATATCTGTACAAACTCTTGAAGTTCTTTATCTGCAGCTTCCTTTGCAAGCTTCCTACGCATGAGTTCTTCCACCTAGTTTGGGAAAACGAAGTTAGTGCCAAATAAGGAGAAATAATTTGTTACCTGGAAAACAAAATGAACCTTCACAACATCAACTGATAAAGAATTTGACATTTCTACTTCCAATGTTGCTCAAATGGATCCCTCCTAGCAACTTAAAACATGCAACTGTAATTGCAAACAAGAGTGAAACATGAGTTATTGCAAAGTCCTACATATTACAACTCTTCTCCAAATGGAAAAAGAGCAGAAACTTAACGGCCGCCTCATAAACATGATTTAATGCAGAATCCAGACAGATTCTAGTACCACCACTCCTTCGAGACTAAGAAAACAAATATTAATTAATGCAGAGATTGCAATTGACCGCTATTTCAGGAGTCAAAGGATAGGCCTGCTAGCCATTCTGTTAGGTTCTTAATTACTAATATGCAGAGAATCAGTTCTAGAAAATGGCCATTTCCTTGAAGCAAACCAACAGATACAAAAAGGTGGTAAATATTTATGATGGGGTATGCCAAATTATTCATATTACACGTGACCAAGCAAAGGATAAGAATATACAACAGAAGTGTAAAACATACACCTGAGCTGTAGACCTAGGCCCATAGATAGAACGAGATCCTCTCGTCTCCAGGACTGTAAAGTACAACTCATCCTTTGATAGCAGAAGATGTGCACAATAACTCTCAAGCGGATCCGCACTACCGAAAACCATCTGCAGAGTGAGATACAATTGTAATTCTCGGAAAACGACTCATCAACAACAGAAGCAATAATATTAACCTCTGCTAATTCTTCCGGTGTTACCGACTTATTATTCTCGAGAAGCTCAATCCAAGCAAACTCCAGCAGTGAATGGTCCTACACCAAACAAACAAGCACATAGAGGCCACTACAGCAAATCAAAGACTTTACAAGGTAAAAATAACAGCTTAGTTAAAAATGAACCAACCAAGTTATCCCAAGCTTTTTGAACAAAGCTTGAGATGTCTGAGTGATCAAAATTCTCTACACCAGGAACAATATACGTAATTTGTTGTGGTTTAATTGAGGACGATACACCATTCTGTTATCACAACAAGATTCGTTTAGAACAACAAACAGATGAATATGAAACAAAAATGATAAACAGAGAGTTCCACAACACCTAGCAAAAGCAACCTAGTCAAAATGCCGGGTGATTTCTACTTAGAACCTGATCGTAAACCATCCAATTCTTCTTCCCGTCAGGTCTCTGAGTCACAGCCAATAGCACTCTCTCTGCATCTTTCTTGAATTCTAGAAGCATTCCCTTCTGTAACTGCCTGTTCAGCAGCTTATCTTCCAGAAGCTCTCCGCTACTCGTTAATCTGAAAATTTTGTTCAATTAATACCCTGACGATGAATGATTACACAAATCAAATTAGGTAGAAGCTTACTTAATCGCGGAGCGAACTCGCTTGCTTTGAATGGAAGCTGCGAGCTGTTCCATCACTCTGTCGACGAGACTGTGTGTGGAGAGGGTCCGACCACTACCTCCCCCGCCATGAACAAAGAAACGGAGCTCACAACGGAGTACGGTGAACGGAGAAAGAAGTCGAGAGTACGGACGAAACTGTAAGGTCATGAAATGGTTAAGACGGCGTCGGAAAGCGGAGAGAGGCGGAGATGAAGAAGAAGAAGCAGAAGAGCAGCGAAGTAACGAACAGCCGTTGACGGCCCGAATCGTTACCATGTTTCGGTAATAACGGATACGTTAAGAGACGAAATTGGAGTCCTTCTCCTTCGATTTCTCGGTGAGGATAAAGTTGGCTCTCTCTCAGTATCAATCTCTGGTGTTGGAAGCTTGGGATTTATTTACAAAAATACCCCTATGGACTATCTATATTGGGCCTTAGGAATGACAATGGGTAGGGTTCGGATCTAGTATTACTCTATTTATATCTATAACCATTTTTTTTTGACTCAACCCATATCTATATTTATATCCATTAGTTTTTACGATTTACTATCCATATCCAAATTCATTGAAATGTTCAGGTTTTTAGATATTCATCGAGTCGTATAACATATAAAAATATAACTTCTAAATATAAAATATAAATAGCAGATTTATGTAAACGATCTAAATCAAAATTACTTTAAGAATAATAAGTCAAGATTTTGATTTGTATGTCTAAAAAAAATATAAAATTGGAATAATAAAAATCATAATGTCTAGTTCAAAAATAACATATATTTTTCACAATCAAGAACAAGAACAAAAACTAAAATATCCAAAACTTCAAATTGTCTTTCTGTGAACTCCACAATATTCAAAACTCCATCTCTATATCATTTGTAATATTTTCATCCTATAAGAAAATAAAATATGATGAAAAGGTGAGGACTGAGGAGTAAAGTGAAGATTTTAAAATTGTTTCTTCTAAAAAATATTAATATTTTATTATATTTAACCATAAATATTAAAGGAAAAAATAGAAAAATAGAGTTAATAAAAAATGAGTAGGGTATGGGTATCCATCAGTTCGGATTATCACTAGACCCATATCTAAATCCATATCTACGTCCATTTTTCAGCATACATTTAAAATTCATTTTCAACTTCCATATTCATTTTTTTGGGTTGAGTAGTGCGGATATTAATCGCGTTGAAAACCTACTACTATATTTATTGGACATTGTACTAGTTCGGTCATCTTCAACAATTAAGGACGCATTATGATAATACTACGGTTTAACCCTTAATTCCAAGAATCCAAATTTAAGTTTTTGCCCCCGAGGGTGGTAATAGGCTGAGTAGGGATCAGGTTACCCAATTCTTTCAACCTGCTGTTTGATTTTGATCTAAATTTCAGTTGAGTTTTTGTCGAATGATTTGAATTTGAACTTGATCTCGATCTGAATCGTTCAAAATAATGTCGTTTTGATTTTAAATTTACAAAAAAATTACAATTAACTCTTTAAAGTAACGTTATTTTGAACCGCTGGAATTTAACCTTAAGTTGGTTTCGACCATACCTTTCTGATTATAATTGATAAATTATTATGTATTTTTAGTAACTTATTTATTGCAAACCAAATGAGTAAATATATAAATGTTTATTTATCAAAATGAATATATCAAGAAATTGGGAAAAGTTTGGACCAAGTAAAATGTGTAAATCCATTTATATCTTGGTAGATCATGCGCAGAGTTGAGAACATAAGCTCTGGATCTGCCTGGCTGTGAGTCCCGGCAACATGTATACGTTTGACTTTCCATTGCTTGTGCATGTCACATTCAGCTGGTTGCCGGTTTCCGTAGACTGCAAAAAAACATATCCACAAGCGTTAAAACCAACAAGCAAAGGATTCTTCACTTCAGGTATGTGAAAATGCACAAAAGGGTATCAGAATTAGGTACCAAGCAAGTTTTTGGTTGAGCATTGCAGCTCCATTTGGCTGTGGGAACACAAGATAGGTAATGACACCATGAACAGTGTTCGTTGGCATCAACTCCTCTGAGAAGCAAAACCAGGCCAACTGTATACCTGAAATCACATAACACCAGAGATTTAGGTTATAATGGAAAACCTTATTTCTAACTTTCCAAATAGCTTCAGGAATGAAATGTTTCTGTTTGCCGTAATTCATATCAAAACTATAAGGGGTAATCTGAAGTTGGAACAGAAACTAACTAGCAGATTTGGAATGCTTACCCCACGATTATAAGGAAGAGAGAGACGAACCACAATATGCGCTGATACGCTTTGAATTTAGATTCAGTCGCAGCAGAAATATATCCATGCGGATTATGTCTTTGTGTATACCATCCGAATTGAGGCCGGATTAGGAACACAAACCCCATAAAGAAACCAGCAAGAAAGCCTCCAATATGAGCAAAGTTGTCAACATGAGGTAAAATTCCCACTGCTAAGTTGATGATGATGATGAGAACGAGCATAATGAAAGCAGATACCTGAAATTGTGGACAGAATATTTATCAGTAAAATAGCTTTAATATATAAGTTCTAAAAACATAGTGATTAAGAAAAACCAAGCAGGTCGGCAGTGATACCTTATTAGCATACATTGACCAGTTGGTAATGAGTTCAGAAAGCATGGCACCTAGTAACCCAAAAAGTGCCCCAGAAGCACCAACAGAAATGTTGTATTGGATAAAAAGAGCTGACAGCAAACTTCCACCAAAACCAGATATGACATAAAGCAAACCAATCTTCACTGCAGATTGCAAAGAAAATGAAATGGCAGTGGTGATCACATATCACGAGGAATGGATTTTAAGGAGTACCATACTGAAGAGGAAGTTTAAACCAAAAGCTCATCAACTGTAGACTGACTTCAGAACTTATCAGACAAAAGAGTTTGGTGATTTAATGTTGTACCAAGGTCAAAGTACGTACCAAAACCAAATTCCTGCTCGAGCCGAATCCCGATAATCAGAAGACTCAACATATTTGCCAGGAGATGAAAAACCCCTGCATGTAACCAATTGCAGGTAAGCAAGCGCCATCCTTGGTGTCCATGTACCACCTTATTTACATCTAGAGCACCCATGTTCCTCAGCCTAAAGCAAATAACAAGCAACACTTGCTTAACATAGCTCCATTGTATGCCAATCAAAAACAAGCAAGTAAAAAACAGCACTCTCTGGTATTTGTAATTCTCCATCTATCTGTATCTGCCCATTCAGGAATCATCCTAGTGTCTGTTTTAATTACCTTATCAAGACGTTAACATAAAAGGGGAATAAAAACAAACGATCTACAATCATTAACATAAACATTCCAATCAATTGTTGAATCACTACGATGAGAAGCTTATTCTCTTGTAAATTCAGTTCATGGTGATTATCTGAATGCAGAAATCAAGGTCTTGTGCAATAATCAAGGGGTGATGAGAAAAAGAGAGACTTACGTGATAGTTGAGGGACCAAGAAGAGGGTTCTCTTTGAATCTCTGAAACGAGAATCTACCAAGGAACCGAGCAATACAAAAGACAGAATTCTTGGGACAGTCGTTGACCCCCATAGTGATAACAAACATGACAACATTGGCAATCACGAAAACAGGTATCAACCAAGACGACCACTTCTTGAAATGCTTCACTTCTCTGTACACTACAGGGCTTGGAGACACAAACTGAGGGGTTGGCGTGCTCATCTCCACAGGATATACAATGTTGTCGCGAACTCTCTTTGAACCAACCCGGATTTCAATCGCTGAACCCGAAGGCAGAGATGCACCAGGTTCATGTCTCTCCATCAGGATTCAGAAACACCAACGTACCAGAAACTTCAGCTACTTTGATATATAATCAAAGATTGTCTCGTCACAGAAAATTGGTCGAACATGTGAATATGTGCACAGACATAAAGAGATAGATTCGGGTACTGCGGCAAGCGTGGCGGTTAGTCAACGGTTTCTCACCAACTTTGGATGTTTAAAGAGTCGGACAACCCACGTCAAGTCGGAAAATCTGACGCTGAAGCTTTCATTTCCTTATTTTTTTTCTTTGCTTTCATATTGCAGTACAACAAATACGTTTTACCTACTCCATTACAGCTTTTGTGATTAGGCGACTTCCGATATTTTGTCCAATTTTATCATGTATTATTTTTTTTATAAATTTTAATTATTTATTTATATAAATTTTACTTAGGTCTTACATAAATAAATACGAGACCTATATAAATAAATGACTGAGATTTATAAGACAAAATAAGACACCATAATATTAGACAAAAGATCATATCTCTGATTAGGCTTGATAAATAAGCTTGAGCCCGACCTAATTCTGACCCTAAATTTAAAGTTTAAAAATTAAAATAATATTCTATTTTTAATTTTAATAGAGATATAAAATTTTTAGGCTAAACTCGGTTCATTGTCATCATTAATTGTCATTCAATCTAAATAAACTCAAAATTACATAATAAATTTTATTTTGATAAAGATGGAAATTAAATTAAAATTTAAAAATTAAAAATTAAAACTTTAGACAATGTTCAAATTTCATAGATGACCTAACTTAATCCAATTTGTTGCCATTAACAAAAAATAACTTTATTTTATTAATTATTAAAAATGGCGTCATTTTATTTAATAAATAAAACAAAACGAAATGTCCATGGCTAGTAAAAATAATATCATTTATTACATATGTAAGATAAAATAAAAAATTCAAATTTATTAGATTTAATAAATTTATTTGAACTTTAAGTCCTCGAAAATTTAAAAAGTCAAATTTAGATTAAATTCGACTTAATGCATGATCCTTTTTTCTAGTTATAATTAGGAGTTACAAAAAAGTTAAATCTAATTGGCTCAACTTGATCAGATCTAAAATTAATAAGTTCAATGCGAGTAATTAGATTTCAAATTGAATTTTAGATTTTTTAATTTTAAATTTTGAGCTTTTCAAATTAATTAAATTAAAATTCAAAATTTTTTATTTAAAATGACGCCATTTGTGGTTTAAAATATTAGAAATGAACAAATTTTAATTTAATAGACTAGATCAAGCTTTAAGTTGCCTTTGAGCCCAACCCAATCAAGTTTTAAATCGGACCTAAACTTAAAAATAAAATTAGACTAGGCCAGACTTTTTTTTTTTAGATTCGAGAAAATCTCGTAGGCGGGTCAAGCAAGTACACCTTTTTAAGGTATAACGTACCTCATTATCGATGGCTCAGTTAGTTCTCCACCTACAGGTAAAATTCTGGCTACCCCAGGCTTTTACAAGAGAGGCTAGCATAAAATCGAACATGAGACCTAGCCAAAATCAAGCTCCACTCTCAACTATCGAGCTGTACCCCTTGAGTACAGGAGAGGCTCCTTGCTAATCCGAACTATAGTTTGGTTTTCTAGTAAAGTTTGAGATGCGACAATGTCTTCATAATCAATCTTAAAAAGGAGGTGGTTGTTACATCAAATTCTGAAGACAGTTGATTACGGTTGGGGTTAGACCAGCTAATTATGTCCCAATTTCTTGATTTTATTGTCATTAGTCAATATCCAAAGAACCTTCTCATACTCATCTTTGTTTTTTTTTTTTGACATTATACTCATCTTTGTTAAGATTAGTAATTTAGGTCCAAACTTAATTTGATCTGAATTAAGAAGTTATATTTAAATTTGTTAAATTTCTAATTCAATCAAACTTGAAAGAGCCGATCTGTTCAAATTCGAATTAGATATTGAAATTAATAAATTAAATTCAAATTAATTGATATTCAAGTTTAATGAAACCTCAGAGGGTTGATTTTATCAATATTAAAGGCAATAAATTAAGTTCGGGATTATCCTGGTTAACCTAAATAATTCAAACCAATTCAGACAAACCAATGTTATTTTTATTAAATGACTGTAACAATAACAACAACAACAATAAGTGAGAGTCTAACAAAAATATGAGATTCAGGGAGGTTCAATAGTAAACATCCTTATCCCAGATTCAAAGTTTCAGCGGGATTTCAACTTAATGTTGTTATTGTTGTAGAATAATTAAGACTATTTCTACATTAAATCGAAAAAAACACTAATTTCTTTTTACTATTCAGTTGTAATCAATATAATTTTATAAGATTTAGAAAATAATTATATAAAAATGAAAAAAAAACAATATCCAATCTGTTCACGTGTCTATCACGTGACCGTGCCGGCAATTTTGAACAGCTAACTACAAGCCGCCTATTTGGATTATTCTCAAAGCAAAGAAGCACAAAGGCTTTTAAAAGCCCACGCTCTGCTAGTGGCGCGTGGAAAACATCGCCTCGCACGCAATTATCTCCTATGGTTTTTGTTACTTCAAATCCAACAAGCGCCAACGACCAAAGCATCTTCTTTTCTTTGTTATTACAGAATTTGGAGAATTTATTAGAATTCTGAGTGTTCTCCCTGCACGTGTTTTGCTCGTAGCTGCTAAAGAGAGAAGGTTGTTTGTGTTTGATTAGAGTTTGTTCGGTATGGCTAGTGACGACCCCAAGGAAACTGGTGGCAGTGGATTCTTCTCGTCTATTGCTTCGAGTCTGTCCAATTTCGGAAGCGCCATGAGCAGATCGGTTAATGGGTATTGAGATCCGTTTATCAAATTTTGATCTTTGAGCTGTTTTTGGGGCAACCCATTCGTGGCTATTGCTTCTCATTTGCTTTTGATGGCGTTGTATAATCGGGATGGTTAATCTGTGATTTTGATACCCAAAAAAAAAAAAAATCTCTTGATAACGATTTATTACTGTTACGGGGTCCATGAAGGCATGTGAATTAAAAATTAATCAATTGATTTAACTTAGTTTTATGGTTTGAGAAGCTCGGTCCAGTCCTCTTTTGTGCTCGCTCATTAGTTGTAGGTTTCAAAAAATTTATCTTTGGCGACTTAATAGCTTACAAGATGTATATAAATCATGGAGATTCTTTGTGCTTGTATTTTCCCTTTGTATCCTGCAAATGGGTTTATAAATCTCTGTGGTGAGTGAAGAACAAAAAACATGTTATAGAAATCTTCTCTGTTGTATTTCTTAGTTTGCATTGTTAGCAATTGCTAGGAAACTTGGTTATTGACATTTTTTGGTATTTTTATCTTGCAGTTTAACGGGTTATGAAGGTTTGGAAGTTATCAATCCAGAAGGAGGCACTGAAGACGCTGAAGACGAAGCAAGACGGGGAAGATGGAAACAGGAGGTAAATGGAGTTTCATCCTTGGTTTTTGTGGGTTAAAAATTCAAAAGTTTCTGCTATTTTTGATTGCATTTTCGGTTCATACTCTATGAGTTACTCAAATTAAAAGTCCATACATGTTCGGTGTTTTAGATTCAGATAGTTGTTTGTTGCTTGCTTGAGTTTAGGCTGTGGGGAAAGTCTTTCAGCATTTAGGTCGAATTGAATAATCAAGTACGCATTAGGATTGGGGAAGAGTGTTGCGTAATTGTTTCTTAGCATAAAATGTAAACTTGTCTGTTCACTATCTAAAGCTCATGCTCTCTCCAGGATCGAGACAGTTATTGGAAGATGATGCAGAAGTATATAGGATCTGATGTCACGTCCGTGGTGACACTCCCTGTACTCATTTTTCAACCAGTGTCAATGCTGCAGACAATGGCAGAGGTTATTCAATTGTACCAGCTATTTGTCATCAATTATTTGTTTCTGCTCTATATCAAAAAATTGAAAAATTCTTTTCAGCTGGTCTAAATCTTGTATATACTGTGTTTGTCATAGTTGTTGGAATACTCGTACCTTTTAGATCAAGCTGATGAATGTGAGGATCCCTACTTGCGATTGGTGTATGCTGGTAAGAGCTTATTTGCCTATGTCTCCCTCCCTCCCCCTTGGCTCTATCTATGAAGTGGACCTAATGGTAGACCTGACTGCAGCGTCATTTTTTATATCTGTGTACTATGCCTACCAACGCACTTGGAAGCCATTTAATCCAATTCTCGGTGAGACTTATGAATTGAGCAATCATGGAAACCTTACATTTATAGCAGAGCAGGTGAGTGATATGGGGAATTTCCTAGTATGAATTGTCTTAAAGTTCTTTTTGCTTTTGTAAAATTTAAGTAAAGCTGAACTCCTATTGTCACCCAGATATTGAGTAGTGTGGTCATTTATCTTCTCTATGATTTGTCTCTTCTTTCAGGTTAGTCATCATCCTCCAATTAGTGCTGGACATGCTGAAAATGAACATTTCACTTATGACATAACTTCAAAGGTCAAAACAAAGTTTTTGGGGAACTCAGTTGAGATTTATCCTCTTGGAAGGTAAAAGGGTCTTCTTGATCTTTTGATACATATTTTAAAAGTTTAGACTTAATATCATGAAGTTCTTGCATTCTATAATTATCAATGCCTTGTCATCTTTTCCTTTTTCATTATTTTTATTGAATAAAGGGGAAGGGAGGGCATAAGAAAAATGTTTTATGCTATTTAATTTGTTGAGACTATGGCTTTTTATTCTCAATACTCAGCATTCAGGATAGTTTTCCAAGGTTTGGGAATTGAATTAAATTGATATCTGTGAGACTATTTCAAGGCTTTAAGAACTTTAGAAGTCCATGGTTCATTACCTTTCCTTATTTGACTTTATTCTGCAATCTAACTGGAAAACCAAAAGATTATCATGTGGTTTTTTGGTGCCATTGTAGATTGCGTGCCATTCACTTGACTTAAAAACTTGACACAAATTGTGACATTTTATCTCCATAATTCTTTGATCTGTGGAAGAACATGGTTTGTGCATCTACCATGTAGCCTGCATTAATCAGAAGGAAAGAACAATTTGATCGCATTTTGAAAGGTTTGACTATACTTTGAATCCATTGTCAGAGATTTTCATGGCTGATACATTTTTTTCCCAAATTTTGCTTGACAATACAATCTCACCCCATTGCTATTTAAGATTCCTCTAGATAAGTAATTCAAAGCTTGACATACCACTTTTCAGTATAAAAACCATTTTATGCCTGTTTGCAATGAGTAAATATAACCAAAGCGCGGTTTTATCCTTGTGTTAAAGGCCACTTTAATATAGTTTTTATATGTTCAACTTATTTATGATATGCTGTCTGCAGGACACGTGTAACCCTCAAAAGAGATGGTGTAGTACTTGATTTGGTGCCTCCTCCAACAAAAGTTAACAACTTAATTTTTGGACGGACGTGGATTGACTCACCAGGGGAGATGGTCCTGACAAACATGACCACAGGGGACAAAGCTGTGCTATATTTTCAACCATGTGGCTGGTTTGGGTATGTTCATTTTCCTGTTCTGATAAAACTGGTCTTTCGCACTGTCTTATCTATATTTTTGCTATTACTGGTTCTGATCATACAGCTCTCTCAGAAGGTGCAAATGGAGTCTGATGCTTCCTATCTACAGTTACATTTATATATTTTAATAATCCCTTTAAAGCATGACTATGTAGGCAATATACCATAAAGAGAGCATGTTTGGAAGCTCTCATTCACATCATGTGTACACACTTGAATTTGTTAAGACTATTAGCTTTAGCTTATTGCAAGATGCTTTTTTTTTTTCCATTTCTCATGATCTCTTTCAATATTTCACTTTACATATTTTAGAGCTGGTCGCTATGAGGTGGACGGCTATGTCTATAATGCTGCTGAGGAGCCTAAGATTTTGATAACTGGAAAGTGGAATGAGGCAATGAGTTACCAACCCTGTGACTTGGAAGGGGAACCAAACCCAGGAACTGAACTAAAAGAGGTCAGTTTTTAATGTCTTTATGTTTTCTAAAACCTTGTAGGTGCTGTTACTGTTCTAATCTCCTCGAGTATATAAATATTTCTATTTCACTTGAGGGGAACCTAACATTTCTTGCTCTCAATGTTAGAGTGAATCTTTGTTTTGTACTTGTCTGGCCTGTTTTTGTTTCTATTTACTAGCCGGTTCTTTATGTTATATTGTAATCACATTCTCTTTTTTCTACGCGATACTGAGATTGCTGTCGGTATCTCTTCTTGGTGAACCTCTGCTTTTAGTTTGAATGGCTTGTTTCTGTTGACAAGATGTATGAAAACTTGATGAATGGACTGGATTTATAATTTTGGTTCTGAGAAGCTGCTATAATCTGCAAGATGTTTGTTAACATTAGGGGCTGCTACCTCATATATGCTGTAAGAGTGCATAACAAATAGTTGACACACTCTTTTCATAGTAGTTGGTAGTTTCTGGCATTCTCATTGATCTGATAAATTTGCTCATTCCAAACATTGGAATCTTGTAGGTTTGGAGAGTTGCGGATGCTCCAAAAAATGATAAGTTCCAATTTACACACTTTGCACACAAGATAAACAGCTTTGACACTGCCCCTAAGAAGTTGTTGGCATCAGATTCTCGTTTACGTCCTGATAGATATGCACTTGAAATGGGTGATCTGTCCAAAGCGGGTCATGAGAAGAGCAGGTCTCTCTCTCTCTCTCTCTCTCTCTCTCTAGTTACCTCTGTTGATATTCATAGTCATGTGTGTGAAGAACATGTCTAAAATGGGGTCAGTAGATACCAAGATTCTTGCATGTTGATGTTTAATACTAATTGCACTGGAAATAAACGATTACGGATTCAGTATTGGAGCTGGGGTGTCAACAGAAGTTATGGCATGAACGCTTGAAACATGACTAATAACCCTGATGTTGTTTGCCTTTATTTCAGTTTGGAGGAAAGACAGAGAGCTGAAAAACGAAGTCGAGAGGCTAAAGGCCAATCGTTCACGGCAAGGTGGTTTGATCCAACCAGCGAGATCCACCCAACACCTTGGGGTGACTTGGAAGTGTACCAGTTCAATGGCAGGTATAATCAGCATCGTGCTGCTATAGATAAGTCAGACAGTAGCATACAAGAAACTGAATTTCAATCAATAGAATTCAACCCTTGGCAATATGAAAATTTGGCTGCTGAATGACTTGCATTATATCTCCTGTACCATAATTGTTAATTGTTTTCACTTGTTGTCTAATAGTGTTGTTTACTTATGATGATCATATGAGGGACAGTATTTTGTATCCGGTTTGCAGTTTTGTTTGGTTTTGATTTTGATTTTGTTTTCTAGATTGTTTTCTTTTTTCTCTTTGTATTATCAGAATCAAAAAGTGAAATTCACCTGATATGTCATGAAACTAGGTTTGACTTGTGACATTAGGGTTAACAATAGGTCAAATAGGGCTTTGGCTGCCTCTGGCCGAGCCCAGCCTGACCCCTGCATGCGGTCAAGTTAAAGAATGTCACGTCATTCTGATATATTATTTTAGTTTTCAACCTTTAAATATGATTAAACTAAAATAGTTTTGACTTTGGGTTGGGGTTAGTTAATATCTTAGACACGAGTTTTAAACGTTTAGTTGCTAAACAGCAGTGCAGCAACTTCACAAGACACGAAGACTCCAAACTACTGTTTTAAACTTTTGCAGCAAAAGCTGAGAATCAAATGATTCAGCCCTTTTATCATGAGCACGAAAGGAAAGCCTCCCACGTGTCAACTCGAGAACCCTTTAGGGGTTTAATGGATCACCCTGGAACCCAGGAACTGGAACTGGAACTGGAACTGGAACTGGAACTGGTCCAAGCGTATTTGGTTGCTTAACTTACCTGCTTAAAATGGGAACATATAACCTGATACTATTATTTTATACCTATCATATTTCATGTCTATTCAATAAATGGGGAAGTTGAGCTACTACTAGGAGATTCTTAAGAGCACTTTTTTCTTGGGTAAATAAAGCCACGTCAGCTGTCCACCTAGAGCTGACAAGTCAACCTACGAAAAACAACACAATCACAATTAACCAAAACAAAGACCGTTGCATTCTTGTCCAAATTGCGACTTTTGTCTTCACTTTGACGGTTCAATCTGCTTTACAAGATGCGCCCTTGCTTTATTCCAAGTCCACCCGACTGCTGAGGACCACCGCCAACGACTGAGGTCCACTGTGACGGACACGTATTCTCCGCCGAGAGGAGCATTTTCGTAATTATGAACAGAAACGGAAGTGATGATGACGAGGCACTGATACTGAGTCTGAAAGTGATTCCCTCTTCTGAGAGCGATAATTCGGCCTCGTGTGGCCAAATGAACAACTGCCCAGATCACATCATAAGACCGTCTTTCCATTTCTATACACGTGTCAGTAGCTGATCCGTTTAATCTTAAGGTTACCGCCGATGAAGTGGACAGTAAAGTAATATAACTAAGACGGGCTACATCCGGTGACATTTGAACTTTGTAAAGATGGACGGCTGTGATCTATCTGAGTGAAGGCTCGCATTCTATTTTGTTTTGTTTCTCTTCATTTCAACGAACCTCGTCTGTGTCTTTTGGCTTCTTGTCCACAACATACTAAACTCTATGTTTTTCGCTTTTTCTTAAATCTTAATGTTCCTTTATGTAGTAGTACTGTAGTGGTAGTACAGCTTGTTCTGTAAGGTACTGTTTCTTTGGTTCACTGCTTGTTTTGATTTAGTTGGTTCATCTTCAAAGCTGTCAATGTTATTGGTCTTGTAAAGTTCTAAACTTTGATGGAAAAAAAAGGGGTTTTCTTTGTTTTCTCTTTCGAGCTTAGAGAAGCTTGAAGCTTGAAGCTTGGTGCTTGGTGTTTGGTGCTTGTTGATTTGTTTTTGGAGCGTGTTTACCGTCCTTTAGTTGGTTTTCTTCTTGTTCTGATGACTTTTGTTTCTTTGGAAGCAAGGGAGCTACTTTGATCATAAGCTGAGTTTGTCTTCTTCTTTTGGGCGCAATCAATTCCTTCACTGGCGTTCTGAAGTTGGGTTCTTCATTATACGTCTTGACTGAGAAGTTGGTGATTATGGATCCACGCTTCAGAGGTTTTTCGGGTTCAACGAATGGAATCCAATTCAGAAGCCAACCTTTGTCTGTTCTGCCAAATCAGAATATTGTTGGTGGATTCAGATTTGAGAATAGTTTTATAGATCACAATGTCAGAGAGTTTCATTTCCCTCCACCTGATCCAGAACCGACTAATTTAACACCTTACTCAAACGTGACCCACGAAGAAGACTCACCAGAAGACTGTGACTTTTCTGATACAGTTTTGAAGTACATAAGCCAGATGCTTATGGAAGAAGATATGGAGGAAAAAGCTTGCATGCTTCAAGACTCTTTGGATCTTCAAGCCGCTGAGAAGTCCTTCTATGATGTTCTAGGCAAGAAGTACCCCCCATCCCCGGAGCCAAATTCAGCTTATATCAATCAAACTGGTGAGAACCCATCTGATAGTTTAACTTCTAATTACAATCCTAGTCTTAGTAGTAGCATCAGTGATGGTGGCTATTTAGATGATAGTACTTGGCATGTGAACTCAAAACGTCGGGATTTGTTTCAACCACGAACCTTTCGTGCTTCTAGCGTATCCCGATCATGCAGCTCTTCGAATAGTTTAGCTACTAGTGTGGATGGTCTTGTGGACTCTCCAATCAGCAGTTTTAAAGTCCCTGGTTGGAGTGGAGAGAGCCAATCCATTTTGCAGTTTAAGAAGGGGGTTGAGGAGGCTAGCAAATTTCTTCCTCCTGTTAATGGCTTATTTCTTAAATTTGGGTCGAATGGGGTAGTCTCTGATGAGTCAAAGGGGAGGCCTAGTGAGGTTACAATCAAGTTAGAGAAAAGGGATGATCGGGAACATTCACCTGGTGAATCAAGGGGAAGGAAAAATCCTTATAGAGGTAATGAAGATAGAGGAGAAGAAGAGAGGAGTAGCAAACAACAGGCAACTTATGATGAATCTGATTTACCATCAGATGTATTAGACAAAATGCTGTTTCATTGTGGTGGGGAAGGTAAATCAGACTTGGCAGCTCTTTGTGAGACCTTAAAGAATGCAGCAATAAAAAACGAGCAAAGTGGACAGTCAAAGGGATCCAATGGGGGAAAACGTGGTAAGAGACGTGGTCCGAAGAAGGAATTGGTGGACTTAAGAACACTAATGATTTCTTGCGCACAAGCTGTTGCGGCTGATGATTGCAGGAGTGCCAATGAATTGTTAAAGCAGATTAGGCAACATTCCTCTCTCTTTGGAGAAGGAAATCAGAGATTAGCTCATTGCTTTGCCAATGGTCTTGAAGCACGCCTGGCTGGAACAGGTAGTCAGATATATAAAGGTCTTGTAAGTAAGAGAACATCTGCTGCTGATATTTTGAAAGCTTACCATCTCATTCTTGCTGCTTGCCCTTTCAGTAAGCTCTCCAATTTTGTCTGTAACAGGACAATAAGGGATATTTCACAGAATTCGATGAAGCTTCATGTCATAGATTTTGGAATTTATTACGGCTTTCAGTGGCCTACTCTTATTCAGCGAATCTCGTCGAGACCAGGGGGCCCTCCGAAGCTCCGAATTACAGGAATAGATTTTCCGCAGCCAGGGTTCCGACCAGCAGAGAGAGTTGAAGAAACAGGACGAAGATTAGCAGCTTATGCCAAAAAGTCCAATGTCCCATTTGAATACAATGCTATAGCAAAGAAATGGGAAACCATAGGAGTTGAGGAACTGAAGATTGATGAAGATGAAGTTGTTGTTGTTACATGCTTGTATCGGGCTAAGAACTTACTCGATGAGACCGTGTCAGTGGACAGCCCTAGAAACATTGTTCTTGGTATCATAAGGAAGATTAATCCTAGTATCTTCATCCACGGAATTGTAAATGGTGCCTACAACGCCCCTTTCTTTGTCACTCGATTCCGAGAAGCTCTGTTTCATTTTTCTGCTTTGTTTGACATGCTAGAAACTATTGTCCCTCGTGATAATCCTCAGCGGATGCTGATTGAGAAAGAGATCTTTGGTAGGGAAGCCATGAATGTTATAGCTTGTGAGGGATGGGAGAGAGTGGAGAGGCCAGAAACATGCAAGCAGTGGCAGGTCCGCTGCTTGAGGGCAGGATTTGTGCAGCAACCTTTTGACGGGGAGATATTTAGGTCTGCATCTGCTAAAGTGAGACGTCTTTACCACAAAGACTTTCTTATCGATGAAGATGGCATGTCGATCTTGCAAGGATGGAAGGGTAGAATCATATATACCATTTCTGCTTGGAGACCGACACAGAAATCTTAAAATGCATGCAGGTGCATTAGTACTTTCTCGAATCGACAGAGAATACTTGGGATGTAATGTACAACCTCCCGACTGTTGTATGAAAGCAAAGGCTCGGTTTCTTCATATAAAGAAGCTTAACTACTTGTATTTAACACCTGGGTTTCTAGTTTCACTAGAGCTTAACAGCAGAATTAAAGTCTTTGTTGTGTCATGTATGGTTTTATGTAAAGCAACGAAAAGAATGGAATTTTCTGATTGGAGTCATGGAAAATTTGGCGGCCTGAAGCATTGTAAAATATTTAATAATCATTGCGTTTACATTTGTATGGTGGATCATTACTTTCTGTTCTCTTTTTCTGCCATCTTAGCTTAGAAAGCATCATTGTCAGCTTTAACATATGGTATTGAACTACTACCCAATACCTATTTCCATGAACAAAAGCTCAAAGCTTGGACAAGGAGGCACCAAAATGTCAAGAAAAGCAGAGCCACATAATAGGCTTTCTCCATTTAGTTACATGTCTTGACATTTCCTGTCAATACCTACCTCAAAGTTTGCTTCTTTACTGCTTGCACCTTCTAACTGCTGCTCTGTTTCCTGAACCATATAAAAATAAACCCGTGTCCATGTCGTCGTGGGTACCCCTGATGTGCAGTTAAAACTACAGATTGTGTTATTTAATGGCTGAAAAGGTTGACTAACGCTCCTGAACTCCATTTCTTATAACTTTTTTCAGTTCCCTACTGTTTTCTTGGACCAAACACTCCTGACGGGCAATTCCTGTATTATTGTTCAGGTCGGTGCATATAATATTCCTGAGCCTTTAAAGAAGGTGATTATATCTCTTATTCTGATTAATCAGTTTATTCTATTCTATTAAATTTTATCTACATGTTTACGCAGAGTCTACACAAATATACGAATAAGATTAATTGACACAGAATTGGAATATTCTAATGAGAATATGATGCGCCAACCCTCAAAAAGATATACATTACACTCTCTTACTGTAATCAAAAGATTACCAATTCTCTCTAACTTCTTGCGTACCCACTTTGCCTTTGGTGCTCATAATTGGTGTTTGTTTATAACTTTGGTGCAGGATAATGATGTTTCAAATAGTCTTTGTGGTTAAGTGTGACATGATCCCCACT
Source organism: Erythroxylum roigii (assembly GCA_027576455.1). NCBI lineage: Eukaryota > Viridiplantae > Streptophyta > Magnoliopsida > Malpighiales > Erythroxylaceae > Erythroxylum > Erythroxylum roigii. The sequence goes on from JANZXV010000004.1 coordinate 26,099,152, forward strand.
GAAAAAGGAAAGGGCCACAATATAAAGAATACCCAACTTTTCTAAGCTTATCAGAGAAGAGTCATCTCTCTGTCTGAGATAAAATCCATATAAATAATAGCTCTTTCCACAGACATTAAAGAGTTGGGTATGGAAAATGGTGGTCCTAACTCTCATTCGTGATGTGGACAAGAAGTCTCACAATTCCATTGAAATGACTCGCAGTACAAAGTGAGCCACTTACATGCAAACCAGCACCAGAGGTCAGAAGTGCTTTTCCAACTAGGGACCAAAATTATGGTCAGGTCAGGGCCGCTATATGCGTAAATACTCTCATTTCAGATAAGCCTACGGTGTCATGTCATGTTGACTTGATGCTCATCGGCCCAACTGGGATTGTCTTCTCATGCAAAATGATTCAAAATTGACCCAACTCCTCAAAATGTACCGCACTTATGGAGATGCTACTGATCGAACATCAGAAAGTGATGACAAAGTTCTAGTTACTCGAGGACTTGGTTAAGAACCAGGTCGAAGGAGAGGTCAAGACAGCACGAGTTCAACAAGGGAATGATAAACCAGAGCTAATTTTCACAATGGTCTCGTTTCGAGCTCAGATCCTTAAAAGTCTGAAATTGATCGGATTCTTCAGTCAATTTGAAGTTAATAAATTTTAAAAATAAAATTAACAAACTTTTCCTACATTTCTACTTATTTTTATTTTCTTATTATGTTTAATTTAACTCTAATAGCGAGAGAAATTTGGAGAAATCGGTAAAAGTTACTGTTTTGTGACCATAAGATCCCGAGTTTAAATCACAAAACAGCTTTTTTGTAAAAATTACAAAAGAAAAAAAATGTGTACATGGATGACCCTCGCCAGCCTGCAAGCAGGAACCTGGGGTAAACTAATAATCGTAAGGTGATGTATAGATCTTAGTTTAGGGTCTTGTAAAGTTAAAACAGAGAGGATAGGAACGAGAATAAGAATCTATTTAGCGTCAATTTATCAAACCAAGTGGATTACAGCAATCAGAGACGTCAAGCAATCAAGATGGTGACTTTTGTAAGTTATCATCAGAGTACACACTAGCTCCTCCAGGAGTAATAATGGATCCTGAAGATGCAAGTGCGAATTGGCTTGCAAGATCATAATTGACTCGATGTTCTACATAGGATTTCAATGGAAACTGGAGGCTTTAGTCATAGGCAAGCTAAATTCAACATAATCAACTCAGATCAGAATTCCAGATACAGCATAGGTACAAGCTTTCAGGATTATAAGGATTATTTTGTCATGCACTTTTTCCTCATCAAGATAGGATTTTTATAATGCTCAATGTGAATACATGTTCAAACTAGAAGTTATCATAATGATATGAGACCAACGGTATCTGAAACTTGGAATCAAAATTGAGTAGTGATCCGGGAAAAGAGTGTTTTAAAATCTTTGGTTGGTGTTCCTGTTCCCTCTGGCTTAGAGGCCAGATCAAATGCCTTGAATTTAGCTTCCTCGTACTGCAAAACCTGTTTCAGGCAAGTTAAGAAGAAATAAACATGTAGATTAAGCTTAGTCGAGCGTCATTTGACTGAAAAGATCAGGCTAATGTTTCGGAAAAGTAGAGAGCTATCACGCAAAACAAAACTGTTATTTATATACAACTGTACCTGAATGCATACTTCTGCAACATCAGCCCTTGCAATGGTTCTTGTCTCTGTCTGAAGAAGCTCATCATCCTTTCCCACAAGCAATTCTCGGATACCTCCTTCTTTGTCTTGCAGGCCTCCGGCCCTAATTTAGCCAGAAAATTTTGAGTCAATACAATCTACATAAAAGATGTCAAAAGGCAGATGAGAAAGGAACTGACACAAGAACATAGTACCATTTCCAATCTTTGCCACATTAGTCTGGGATTTAAACTTGCAACCTTATATCCAACATGTATCACAATATTACACTTTAAGAAATGAACTAGCTTGTATTGTGTATTAAACTAAAAAAAGCTGCACATGTCCCTATTTCACCTTATAATTGTATATGGAACACCAGAATCAGCCAAATACTGCTCAGCCTTTCTCTTCCAAACCTGGTACATTATAGAAGTGACATGTCAAAAGTGCAATATAAAGTTTAAAATAAAAAAAAACTAAGAAAGAGTTATAAGAGTAGAAAACACAAGAATATACAATGTTGAAGTATCTTCTTTCACAAGCAGAAACAGAAAGTACTTTTGCATGAGATTCAGGTAAGGATAACGAACCAGTATATTTCCATTGCCCAAACTGTTCAAAGGGTTATTAAGATCTGTTCCACCCATGGATCCAACTAGGACAATTTGCCTCACTCCAACTGCCTTGGCTGTTTGTTCAGGTATAACTTTCAGTTCAAATGTTTTAGGTGGAAGAAAAGAAATTCCGAATTACTGAGGAGAGAGTAGAAGGATTCTCTCACCAGCATCAATTTGGTTTTTCTGACCAATCCAATCAACCTAGAATTCACAAGAATGACATCACATTGTTAAAAGAAAAAAAAAAAAAAACAAAGAAGAAGCAATTAGGTTAATGGTTTAATAAACAGGAAGCACATGTAAATTACCTGTTCAGGAAACGCACCATCCTCAAAATAAAACTCCGGTCTTCCTCCTTGAGATGGATCAAAACCAGGCTTCATCTTTGGCACTGCACTGGTGAGTATAATGAGAGCATCGATCCCTCTGATAGAAGGCAAGATGCTTTCAACATCCCTTATATCGCCAATAAATACATCCTCAGCTCCACCGATTTTCTCCTTGCTCTCTTGAGTTCTCACTAAGCCTCGGGCAACGTATTGGTCTGATCTCTCCTTTAATTTCTTATACACAATTGAACCTGTCCATGTTGCATCATAGCAGCAGCATGTTAACAAAATAGCCAATACTAAACTCTTTGACAAAGAGTAAAGAGAAAGAACAGTTCCATTGCCTTCTCACATCTACAGTAAAACAAAATGCAGTGCAAATTGCAATCACCAGAATCATAAATCCATCATGAGAACAGTGCATGTCCTCATATCACAAGTCAATGAAAGTTTCCATTTATCCATGACCCAACTATAAATGATCAAGTCCACCCTCTCAACTTAATCACCACAAAACTAAGGCATAAGCCTCTGCTCCTTCTCATCCCCAATCAGGATGCTAACCCTTTTCAAGAAACAAATTTATTTACAAGTAATGTTCGTTAATAGATAGAAAAAAATCAATCTTTGATCGCCCCACAATAGCACAAGTTATAAAGATCCAATCTTTTTCCACTAACTGCAAAAAGAATATTGAAAAATCCTCAAGCCCGACATCTGATTTTCAATAAACAGAGAGTAAAAACGCACAAAAAACAAGAACAATCCCCTAAAACCCAAAACCATAAGAACCAAAACGTGTGGGTTAAAGAAAGAGAGAGCACCAGTTCTGCCGCCAGCTCCGGTGACAAGGACAGTTCTGGCCATAGAAGCCGATGGTGTTCCTGATCTCCAGCGGCCATTCCTACGACGAAATGATAGAGTAGAAGAAGAGGGACGGGATGGACTGGAAAGTTGCGGAAGTACCCAACTACCAGTGCCAGTAAGGTCGTGCTTATGCAAATGAAATGCAGATGGGACACCTGTCAAAGCTGCCATTGGTAGGTAGGACCAACTTCCATACGACCGCCGGTGAAACCTGCTCTAAAACCGCCTACCTTCAGGCTTGAACCGTTAACTCGCAGGTTGTCCTTGTTGCTCGAGTAAGACTAATGCTATCCGAAATCGTCGGTATACCTTATCTGGTGGGGTCTTGTCCTCGCGCGCCAGCGTAATTTTTTTTTTTTTTCTTCTTTTTTGGTATACACGGAAAACAAAATCAAAGTCTAGAATACAACAAGCTGTCCGCATCACGGCGGAGCAGCTCCTGGAGGCACGCAGGCGGCTCCTGAAGGGTATAGAGGCTCGACCTAAGGGCGACAGCAAGATTGGCCAGTCGGTCCGCACACTAGTTCCCCTCGCGGTAGACATGCTGGAAGAGAATCGTCCACGACCGATGGAGAAGCTCCTGGATACCTGACACCAAGAAAGAAACCCTAGTAAGCACAACGGTAGAATCAGAGAGGACATTAATCACTTCAAGGGAGCCAACTTCGACAATGACCCGATGATACCCCTTCGCCCAGGCCAAATTGAGTCTCACATACACACTCCAAAGCTCCGCCTCGAAAGACGAACCCCTGCCAAGACTTTGTTGGAACCCCCCACACCAGGTCCCATGACAATCCCGAATTAACCCGCCAGTGTAGAGCATGTGAGACTCGGCCTTAACGGCTCCGTCCGAGTTAACCTTAACCCATCCCTCAGAAGGTTTAGTCCAGCACACAAAGGAGCCCACGGGAATGCTCGGGGCGGGAAAAACACTGGTCTCCAGCGTCCGAGCCCTCGCGATCCACTCTACATACTCTAGAACAATGTGGGTCTCAGTCATCGGCCAAGTAAATCCCGGCTCGAATATACTCTTATTCTGCCACTACCAAAGAAACCAGCAGGTGACGCCATAGGCAGAGGCCCACACGTCCTGATGCACCCAGTCCTGCTTAGTAAGGTTATTCTGGAGCCACGTCGCCTCGGCCTGCTGAAAGAAATGGGCGGATATCACCTCACGAGGGAACTGTCTCCACAAGGCCGCCACTTGCAGACAGTCCCTTAGCACATGCACTGTAGTCTCGACCTGCCCACAAACCGGACAGCAGTCATCCATGGCAAGATGCCGCAGCACGAGGTGTTGATTTGTCAGCAATCTGCCTTTGGCCGCAAGCCAGAGGAACGAGCGAATCCGTTGAGGACCAGGCCACTTCCAAATAACCTCCCAGAGCTTGGGGGAGGAATCCCAGGACTGCCCGGCAATCATATCATACACGGATGCCACCATGAATCGGCCGTGTACGGTCGGAGCCCACACCACCGTGTCAACCCCGAGGGCGTCCGCTCCAGGGCAGCAGTGGGCAAGCACCAGGCAAACCTTCGTTGGAAGATAATGTTGAAAATCTGTCCACCGCCAGCGTCCGTGGGCGTCCGTAAGGGACGCGACAGTGGCAAAACAAAAACTGTCAGGAATAGGCGAGAGGGCAACCCGAAGGAGTGGGCCCCACTCGGCCAACCAATTATCGAGCCAAAAGAGAATACGACTCCCAGTCCCCAGTTCCCATTTGAGACCTTGACGAACGAACTGCCAGGTCGCGGAGATTCCCTTCCATAAAACTGAAGCCCCAGGGCGAGCCAAAGTAAGGGGAATCGAGGAATCCTTGAACTTATACTTGGATCGAAAAAGCTGGACCCATAAAGCATTGGGCTTCGTGATCAGGGCCCAACCTAATTTAGCCAGTAACGCATCATTAGTAGGCAGAAGGCGCTTAAGCCCCAACTTGCCCGCTTTCTTAGGCTGGCAAACAGTATCCCAGTTGACAAGATGAAGTTTTCGTCGGTCGTGGGCCGACCCCTAGATGAAGTCTCGCATAAGTTTTTCCAGCTCATCGCGCAGCAGGCGTGGGAGTCGCACCGTTTGCGTTGTGAAAATAGGCAATGCCGAGATGACAGATTGAGTTAACGTAACCCTACCGGCCAGAGAGAGCATTCGAGCTCGCCAGCCGGCAAGTTTTTGATGGGCCTTGTCAATAACGTGTTGGTACGTGCGCCGGCTAGTCCTCTCGTGGATTAAAGGAACCCCTAAATAGCGACCCAAGTTATCAGTACGAGTCACCTGAAGGTCTTGGCTGAGCCTCTGCGCCGTCTCCCGAGGGACATTCTTGGAGAAAAAGATGCGAGTTTTAGCATGACTAACTTGCTGCCCTGACGCCCGGTAGAAAGTCTCAAGAGTATTTGCGATGACCTGCGTCTACGAGGCTGTTGCTTCGGTAAATAGCACAAGGTCATCCGCAAAGAATAAGTGGGAAATAGGAGGACCGCGACGGCTAAGCGTGATCGGCTTCCACCGACCACTGTCCACTTCGTGTGCTATAAGATGCCCCAGGCGCTCCATACAGAGGACGAACAAGTAAGGGAAAAGGGGATCCCCTTGCCGTAGCCCCCTCGAAGGACAGAAGGGGGCCAAAACCGTACCTTGCCAATTGATCTGCAGGGACATAGTCGAGATGCACTGCATAATGACCCAAATAATATCCTCAGGGAGTCCAATCTCAACCAGGGTGTCCTGGAGGAACTGCCAGTTCAGGCGGTCATAGGCTTTCTCCAAATCCACCTTCACCACCAGATAGCCCTTCTTACCGATCTTCTTACGCATAGAATGTATGACCTCCTGCGCTATAACAATATTATCTGTGATTTGCCTCCCCGGGATAAAGCTACATTGGTTCTCCGCCGTTAAGAGATCCATGTGAGCTTTCAAAGGATTCACCATGACCTTAGAGATGACCTTGTACAGGACATTACATAGGTCGATCGGCCAGAATTGCGAAACCTGAGAAGGGGAAGGGACCTTGGGAATGAGGACCAGGAGGGTACGGTTCAGCTCGAGGTCCCATCGCTCCCATCTGAACACAGCTTGGATAAAGGAAATGATGTTCGGCCCAACCGTCCCCCACTGAGATTGGAAGAAGGTAGCGTTAAACCCATCAGGGCCCAGGGCTTTATGAGGGTTCATAGCGAAAACCGCAATCTTAATCTCCGCCTCCTGGATTGGAAGAGACAGAGCCTGGACCTGCTCCCTCGGAAGGGACGGGAATGCGCCGGAGATGGGGAAAGGCGAAGGAGACGCTACGTCTTGGGAATAGAGCTGGACAAAATATTGCTGAACAAGGTGGCTTAGAAGAGTCGGGTTGTGGATAACTTGCCCGGTAAGGTCAGTGAGGTGGGCGATCCGAAGTCGCTTGCGCTTGGCCATGGTGATAGTATAATAGTACTATGTATTCCGATCACCTTTAGAAAGCCATTCACAACGGGAGCGCTGGTGCCAGAACAGCTCTTCCTGACGTAAAACCTGATTCAAGTCCCGGCTCAGCTCGTCTTCCAAGGCTAACAGCAACTTCGTAGGGTCGACCGTCAGGGCCTGTTGGAGACCTTCCAGCCTAGCAATCAGCTTCTTCTTTTGATGGAAGATATGACCGAAGCTACGCTTGTTCCAGCGCGAAAGGTGAGCAGCGAGTTGAGTTAAGTGGCCGCTCAGAGGCCCCTCCATTAGGCCCCAGTGCTGGGCCACCACGTCAGTAAACTCGGCATGAGTGAGCCAGGCATTCTGGAACCTAAAGGGCGGAACACCTGGGGCTCGTTGCTGGGGACCGAGAAAATTGAGGAGCAGAGGACGATGATCAGACCCAAGAAAGGGGAGGTGATGATTCGCAGCATGAGGAAAAGTTTGCAACCAAACACGTGATCAAGTCGGGCTTGGACTAGGCCTCGCCGCCACGTGAACCTCGAGCTGATAAAACCTAAATCGTGGAGGCCACACCTATGCACGCAATCACGAAAGTGCCGATTAACAACGCGGGTCGAGGGGGCCCCTCCCCTCTTATCAGAAATTTCCAGTTTCGTATCTCCACCCACTACCCAAGGTCGAGAACTAGAGTCCCCGATCTAGGACAACAACGGCTGGAAGAGGGATTGCGAAGATGCCTGCGGGCTGGCATAAACAACGGTCAAGTCGAAAGCGTGAGCGCCAACCGTGACAGAGGTGTGCAGGAGTTGCTTGTGGGCGACAACCACCGAGATGTCAAAATCTTCCTTCTACAAGAGCCAAATACCGCCAGAGAACCCTTCGGCATCAACCCAGAAAGAGAAATCAAAACTGAGGGAAT
>JANZXV010000004.1:26131048-26152903 GCA_027576455.1 Erythroxylum roigii
TTTTTTTGCTAATTTTTATATGTCAGGATTTTTTTAGCAACTTTTGAATAACACAGGATTATTAAGGCAATAAATTCTTAAAGAAAATGTCAAGCCTGAAGCATAAGAGAAGCCAATTAATCCTGTGATCTGAAATTTAGGTCAGGAACATTTGAAGTTGAATATCTAGTACCCTCTTAAGTCTCACCAACTTCAAACTAAAAATTTTGATACACATCTAGTAATCTAAACTCCAGATCAACGTTAACAAGACTTAACATTTCCATATCATAAGCTATATATTTTAAACTCCTGAATGTAGAGGTTAATTTCAATATTTGTATTATAACATTGTGGATTAGATGTCCCATCCTTTTCTTTCTCCTACATATGATCTGTCTAATTGTTCCAAATGGAAAAACCATCAGAGACACCATTAATCCAAGCACGTTTCCACATTATTAATCCAGTTGATGACAGTGGAAAGAACGAACAGAGACTTGCATCAACTTCTAGCCTCAATTGGCACGCCATTCGCATAAATAGGATTGTGTTGGAGACCAAGACAGAGACGAAGGTGAGGTCGGAGGAGAGCGGTGAGAAGAGCAGGACGAAGAAGTGGAAGCTACTAAGTTGCCTGTCGGATTGCGAATCCTGAAAGGGACAACGTCTTCAAGCAACCCTTGAGGACCCATAATAATGGTGTCCGAGGCAGAGTGGTAATCATTGAGCGAGTCATGCGGGGGTCCCGAGCTCTCGTGGGACTTGGATTCTGATTCTGAGATGGTTCTTTTGGGCTTTTTGGGTGGTGGCTGATGATCTTTTTGGTGGGGTTGATCCAACAGAAAATATGGGTACATGAAGTGTAAATGAAGTCCTTCGTAGGTTATGATAAATGTGTCTTCGTCTTCGCTTGACCTTTCCACTAGCTTCTTTGCACTGCATCTTGGGTTCGTGCACTTGTAATAGCTCCTGTTCGCATCACAAGACATTATCTTTAGGCAACAACTCACATCAGCTGAAAAAAGAAGCATTGCAAGCAATGATTTTGGACATGTCAGATCTCTTTATGTCACTTCTCTAGCACCTATGGGAAGACATAATGAATAGTGTAGGATTGTCTTATCCAGCAATTCCCTAGTCGGATACGCAATTCATTAAGTCAACCTCTTTGACTTGAGAAGATGCTCCGAGGAAAAAAGTTCATAAGCTGATGATAGAAAGAAGTGATTACCTAGGATGGGGGCTATTCTTGATAGCTTTTTGACCGTACTTCCTCCATTTGTAGCCATCATCGGCCAACCCATTGCCACAGCTTTTCAGTTTAAGTGTATACTTGTTGTTCTCAAACTTACTCAGCCCTCCTTCCAATGTCGAGACTCTGTGACAGAAAAGGAAAACTTGAAAGCGTTCACATTTTAGCAAGAACAGAGTTCCAAGAAAATTATGTCAAACCTGGCTTGTGAAACTAATTGGAACGGGTCTCTTCTGCTGCTTGTCGTCGATAAGGCGTTCTCTATATATTGGATTGTTGGCCCTGAGTACAGAGTGGAAGTTAGCAGCTGGCTTACGGCTTGTTCATTGACAGAACTTGTTTCGGGTTCAATTTTCTCCTCAGGCAACAGAAACAAAGGTGATTGATTGCCAAAAAGCTCTCTCGCAAGCTCATCTTCTGTTATTCCAAACCGAGCTTCCATTATTAATGTTCCTAACACAAATCTACTGGGTTTTGCATCAAAATGAATACTATATCTACCTCTACGGCTCAGAACAAGAATCCAATAGAATTTGACAAGAAGAGAGTAGGAGCATAAGGCTCGTGAAGGGGAGAAGAAGAGTGGAGTAGATGAATAGAAGCAAGTTGTGACGTGTAGATACCCTCTTGACTTTTAAAAGCAACATTCATCTGTTGTTGCTTTCCTATTTTAACTCTTACTAACTTTTAACGGATACAGGAAAGTGAATTGTTGGGATTTGGCCTATTGGGTCATCCTTAATGATTCTTCAGCTACATGATATGTCAAAAATTTTCAGGAAAACTCCATGGGTAATATTTGTGGGAAGATGCAACTTTGGTCACCAATGTCTTCTTTTGCAATATGCCAAGGTAAAAAGATGGTGATTCTTTTGAGCAGTGGACAAGGTTAGGTGATTTAAAGAGTAGCCCTTAACCTTTCATGGTCCTATGCTAGGGCTTTCCATAGATGGGTCATCACATTTTTACACTAATTTATCTCTTACACATTTCAATGGCCTGAAGTTTCAGTGTCTTCTTTGTCTTCACTTGTTCTTATAGGGACTATAGTAATTTGATGTGGTCCATTTCCAACTGACCCACGACCCCATTTCAACCAAAGCAAGAGTCATCCTTGGAGATTTTCTTTAATGCATCTTTAAGGTCTTAATCAATAATTAAAAAAACTCAACCGATTTGGCTGGTTTATCCATAAAAACTTTGAACTATCCACTTTCTGGTTCAATTTATTTTGATAACTCTTGTTGTTAAAAACCAATTAATTTATTAATTAATAGTTCAATTTTTGTAAATTAATAAGTTCTTATAAACTAAAATAAAACAATTAATCTTATTTAACAATCCATTTTTCAATTAAACTTCAAATTCTTCAATATATAAGAACAATCTATTTAAATCATATTCCAACTTCTTTAATTTAATCTTTAGTCAGTTTTACAATAGTCTAATTATGATAGAACTTCTTAAATCTTAAACCTCTTATTTTACTGGTTTAACTTCCGATTTGTTATTTAAAACATTAGTCTTAATCTTTCTTTTTGGAATAATTTTAGTAACTTTCTTGAGCCAAACTTAATTCCCTTCCATGGATCAAATATATATAAAGATATGATCATGTTAGGTTTAATGTACTATAAAACTAATCCTCCCAATCGCTCTAGATAGTTTAATTTCTTGACATTAAAAATGGAATGTAAGCTTACGTAATCAGACATAGTCAAAGCTTAAAGTACATGTTGTTTGTATTATTTCAAAAAAGTTACGAGACTAATTAATATTTTCCTTTAATAATAATAATAATAAATTATATACATACAAAGATAAGAAAAATCTATCTTGAACACAGGAAGACAATCCCGAGCGGTTGCTTCAAAGTGAGGGAAGTTAGTGTCTTTACATGGCTTTGACTTTGGGAATCCTCAACCCCAAACCCCACAAAAGGATAACGACAATGGGTGGGTTGACTTGACTGGCAGAGTGGGCTTAGGTTTGCATGGAGTAGACCAAATCCTCGTGGACGTTTGTTCAAAAGTCAAACTATTTATGAAGTGGGACCACGACAAGAGCGTTGTGACACGTGGGAAACACTTTTGGGTGTCGGAAATTAGTTCACGAGTAATGGAGCGGTTCGATCTGTCTCCTCTGACTCTCCTCATCGTCTTGAACCAAAACCTAGAGTCTAAAAACCCTAATATCTTACTGTATTATCTGCATCTCCAAGTAGAAACAAAAAGGACCGTCCATGGTGGGACACATTTTTTGGGTCGGTCAGCCCGTCTAGAACTTGAACTGTTAACTCATCGAGCACATGACACTGGCTTGAAACTTGGGGTATCGTCGTATAAAATTACAGGTGGATTCGAGTACAGTAATCAATCTGCTTTCATTCATGACTAAGCGAGTTATGTCTCTTAATCCTTTAGTGCTGGCCATTAATAAATTGTTTATCCGTAATTGGGATATTATAATTTGACATACTTATAGAAAAGATGATCAGTGTATAGATTGACTAGCTAATTATGCAGACCAATTCAAACTCGAGGTCACTACTTTTGAGGTCCCACCTAGGGAATGCCTGTCAATACTCTTAGAGGATATGTTGTGGGCTTGTCATCCTAGATTTACCATGTAATTTGTAGTATTTTTCTTTCATTTTACAAAAAAAACTCTTTTTTTTAAATTACAAAAAAACTATTGTTTTACTAAAAATCTTAAATTGTTTAACTTTTTGAATCAATTTATTTTAATGTTTTTGTTGTTAAAAACTAATAAATTTATCAATTAATCGGTCAATTTTTATTAATTAATAATTTTTTATAAATCATTTAATTTTCATTTAATAATCTTTTTTCTAATTAAATTTTAAATTCTTCGATAGATAAGGACAATTTTTTCAAACATATTTTAACTTATTTAATTTTATTAAATCTTTAGCTAATTTTATGACGGTCTAATTTAAATCTTAAATTTCTTGTCTTACCAATTTAATTTTTAATCTAGTTTTTAAAACATTGCTTTTACCTTCTCAATAAAAAAGTAAGTTTTTATTAAGAAGTGGAACTTCTAATTTGATTTATAAATCGTTGAAGTATACAATAATTTATATATTACATGATTTGAATAAATTTTAATTAAATAATAATTAAAGATTTGAATTTAAAAGACTCAAATATACCACACATTTAAGATAAATCATTTGAAAAAAAATATAAATTGAGTAATGAACTTAATTCAAGTGATAATTTAAAATTTAAAATCTTTTAGAAATTTAAAATACTAAAACTCAAGATTTCAACACAAGAGACTTCTTTTCTATGCCGTTGGATTTTGGAATCATTTTAATAATTTGATATTATTTTTTTTAATAAGTATATATTTCCAATGAATTTATATAATATACTTCAACTATATACTATTTTATGTCAGTCTAATGCTGATTAAAAATTTAAATTTCTTATTTTATTTTATGGATCATAATATGATCAATTTAGGCCTATTCATAGTGTGGCCCATGAACATTTACATTGGGCCCGGGAAGCTGAAGACCAGAAGCCCATGACTACATATTTATCTATGTTAAACATATAGGTTCCAGGCCACGAAGGGAGAACAGGAAACCGTCACCGTTGACTCTGATTCAAAGCAAACTGACGGTCCAGATTCAAAGCAATGGCAATTTTCCCGCGCAAGCACCGACTTGAACCCCCACGGTTTAGCTGTCCACGTAAGCTCCCTCCAGCTGTCAACCAACACGCACCGCCTGATCTAAATACCAAATCTGGTCTCACCAAAAAGTTTCCCACGCTTTCTCTCCCAATTCAAATTTTCATTCAAAAACTCAAAACTTATAAGACGTTTCATTTTTCAGCTTTTCACCCGTTTCTCTACTCTCTCTGTCTCTCCAGTCTCTACTGTTATTATGGAGGTGGATCAGAGAACCGACATGTCGGAGGAGGAAGAGTGCACTACTCCGAAATGCCGTATTACGACGGCATTGGCTTGCCCTCCAACTCCTAAGAAGAAATCAGCGGTTGTGAAGAAGCGGGCCCCACCCAAAAACGGTTATTTTCAACCGCCTGATCTCGACGTTCTCTTCTCCATGCCGACACGACGACGGGAAGCATGTGTGTAGCTTCTCAAGCACTTTGGCATCTTGTTAAGACAAGCGCTTGTAATGAGGTTCTACGATAGTTGTTAGAATGATTCATTTGTAGGTTCATATTCTTTAGTCTCAGTGCAGTGGTTTTCCTTCTTTTTTTTGGTGTTCGTTTTCTTCCTGTGTACTCTGTTCTGTCAAGTATTCAATTTTTTTTTTAAAATCTTAATATTGGATTGAACTACTCTTTGTTTGAAGTTGGAAAAAAAAATTGAATGTGCTTTGTGGGTATTCAACTATTCAATGATTGCATTGTCAGGGCAATGAGTTTCATTAGCTGGCAAAAAGATTGGAATCTTTTATTTTACTTAAGAATGGAGGAGGCCCATAACGTGGACTGTTCATAAAAAAAAGAAGGTTAAATCTTTATCAGAAACCAAGAGCTGGGGAAGAATCGTTTGGAAATCCAATGATCAGATAGTGCGTAGTTTACTGGTAAAGATATAGCAGTAAGCAAAAATGACAGGTCTAATTCCTGGAACTGACAGTCACTAGATTGATAATGCTGTTCTAGCTACAATTATTTATACGTTAATCACTCAAGTTTTACTTTCTTTCTTTGCTCAAAAGAAACAAGTTCTTGATGGGATGGGAGTGAAACTGTGGTAGGATAGGATTATCCAGATAGTTAGGATTAGTTTTAACATTTAACCCAAGCTGTAAGAAGATCCTGCAGAACAGGATCAGCTTTGACCAGAGACCAAGCCCTTCATCAATCCTGTGGTACCAAGATTGTTTCTATGAACACTCATGGTGGGGTTTTAATTACACCTTTTTTGACCCAAACAATAGAAATGTACTTCCTAACTTTCAGGAGCTTCTCACAGGAGTGTGTGACCAAATTATTGGCTCCGCACCTGTTAACCTAAAACATGGAACGTTGAACACTCGAACCGAAAATCCTGAACATGAACTTTATGTGGAATTGTTTAGCTGAGACATTGCTCTCATCCGATGAGTTATCTGCAAGTAATCAACTTCACCAACAAAAAACAAAACAATAAAATGAAAAAAAAAACCCAAAGAAAGAGACAGTACGGATGCTTCTGTGGATATTGAACACAATCAAAGATGGGGTTGTGTGACTGTGTGAAGAAGAGCGAGTCAATTCTTAATTAGTTGGAACGTCTTGAATTTGACGCCAGTGAGTAATGTTTTGATCTAGACTAGTTGTGGACGTGAACAGCCTATCAAGAGCTTTGCTTGACATGAAAATCACGAACTATTCCTTAGTTTCAAAGACAAAACAGGTGGAGACAAACGGCCCCAGGTGAAAGTAGGAAACTACCTTGCAAATAGAGTAATAAGATTGTCATACTCAAGTACATGTTTCAGGTTTCCAAATTCCAACTGCCCCAACTCCACTTATAAGCTACATTAATCCAACCAAATTTGGTAATAGTCATCTACGTCGGTTTGTATAGTAAGATTAATTTTCCAACTATGCGGGATTGTTCTAACTTTTAATTAATATTTTAAAAATCAGATCGAAAATTTAACCAATCGATATAAGGCCGTCATAAAATAAATTAAAGATCAAATAAAATTAAAATTTTAAAATATGATTCAAGGAGGTTGTTTTTACCTATCAAAAAATTTTAAAATAAAATTAACTAATTAATTTTAATGTATAAGGAATTATTAATTAAAATTAATTAATTAATTTTAATATATTCAATAATGTCGGCTCAAAGTACAACAATTATTAAAATAATCGAACCGAAAAATTAAAATCCGCATCGAAAAGTTAAATAGATTAAAAAAATTTCAATTAATTGGTTGAGTTTTTTAAACATTGCTTATAACAACTAATACATATAATATATCTTACCTAATATCTTAATATTTTAGGTTTACTATTTATATAAAGATTAACTTAAATTAAATTGAATTCCTTACCATTATAATAATAAAGTTAAACGTACGGTTGAAGTAAATTTGAGTTTTAAAAGGAAAAGCGATTCGCTTTCCACGCTTTCTTTTGGGGATTTGTACTTTGTGCCGACATTATTGAAATCTGAAATAATTCATCCAAAAAAGGCAATCTATGATCCAAAAATGCCTACTTGGACCAAAGCAATTGGGAAGAGTGAATAGAGTCCAGTACAATCATGTCTTAACTAGGATTTGACAGACCTTAAAAGTTAAAACTAATGCTTTAAAAGAGACACAATTTATATAAAATTTAAAATCTAAAAGTTTGGAAGTTATAAAATTGACTAAAATTTAAAAATTTAAAATATAATCGAAAAAAATTATTTTTATTTATCAAAATTTTGAAGTTTCATTGAAAAAAGATATTGTTAAATAAAATTTTGAATTTTAAAGATATTATTTATTAAAGTAAATTGAACCGAAAAGTTAAAAACTAAATCGAAAAGGTAAATTATTCAAGGTTTTTACAATTGAACTGGTTGAATCGGTTGAGTTTTTAATTATGACTTAAAACATTTGGAGGTAAGAAATAGTTCTATAAGCAAATTTTAATGGTGATTAGTAATTATTCTTATTATAACAAACACAAATACAACATATCCCAATACACAAGGCTCCTCCCTTTGTGAGAGTCATAGGAGGGTCATCAATATATGCAGTATTTCTTTTACATTTAGTATAACGAGGTTGTTTCTGTGACTTAAACCTGTGATCTTTTGGTCACAAAGGAGTAGCTTTATCAGTTGCTACAAGACTCATCCTTATTAACTATTCTTATTATAAATAATGGAAATAAAATTTTAATAAATTATTATTTTTTTAATAAAAAATGACTATTAATAACCATAAAAAATCAATCATATAATTGAATCATACTAAGTATTTCCATAGATTAAGACTATATATAATCTAATCTTTTTTATCGAATCCTATTTTTTAGTTTTGAAAATAAAATAAGATAACCTAATTCATTTTTTTTTGAAAGAACAATTATATTATTTTTTGAATTTGCATTTAATAAACTTTCAAATATCCATAATAAAATCTAAATAAACCAATTCCAATTCATTAGCTAATTTCATATTATAATTGGAGACCCAATTAGGATAGGTCATGCAAGCAATCAAAATTATGTTCATGTATTTAAAGAAAAACCTTGATTAATGAACACTTTAAAATTAAGCTTACCAAAGAAAAGCAAAGCTCATGAGACAAAACTAAAAGGTGACAATCTCTACCATACCTTTAAGCATAGCTAATTTCAACGCCAAAAACATTCCTTGTGTTCTAAACGATAATCTTGTAGATGTCACCTAATCTCGTCTCTATATAATCACTCACTTTCCCACACTTTACACATTCATTGCCTTACTTTCTTATCAACCAAACAAACAGTAAGACAAAGAGAAAGAGAGAGTGAGAGATGGGTGACCATCGTCTTTCCTTGTTTGTTACCACTTCAGCTTTGCTGCTTCAGTTGAACGTCTTATTACTATTGCCAGAAACTACAATGGGCATCACAAGGCATTACACTTTCAATGTACATTCCTAAAGAAAACCTGGACTTGGTTTCACCTTTTGTTTCTATAGTTTCTATATCTAATCGTGTTTTCTTTTTCCATCTTCCTTGAGTTATAGATCGTGTACAAAAACATCACAAGACTATGCAACACAAGGAGTGTTGTGACAGTGAATGGCGAGCTCCCAGGGCCTCGGTTGGTAGTAAGAGTAGGAGACAGAGTTGTCGTTAAGGTAGTTAATCATGTCTCCTACAACGTTAGCATTCACTGGTAAGAAAATAAATGGATCACTAGTTTGTAATAATCTATTACATTGCAAGAAACCAACAATGTTATGTTACGGTTGTGTAGGCATGGAGTGAGGCAGCTCAGAACCTGTTGGGCTGATGGACCTGCCTATGTCACACAATGTCCAATAAAAAATGGGCAGTCGTATACTTACAACTTCACAATCACTGGGCAGAGAGGAACACTCCTGTGGCATGCTCACATTTCATGGCTACGGTCATCTATCTACGGACCCATTATTATTCTTCCCAGTCTTAATGAATCCTACCCCTTTGAGAAACCATACAAGGAAGTTCCCATACTTTTGGGTAAAGAGTACTCAAGTTTTTATGTGTAAAACATTGATCATAAACTTTTGGATATGTATAATCTTAAATCTCTTGCATTTGGGTTTCAGGAGAGTGGTTTAATGTTGACCCTGAGGCTGTCATTGCCCAAGCTCTTCGGACTGGAGGAGGTCCAAATGTTTCTGATGCATATACCATTAATGGCCTTCCTGGACCTTTCTACAACTGTTCTTCTCCAGGTATAGTGTTTCAGTTAGCCTTTCCACAATTAATATATATGTTCTTGACTCTTCCTGATGATTACAGACACCTTCAAGCTAAAGGTAAAGCCAGGAAAAACATACCTTCTCCGACTTATTAACGCTGCGCTCAATGAAGAGCTCTTCTTCAGCATTGCCAATCACACTCTCACCGTTGTCGAAGCTGACGCTGTCTATGTCAAACCTTTCGACACTGACACGCTCCTCATAACACCAGGCCAAACCACCAACGTTCTGCTCAAAACCAAACCTCATTTTCCTAATGCCACCTTTTTGATGGCCACTAGACCTTACTTCACTGGCAGAGGAACATTTGACAATACGTCCACCGCAGGAATACTCACATACAAGCGTCCTTCATCAGTCCGTCACAAAAAGATTCCAACCTTCAAACCAACATTGCCCCCGATCAACTCTACGAGTTTCGTGGCTAATTTCACCAGTAAATTTCGTAGCTTAAACAACAATAACTTCACTGCCACTGTACCACAAACTGTTGACAGGAGATTCTTCTTCACAGTTGGACTTGGAACCCACCCTTGTGATCAGAACACAACTTGTCAAGGACCTAATGGAACTAAATTTGCTGCTTCCATTAACAATAACTCCTTTGCACTGCCAACTGTTCCTCTTCTGCAATCATACTTCTTTGGACGGTCAAATGGTGTCTTCACCTCAGATTTTCCGCAGAACCCATTAATTCCATTTAATTATACGGGTACACCACCGAACAATACTATGGTTACTAACGGGACAAAAGCTTTGGTTCTGAAGTTCAACACAAGTGTGGAGTTGGTGTTGCAGGACACGAGCATTCTTGGTGCAGAAAGCCACCCCCTTCATTTGCATGGATTCAACTTCTTTATTGTTGGACAAGGTTTTGGTAATTATGATCCCAACAAAGATCCTAGAAGCTTTAATCTTGTTGACCCTGTTGAGCGGAACACTGCAGGTGTTCCTGCCGGTGGTTGGATTGCTATACGCTTCCTCGCAGATAATCCAGGTCTGGAATAAAAAATTTCTGCTAAAACCATGTTTTTCCAAATAACTAACACATGATTTGTTGTTATTAAACAGGAGTGTGGCTTATGCATTGCCACCTTGATGTGCATACCAGCTGGGGACTGAGAATGGCATGGGTGGTATTGAATGGTCCGCAGCAAAACCAGAAGTTACCACCACCACCTTCTGATCTTCCACAATGTTGAGTTTGACTGACCATTGATCCGGAGTGGCATCACAGCACTGATTTCTTGAACATTTTTAATTCGTTTTGTCAAAGAAAGTGTGCTTTTAATTTGGTGATGTTTCTTTAATTTAATTGTTGATTTAAGAGATTCTTTTGGGGAGTGTTTGGGAAATGATGAGACCCCAAAAAAGGGGTTGTGTGATTTTTTGTATCTTCAATTGTTAATAAAAGTTGGTTTTGATTAGCCATTGTCATAAGATTTCTTCCACCTTTCACTTTCTAACTTAAACTGGCTCTTCCTCTTCATTCCACTTAATAGTTTCCATCATCAGTGTTTTGCTTTTAATTATTCAATTTAGCAATTTAATTATTGAGAGTGACCCAACAAGGCACCAGTGGTCTAGTGGTAGAATAGTACCCTGCCACGGTACAGACCCGGGTTCGATTCCCGGCTGGTGCATTTAAATTGACCTTTTTGTTGAATCGTAGTTCCTTTTACGTACTCTTTGTCACCTAATAGGCAAAGTGTCTAAAGGAGAGAAAGCATCCAACAACATAAAAATGGCATTAGCTTGCTAGACTTAGATCATTGTATTCTGCTCCACATCAATACAGAATGTGAAACTGCTTCAAACATGGTTTAGCAGAATTGTCAGAATGCCAATTAAGACCTGCATCTTTTCTTTCTTCTCAAAGAAGCTCACCGTGACGGTATAACCGGAAGAAGTCTGAAGGTGATGAAAGCCAAACTCTTCATTTCATTATTCCTACAAGAAGATAACAATGAGCATGCCATTTTTACATTTCATCTTCAGTATTATTGGTCATATACACATCTGGAGGGTTGTGCCGGCTTTATCCAGTTACAGCATAAGCGTAGAAAAGTATTGCTCGAATTCTTGATCAATTGTTGGTTTCCTGGTGGCTGGTTGAGAATCTGAAATCAAAGAAATTACTTAATAAGAGAAACTGAAGTTATCTAGAAGATTATTCAAGCTATGTCGCATCCAAGGAACAAAAAGTATCATTGTCCCCTCCAAATTACCTTGACTAAGGCTCCATCTCCCAGAGGAAAGGACATAAATATTTGGATTCAGTGTGTTGGAATGAAGAGCATCCTCTAGTTCTTCATCTCTATACAAGTCCATGAGTTCTTTTCCACATTCTGGGTAAGTATAATCTGCATTGCTTCCAAATTTTAGGATGGAATCCTCATGATAATGAGTGATTTCAAATCCACGGCTGAGATCTACAGGATCA
Source organism: Erythroxylum roigii (assembly GCA_027576455.1). Classification (NCBI taxonomy): domain Eukaryota; kingdom Viridiplantae; phylum Streptophyta; class Magnoliopsida; order Malpighiales; family Erythroxylaceae; genus Erythroxylum; species Erythroxylum roigii. The sequence goes on from JANZXV010000004.1 coordinate 26,143,178, forward strand.
AGCTTTCCTCCCCCACAAGCATCCTCCTTGCCAACACTCGTTCCGGTTGTGCCATCAGAAGAAGACTCAGTAATTGTAGAACTGCTGCAGCCAAAGCTGAATGATGATGAAGTGGAGGGCGCATCAGAAGACCATATCTTTGAGACGTCTGAATCAAATTTAGAATCGCCACATAAAGACGAAACAGATTCAGAATCCCCCACAAAACTGTTGCTATCTTTTGCATGATTACAATCGTACTCAATACCTAGTCTATCTGAAATTTCATTTTCCAGATCATGTTTGAAGAAGTCTTCTATTTCTTGGTTTTCCTCGACTCTTGTTAGAGGTTCTGTAGGAAACTGATGACCCCAGCATTTATGTTTTGGTATAGGCAAGCCTAATTGATCACTCTGTAACTTCCTTTTCTTGTTTAACTCAATATTGTGGGAGTTGAGTGCATAACTGGCAGGAGAGCTGAAAGAAACAAAAGAAAACAAAGCAGAAAACCTTAAGAGCCGCCATTTTCAACAAGGTAGACTGAGACAAGAAATATAAAATGAGCCTGACAGGTCAATCAAGTAATTCTTTGCTACTTCAGGTAATTGAAAAAACAAGGCCTACTTGTTCAAATCACTTTGATGCTTTCCTTCAATTACGAAGAACAAGTGAAAACGCAAAGAATCAGCTTATTCCACAAACGAAAATCACTAATTTCAGGTTTTCAGTCAATTTTGTGGGAATAGGCATTAAGAGCCAGGTGTGTGATCTTAGATTCATGGCATCGTACTTAAACATGAAAACTCGAAGAATTTAACAAGAAAGTTGGAACAAAAAGGCCGAACGTGAAGCCTATAACTGCAGATCACATCAGTTTATGCTGACTCCAACACAAAAGCAACGAATTCACTTTCCACAGTTCCTTTTTCACATAGAATAAATAGCTCTCTAACATGTTGGCATCAGATTACCAGTTACAGCAAAAAGAAGGATGCTTTTTAAGTACCATAATCGACGAAGAGACAAAGAAAGAGCAGTCAATGTAAAACCATAACTCAAACAGAGGAAAGTAGAGAAGTTGATTAATCAAGTGTAGAACCTGTTGAATCCAGATGGGACAATTTTATCTACTTCCATTTTCAGGCAGAGAACGGCCGAACCCAAGAAAGATAAGAACTGAGAGAGTTCCTTTCCTCTTGGAAAGCGCAGCCATCTGCATCCAATTTCTCACATCTCCGCCTTATCTTCTAACATCTTTTTTTCTGGGACTCCAATTGCTTACTTGTTTATGCCTCGTGTATGACACGAACTAATTACGTGATGACTGCTCTACTATGCTGACCATCTAAGGCGTAGTGCTACCCCAATCTGGAACAGCGCGTGAGCGGCGCCTAGGATGAATAGTCCACTTCGTGTACACGTGGGTCTGTCGAAAGGAACAGATACTGTTACATCTGATTTTAGTCACACAATTAAATAAATGTATGAGATAAACTGAGTTAAAATTGGTAAGTGAACAGAATATTTCATTTGCTATCGAAGTGGTATGGACCAAAGCATATATTATATATTTCAGTTTCCCAAGACGGTGCTGTGTTCGAGCAATGAGCAACGAGTCTACGCAGAAAGTTTTTTATGTTGCATCTTCACGTGAACACGATGATCTTGTTCACGTTTTAATCAACAGTTGCACATGGAAGCGCGCTCTTGTGGGTCAGATGGGAGCAATTCCTCCTCCGAGAAAAGGCCAATGTAGCTGAAAGCTTCTCATGCACAGGGACTGTGCGTGATCAAGTGAAGTTCAGGTCTGCATATCTGATTGCTAGGTCAACATCCAAAATCCTGCATATCTGATTGCTAGGTCTGCATATCTGCATATCTGATTCTACCACTCCTTAGCTTGTTTGGCAATATTTGCAGCTCCTGAATAAAAGTATTCTAGTATAAGTTAGTTTGACAAGAAAACAATATCCGTAAAGTCCATTATTGACAATTTTGAAGAGACTAGGAACTGAGGATAGAATAAAATTTATCATCCCAAAACCTTTGTATGTATCGTGCAATAGAAAGGATGAAACTATAAATCATTTATACTTCAAATACTCCTTTTATACAGGAACGACTTTTAGAGTATTATCAAAAGACACAATCCATTACTTTTGTTGAATTGGCGCTAGCTTAGTTTTATCTAAAAGAGCACTTAGTTTCGGACTATTTATTATCATAAAGTAATTAAAGAGAATATTTCATTTTACTCGATTATTATTGATTTGAAATTTTTTTGTCAAGGTAAAAGACAATTTGAAAATAAAATTTCAAATATCATTAAAATAATCAGTTACTAACACTAGAGAACTAATATGATTATAGTCAAATAGAGTATGCTTTACTTATATACTCTATATCTACTTAAAATATTGCACGATAAAATGAATGAATTATATAAAAAAACCTGCACTAAAAGGTTAGTTAATGCACTTTGACATTATTAATATTTTAGTAGTTATAATATGTTGTTAGACATTAATTTTGGTCTATAGATATAAATTATTAAATTAAATAATTAAAGATAAGTAAAAAAGTTTAATTTATCTAATCATAAATACAAATTCAGATTATTAGTTAATTCATTGCCAACATATATAAGAACTTATTATGTCACATATAAAGAATGGTTAAAGAAAGAAAAGTTAACTTGATCATGTAGAACTTGACTGTAAAGTTAAATACTAATTATGTCTAAATAAAATCCAATATTCAATATTGATCTTTATTTATCAAAAATCTTATATTTAATTATTAATATAATTTGCAATAATTGTTTGATATTAACCAATAATAAATTGATTGTTAGTAATGAAGGAATGTATCATCCCAAGTAGAAGATGAGTTCACATTATGAATTAAATTTATTAATGAGTCATTTTAAATTTAAGACATTATAAATAACATTAAAATAAAATTTTATTAATACTATTTTAGATAAAGATTAAGAAGACAAATAATCAAATGACAAATTCATAAATAATCAAGCAAGGAATTCATAAACAATTAAGCGACAAATTCATCTTGAGTCATATGTAGCGTCTTCAACAATCTTCTTAGACATATTGCGTGAGTAACACAAGAAGCAACTGCAACATATTTAGCTGCACATGTAAAAAAAAGTTACAATGGGTTGTTTCTTTGAATTCTAAGTAAAGGCAGTATCACCCATGAAAAATATAAATCCACTTGTACTTTTTCTATCACTAATATCACCTCCCCAATCACTATCACTGTAACTATCAAGTTTGAATTTGGGTAAGGAAGAATAGTGCAAGCCATGATCAATAGTACCTTTGACATAATACTAATTCTTTTGGCCATTGCCGTGTGAGTGATAGTTGAAGCTTCCATGAAACGACTTATAACTCCTATTCCAAAAAGAGTATCAGGCCTTATGCAAGTCAAGTACCTCAAGCTTCTAACAAGACTTTTATAAAGAGTTGGATCAACCTTTTCACCATTGTCAAACTTTGACAATTTTGTTGCACAATCAATTTGGTATTCATGGGTTTGCAATTCTTTATCTTGAATTTGTTAAGAAATTTTCTTACATAAGTCACTTGGGAAATAAAAATTCCTTCATTTTGCTTTACTTTAATACCAACATTAGACATTCAAATTCTTTAGCCATTGTCTTCTTGAATTCGCCAAACATCTTTGGATTGTTGCCTGTAAAGATTAAATCGTCAATATATAGGCATATAAGAAGAATACTTCCATTTTTTTCCCTTCTTTAACATAAATAGTATTTTCTTGTGGACATTTGATGAATTTATAACTTTGAAAATATTTGTCTTTACAGTTGTACCAAGCTTTTGGAGCTTTTTTCAAGGCATACAATGTCTTCTTAAACTTTAGCACTTTATCTTCATGTCCTTTCACCACATACCCTAATGGTTGTTAGATATACACCTCCTCCTTAAGACAACCATTCAAGAAGGCAGAATTGACATCCATTTGATAGATCTTCCACTTCTTTTGTGCAACTATGAAGATGGTTAAAAAAATTGTCTCTAATCGAGCCACGAGAGAAAATACTTAATCATATTTCCCTATGTTATTGGCTGTAACCTTTAGTGACAAGCCTTTCCTTTTACCTCTCTATGTTTCCTTGAGCATTTTTTTTTACTTTTTATATCCACTTCACATAAATCACCTTTTGCCTCTTTGGAAGATTATAAAGCTCCCATGTCTCATTCTTTTGAATTTCTTGGATTTTGTCATCCATTGCAAGTCTCTATTTCTCTTCTTGTATTGCTTTGTAGTAACTCAAAATAGACAAAATAATGTTGTATTTTTTATCATCTCCGTGGACTTATAAAGATCTCTTAGACTTCTCATTCTTTTATAATCTTTATGTAAGTTAGAAGAAGTTTCATCTTTTAGCGAGTATGGTGTAACACCAATTTCTTCATCTCTTTATGGTTTGAATCTTTAAGCATAAGAAATGAAATACTTTCTTTATTTTAAGAGACATTCCATTGTCATGGGGTTTTCTCCAAAATCATCATCTCTAATAATAACAATCTTTTCATTGGTAAGATTAAATAGCTTATAGAAAACTCTCATCCATTGTTCTTTCCACCATTTTCCTCCATCCTCCTCCACCTGCATTCTTATTTCGGTCCAGGGGCATTACTATCTTTTCTACCACAAAACCTTTTCCCACCCATTTTTCCTTACCGTTACTAGACTAACATAACCTGCACCAATTTCTGCAAAGATGCTTCCTTACCAAAACTAGTATACTTCCTTACAATGACTGACACCATACCCCCCAATTTATCTGAATTTCCCCTTTTATCCTCAAGCACTTCACCATCTTCCTCATTTGCACCTCGCCTTGCACCATCGATCCCAAACACTGCTAACCTTCATGTGATCCCCTCCCCCTCCCTGTAACACCCACATACCCCCTGAAAGGATATATGAATGCTACACAAAACAGTACAACAAATCAAAGCATACGAAAACTTCCAATAACAATTCAAGTAAACATACATTAATTTACATAGTATATAGCATAAACTCGCTGAAAAATCCAAACCAAACTGCAGTATTGTTGTTACAAACGTACAAACAAGTTCACATATACATATCAGATACAAGCCCAAAAGTCAACCTAAAAAAATTACATTATCTTCAAAACAACACTCAGACTCCTTTAGCTATTGCAGATGACTTGTCCCAGTCCTTAAGTCCTCTCTGAACCTACACGGGGCAAATCCACTGTGCTAAGCATATAGCTTAATGAGTAATAACTAATCTATACATAAATTGATAATTCATCACACTGAATCATGTAACAGCAACAACATGCATTAAAAGATTTCTTTAACCGAAAGTCTGCATTTCAGAACAGCTTTTTATAATTCACAGAACTGCATAACACAAGAGGGTATAAACCCTTTAGAATCAGAACATAATTTGGTTTATGTCAAAGTCAAACAGATATCAGAGTACAAAATTAGATGACTGCTAAATCCATTTACAGAAGCAGGTAACGGGACTTATACAGAAGAGACCGAAGTCTCGACACCAAAGTGTCACAGAAGAGACCAAAGTCTCGGCACCGAAGTGTCACAGAAGAGACCGAAGTCTTGACACTGAAGTGTCCATAACAGAAGACACCGAAATGTCACAGAAGCAGCTGCAGACCCTTCTAGGCGTGCCTATTTACCCAAACTAGGACTCAACAGTTTAAAACAAAACAAGGTCATTTCAGACATTACATGTGCAAAGCAAGTAGTCAATGATATTCACATGAAAAAGCACTTCCAATGATTTAAACATGCATCAAACGCCTCGGACAATTATTGTTCGGAATTCAGAACACAATCAGCATAATTCAAATGCAACAAGCAGAACAAAGTAAGATAAATAACACTTCAATATATCATTCATCCATCATCACCTCGGACCTTCATGTCCAGAATCAGTACACAACACTTCAATATCTCATTAATCAATCAGTACCTCGGACCTTCATGTCCGGAATCAATACAAAATTTAGTACACATTCATCAATATCAATTTTAATTCAGTAATAAACAAGACAAATCAAGGTGAGGCCATCTTAGGTTACTCACAAAATTTATCATCTAAATTACTTATAATTGCTCCCGTTTTCTTATTGCCTTGAAGTCCCGGCAATGTCTAGAAGTGGTCGTTCTATTCGTTCCTCTATAACATTTAACACATATACAAATCACTATTGTGCATGATTAAGAATTCATTATTGTATATTGAATATGTATAATGCATGTTCACGACAATTCTGGGTATCTTATTGTAATTTTTCATTATCAAACCGATCAGATATCAAAGCCCTCATTAATAACATTTGGTACTTATAATTTGGACCAAAATAAAATAATGCGAAATCAATGTCATAACCTAAGTGACCACTTCAGATTTTCTGCCCATATGATTTCGGATCAACTTTGCATACTTAATCTGGTAGGGTAAATGACAAAATTAGGCAACACTTCCTTCTGGAAAGCTATTCTATATTGTCTCAAGTTTCCAATGACTCCAAAATAATCCAATTTGGTTCAGTATTCAAAGAGTTATGCACCAAATACGACAAACTGTACACATTTGAACTCTTAGCTAGTACATGATCATAACCTCCATTTTCACAACTCATATCTGTTAACTCAGATATCCAAAAATTACAACCTTTATACCAAATTAAAGCTAAGAGAATAAGCTACAACTTTGATGAAGACACCTTAGTCTAATTTGGACCACATCAATACAGTTTATTCAATAACCATATGACATGATTTCTGTCCCTAACAGTGCTACAGCTCACTTTCATGCCAATTTTGAAAATCATAGAGTCAGAATTAAAATTTGAATTCTTCACAAAAGTTATAGAATTATGTCTCTCCTTTAATTTAAAACAAGAATCATTTCATTTGGAAATCTACAGATCAAAATATAACTAAAATACCGAAGCATGTTCAAACTATTTTTTTAAACTGTAACTAAATTCCTAACTCTACTTCCAGTCAGATTTTGAGATGCTTAGAATTAACATTCGGTTTCTTCAGAAAAGTTGTAGAAATATGTGTCTAGTTTAATCTGAATCAAAAATCAACTCATTTAGAAATACACAGATCAAGTTATAATCAAAATACCAAGACATGTTCAGTGAAAATTTCCCAGTTCATAAGATTCCAGCACACTTCTTCACCAATAACTCACATATGTCATTCCAATTCAGGCATAACTTTCATACTACTAAACATATCATAAAGATCAGATTGTCACTTACTTGTTAAGCTTTCAATCCAACTCAAACTCCAAATTAAATCAAGTCTCCATGCAAGAAAAATTCATCACCGACTTAGGATGAAAACAAGTTGATTTTGGACAGCAAGATGAAGGTAGTTCTTGGCTATTTTGTGTAAGGTAAAAAGTTGGATTTTGGTGCAGCAATTTGGCTAGGGTTTAGGCAAATTAGAGAGGAGAAAGTTGGAGCAAATTTCGTGCAAAAGGTGAGAGAAATAGCAGAAGCATTGCTGCTGGAATTTGCACTATCACTATGCTAGGTGTCAACTTTACAGCACAACATTTGTCCTAAGGCATGCCTTACATTTGCCAACTCAAGATGCTGCCACTAATCCACTTTAGATGCTGCCATATGTCACCAATTAATCAGTCCATATGTCTCCTAATTAGTGGTCCACTTGTCACACAATCATTGATCCATTTGTCACTTAATTACAAGTCCATTTGTCACCTATTTTATATATCTATAGTATTTTTTGAAAATTTCTAAAATTTACCAAAAATTACGAAATAATAATAACACTTTCCAAATAAATTTTCAGCTCAAAATATTTCACCAAAAATTTCAAAATATCCAAAATATACCAAAATTTCCAAATCATAATACATTCCAATTTAATCCACAATTTCTACTTATAAATCAAATTTACCCGAAAATGTCAATGAATGCATGTACAATTATTTGTATAGGTCAAAATTCATATGCATACATTAACAAATACTCAATTATGCAAAGCATATGATGTACTGTAAATTCCTAAATTTTCTAACCCCTAACATGGGGTGTTACAGATATAATGTTTGAAATAGCAATATTTGTTTAAAGATGACAAAAATAGTCTAGTTTAGACTGGTCTAGCTGAGTTTGACCTGGTGCGACTGGAACCCAAATTTAGGTCTAGTTCAAACTTGTCTTTAAAAAAATTTGGACTTCAAGCCACACTTGAGCTTGAATTTTTAGTCTCATAACCCAAAATTTTTAACGTAAAATAATGTTAGTTTGAATAAAATAATATCATTTTTAATTTTTAAAAATTATAAAAAATAAATTTACTAGAGCTTAAGTTCGAGTTTTATTTATTGCTTACTCGACCAAACTCATTATCAATCTTATACTTATTGCTTAAAAATACTTTATTAATTACTTAAAATAGAAATAGTTTTTGTTCTGGAAATGGCATATCTAAAATTTAAGGCAACTTTTTTAAATTTTGTTGTCTTTTAAAATATATGACAACAAATCACCATTATCGTTGCTTTTGAATATTATTAAAAGCAATACTTTAAAATTTGTTGCATTATACAAGTTTTAAGCAACGTATTTTAAACTGTTACAAATTTATTATTGGCTCAAGTTCTTTTTGCCATAATGAAATATATGACAATGACCTCTCATTGTATATTGGTGGCACGGGTTAATTTTAATCAACTAAACCAATCGTATATCAATGAGAGATGATAAATATTGGATACATACGATGACTTTAGGATGCAACGTTTGATTCTAATTGTTAGAGATTATTTAGGAATTTGAACTTCTATATAACATGATCATTTAGGTTATATTTGATTGGACGTAAAATTTTTAATAGAATGGAATGGAATGGTTTATAATGTAATGAAACGTAAATAGATGTAATATTAGAAAATTGTTGTTTAGGACAGATGAAAGAGTTCATAATGTAATGTAGTGAAATGTTGTTTGGATGAAGGGTTTATAATGTAATATAGCCATCTCATTACATTATAAAACCTCCTCCCAAACGATGGAATAATATTACATTCCACTCCATTCCATTATAAAATCTTCCACCAAACATAGCCTTAAATTTCTAAAGAAAAATATAAAGATCGATCAATTAATTTTCAAAAAAAAGTTGTGTTCTCTGCAGCAAAATCAATATCTTCTAATTTATGGAAAGAATCAACAATGCATAGTCGACATTAAAGTTTATGTTTAACTTTTCTTACATGTTTATTGATATACGAATCCAGTAACTGAAAGTGGCGGGACATTTAAAATATTGTTTTTAGTGCGAAAGAGTAGCATTAGTAACTCAGATAGGAAGCATATGTGTTGTAATCAGTCTTTTGAAGGTGTGCTTGGTTGATGGGTTTGGGAAAGAGTTAATGGGTAAAAAATGAAAGTGAGTGGTTGGTTGTTGATTATCATTATAGGGCAATAGTTTAATATCTCACTTTTGGGAAATCCTTCATACCCTCCATGCATTCCTTAGTAGTGGCTCTTTTTAAAAATATATTTTTAATACTAATTAATTCAATACAATTAATAAATTAAAATATAATTAATTAATTATATTATAATTAATTAAAAAATTATAATTAATTAAAATATAATTATTCATTATTTTAAATGTTGTAATTAATTAATTACAATAT
>JANZXV010000004.1:26167243-26178785 GCA_027576455.1 Erythroxylum roigii
TTTTGATACATACTAATTATTATTAGCCTCCACAATATTTATTAAAGAAAGGATTTCTTAGGAGCCCCCGTAAATAATTTATGTATGCTAACACTACAAGAAAATCATAAATTATCGACAAAAAATTACCGACGGAACAAATACTGTATCTAATTAGAGACGAAAAATCAATATCCGTCGGTAACACTGTCGTGAAAATTTCATTTTGCGATGGACAAAGTTTCCGTTAGTACAGGTAGAGGGAAAATATCCCGGCAAATTTTATGATGGAATATAACGACGAAAAAGTCATACTCGTCGGTAAATTAGGCGGGAACACTTACCGTAATAAACTAACGTCAAGGATTTACCAACGGATCTATGTCCCGTCGGTGAATTTCCGACGGTATAACCGTTCCGTTGATAAATTTACACAGAAATGCTTGGTTCAATAATCAAGCATCGGGGTTTATCAATGGTAATGTATTCCATCAATGATGTTTCGACAGTCTGGCCACTCTGTCGTTAGCTTCAACTTAATCGTTTTAAATAAATCAAAAATGACAAACCAAACAGCGTCGTTTTCGTTTAGGGTTAAACTCATCTCGAACCTTTCCCCCTAATTTTCTCCTCTATGTTTTCGCCATCTTTTCTCGTGACTGTCACTCATCGTCGTGGGTCATCGTCGTCACTTGTCCTTTTCCCCTCGTCGTCGCTCACCCATCGCGTGTCATTGTCGTCGTCTTCCTTTAATCATCGGTTGAGGTAATATTTTATTCTTTGATTGTTTTTACGACGTCGTTGAGTTTTGTTTGTTACTATGTTTTGTGTACTGCTTTGATTGTCATTGTCTTCTTTTCTTTGTTTTGGTTATCTTCTTTGGCCATCAGACACTCTAGCTCCATCATCTTCTTCCTTCACGTGCTTCAATGACTTCTTCTGCGTGTTGATTGAGGTAAGTAGCTTTTGTTATTTACTGGGTTTTTGTGTACTTGGTTTAATTTGAGGATTTGTTTATGGTTTGAATCTCCCATTTGAACTTGTTGCATTTTTAATGTAAATGACCTGAACCAACTGAAACTTGTTTGTGGTATGTACTTCAGTTTGTGGCCTTAAATTTTAAGTATTGTTAATCTAAATTTTAAGTATTGTTAATCTAAATTATTAGTTTTAAATTTTAAGTATTGTTAATCTCTATCATTAATACATTTTCTTATTGGTTGTATTTGGTTGTTACATTCTTAAAGTTGGGTTTATCAATGAATTAATATAGGATGGGTTTAAATTATAGTTCTAAATATCTGAATTTTGCCAATGAGTTATTTCATTGATACTCTCTAAATTGATTAGGGTTTCTTTACTTTTCATGTTCTCACCCATTTTTGGTTGGATTTTTTTTCTATTTTTCTTTACATATATTTGTTTTGAGTTGGGATTGATAAATGAATGATTTTAGGGGTTTCGAGCGACTTTATTATAGGATATTGGTTAAGTTGTCAGGGAAATGGCATTATGGATTGAGGATTATGATTTTGTTTATGTATCAATACAGGAGGGGCTTGAATGTTAAACATATATGCTATGATATTACTGCATTTTTGGAGGTTCATATGGTCAATTAGTAACTTCATATAGGAAGTATTTTAACATTTTTATAGTTGCTAAATTGTCATTTTACATATACTTAATACTAGGTGTTGCATCACTCATTTATGTTAATATGAGAATATATAGCATGATTATCAATTAATTTGTTAACTTTTTAGGTTTTTCAATCAAGATGAGATGATCTAAGTTTATAAACTACTATAAGATAACACCTAACTAAAGTTACAATATGAAGATTACTTATTTCAAAACTTTTGATTCTATCAATTGGAACTTCATTCTAGCTTTTAGGATTTCCTATCTAGCTTACTTTAGGATTTCCTATCTAACTTTTTTTTATAAAATGTGAGAAATTAAAGATGTACAACATATCATTTAAGGATGATCTTTTGTTTTCATGTGTAGTTAACCATAAAATGCCTTTTTGTGTGCTAGGTCCAATGGCATAATCATTAATGAGTTTTTATGTTCTTCTTTAATAGTCTAACTATTTATGTTTGGGTTATGTTTGAATCATTGATGAGTGGATGTATGATTACATAAGCATTTATTTTATGTGGAATGAGTTTGAGATCTTATGAATGATTTGAGGCATAGTAAACTCCTAGGATGGTATATAGGCTGGAAATCCGTAATGCAGCTCTTATGAGACTTATCGGTGAAACAATGTCATATACCATAGTTTTGAAATCAATTGTAGGTGATTAATTCGATCGATTAATACTTCAACTTCGATGTGATTAATGCAAACTTAGTATTAACATAAGAGATTAATATGTTTTATAGACAAGACAATTCTTTCCATAGTAAACCCCTATAACGGTATATAAGTTGGAAACTCGTGATGCAACTCCCGTGAGGCTTATTGGTGAAAATTTTCATGAGCCTAGAAATCACAATGAGAACGTGTTTTCTTGATTCACAGGTGTAAATAATGCCACGTACCATAGTTTTGAAATCAATTGTAAGTGATTAATTCAATTAGTTAATACTTAGGGGATGTTGTGTAAAGTTTAGATGTTCTGTAAACTTTGGGAATCATGAAGGATACTAACAATGGAATTACTGTTTGAAATTAACAATTTTGCATAAATGAGTAATGTTGATAGATCTTGGATGTATAGACGATTAGCACCTGATGGTTTCATTAATTCTGAGTTTGTTAAGGGAGTTGAAGCTTTTATTCATTATGCATGTTCTCAACCTGTATATATAGATGACCCAAAGATTAGATGTTCATGTAAAAAGTGCAAACACATTCGTTTCTTTCCTATTGATGAAGTGAATGGGCATTTGCTGAGAAAAGAGTTTGTCTCAAATTATTTTGACTGGACACGACATAGGGAACCATTGATTTGTAGCACCTCAAAAGGTAATGAAGTACAATCATCAGTGAACTTAAATGAGTTTGAAGGGGGATTGGATTTTGAACAAATAATGTGGATGCAAATGAAAATCCTTACATGCAAATAGTTTATGATGCAGCCGGTTATACCTTTCAGGAGAAAAATATAGAAAATCTTGAAGAAGAACTAAACCTATATGCAAAACAGTTTTTTAACTTACTACACTTAACTGACCAAGAATTATGGCCAAATTGTGAGATAATAACTCAATTGTCTTCAATTCTCGAATAATGAACATAAAGTCTGAAGGGTATATTTCTCATATTTTTAATTGTAGTTTTGATAAAATTCTTGGATGGTATAATGAATCATTTCCTCTTGATCATACAATGGTTGATAGTTTTTACAATATGAAGAAACTTATTAAGGGACTGGTTTGCTAGTTGAAAAGATTGATTGTTGTAAATTGGGATGTATGTTGTACTGGGGAGATGATGTGGAATTACAAGAGTACAAATTTTGTGGTCAATTTAGGTTAAAGCCTAGAAAGCATTCTATAAAACAGAAATTAGTACCCTGGAAGCGGATGTATTATTTCCTGCTAACTTCGAGACTTCAAAGACTATATGCTTATGATATTACTGCATCTCATATGAAATGCCATAATGAACATGGACAGGAAGATGGAATAATGAGTCATCCATCAGATACACTGGCATGGAAACATTTTAATGACAGCCATTATGAGTTTTCAGCTAAAAGTCGAAATGTTAGGTTGGGATTGTCGACGGATGGATTCCAACCTTTTGGTGAATATTCATCATGGCCAATCATAATTACTCATCATTTACCTCCATGGATGTGTATGAAAGAGGCATATATGTTCTTGACAGTAATTGTGTTAGGGCCTACAAATTTAAAGCATAAATTTGATGTATTCTTACAACCATTGATATCTAAATTGCAACATCTTTGGGAATATGGTGTTGAGACATATGATGTGTTTTTGAAACAAAATTTTATGTTGGGAGTAGCTTTAATATAGACCATTAGTGATTTTCCAGCATATGCCATATTGTCTGGATGGAGCATAATAGGAAAATTGGCTTGTCCTTATTGTGACAATGATTCTGATGTGTTTTATCTTCCAAACGGGGGCAAAATATGTTGGTTTGACAACCACAGAAAATTTCTTCTTCCAAATCATCCATTTACATGCAATAAACAAAAGTTCATTAAGAATAGGATGGTAAAAACACTTCCTTCCCTTCACAAAGCTGGTGAAGAGATATTGTAGGAGATTGAGGAATTGGGCTTGTTGATAATTACAGAATTTAAAGTTGATGAAGTTAATACAAGCATTAGTAAAAACTTTGGTTGGAGAAAACGAAGCATCTTTTGAGTTTTGCCATATTGAAAAACTAATTTGATACGTCATAATCTAGATGTGATGCATATTGAAAAAATATTTTTGACAATTTGTTCAATGTTATAATAAACATTGAAGGGAGGACAAAAGACAATGCAAAATCACGAGCTAATTTGAAAATTTTTTGTAGAAGGAATGAGTTACATAAGGATCTTCGCACCGGTAAATATCTGAACGCATGTTACACTTTAGAAAACAGAAGGAAATTTTTTGTGAATGATTGAAAAGTCTAAAGTTTTCTGATGGTTATATTTCAAACATAGCAAGGTGTGTAGACATGAGAAAGTACAAATTATTTGGTATGAAAAGTAATGAATGTCATGTGCTTATGCAAAGGCTAATTCCAATTGCAGCTGGGGAGTTGCTACCAAATAAGGTTTGGGAAGTTATAACAAAATTAAGTTTGTTTTTTAAAAGCTTAACATCGTCCAAGATAATGTTGGATGAAATGGAAAAACTATAAAGGGAAATTCCAATAATTTTGTGCAAATTAGAAGGGATTTTTTCTCCAAGCTTCTTTGACTGTAAGGAGCATCTACCTGTGCATTTAGCACACAAGGCTAAACTTACCAGTCTAGTTCAATATTGATGGATGTATCCATTTGAGAGGTAATTCAACAAAAATATTGTAATTGAAGTAATAACATATTTTAATAATAGAATTGTAATAATCGTATTCGCTAATGTAGGTATTTGCATCACTTGAAGAAAAATTCCAAAAAAAGGCTAGAGTTGAAGGTTCGATACGTAATGCTTATTTAGTGGAAGAAGCTAATACATTTTGTTCACATTATTTTGAGCCACATGTTCACACAAGAGAAAGAAAAGTTCCTCGTAATGACGATGGGGGAGGAATGGGTGATGTTGATGATAACTTATCCATTTTCACATATCCTGGACAAACATATGGACATTCAACAAAAAGAATCTTAATAGAGGAAGAAATTGAGGCTGCCTATGATTACATTTTATTGAACTGTCAAGAGGTTCAATCTTTCGTGAAGTAAGTTGAAATTGATTATTTGGGTTTTGAAATTTAGTGTTATACATAACTGAAAGACATAATAATGTTTTTATATTATACAAGGAATGGTTAAGCGAGCTAATGCCTGAGAAAACGCAGGATGATATCAATAAAGAAGTTAGAAGACACTTTCCTCAATAATTCGAGAAATATGTAAGTTTTCACTTACAGTTTTTGAAATGAATGAATTATAGGATTAAAGTGTTCAAATGAAATTATATTGTTTAATATGATAATTTCTTTTGTGTAAGCCGAAAATCCAATAGAGAACAAATTCAAATGTGATCTTACAAAAGGACCTTTGCGAATTGTTAAATCGTATCCGGTGTATTTCGTTAATGGATACAAATATCATAAAGAATATCATGGTCATAGCATGACAACAGTAAATAGTGGAGTTTGCACGCATGGAGAATTGATGGATCACTATGGTAAAATTATTGAGATACTTGAAATTGAGTACCTAGCATTGCCAATAAAGTGAAGTGTGATATTTAAGTGTGGCTGGTTTGATCCAACTCCAAATGTTGGTACAAAAGTGCATAGTCAATACAATCTAGTTGAAATTAACCAGCGAAGAAGATTTAGACAATTTGAACATTTCGTGTTGACAATGCAAGCGATCTAGGTGTATTATGTCCCTTTTCCAACTTACGACAAGATAAGTCAGATTGATTGGTCGTTTGCAAAGTTAAACCTAGAGGTATTTTTGAATCACATGGAAAAGTAGAACAGAGAATTGAAAGTGAAGCGCTTCAAGAAGATGTTTATGAAATAAATGCATCTATTACATATGATGATAATGAACCTTCAAATGATCCAAATAATGAATATATTGAAATTTCATCTGGAGAGAATGAGGAGGGCGAGAGATCTGAAGAGGAGCCTTAGTTTGATTCTAATTCTTCATAAAAAGAAAATGATGATGATTTTGATTTACAATTAAGTGCTGATAGCGATTTATTTGTGTTTATAATAGAATATTATATTCAACAAATCAATTATTGAATTTTCAATATATTGTTATATATTGAATTAAAATTGTTATGTTTCTGTAATATTCAATTAAATATGAATTTCAGGATCAAATATGCCACCAAAGAGAAAACAAGATATGATGCGACCAAAGTTCAAAACACAATTTGGAGCCAGTTACTGTCCAGATGAAGTATCACATTCTGCAATTGCAACCGAATCAGATGTCGTACCTCCAACTACTACACTTGCAGATGAGGCATCACCTTCCATATCTGTTACTACACCATCTATCACCCCTATACCGACAGAGATATCAGGGGTAAACGATGCAGATGAAAGAGGCGACCTCCAGCCTAGAGCTGAGGGAGTTGATGGAAGAACTTACATCACAATTGTCAACAATATGTAAGTGAAAATAGATGAAACACCATGTGTTTATAATTAACTTACAAGTTTAAATTTAAAAATGATATAAAATTTTTATATTAGGTTGATTCCGTTTGGACCGTGCTTGTGAAACATGACATCTAAATTCAAGGATAAGATTTACTTGAGGGTTACATATGGAAGAATATCTCTCAAGCAACAAAGAATTTTTATTATCAGGAGTTTTAGGTACAACAAAATGTATCTTTTGTATTTTTATTTAATTTTACATTTTAATTACATAAATATTGTAGGTTATAAGCACTTATTGTATGTTTTCCCTGTTTTTTCATAAAGAATTTTTTTGAAATTATGAATTTGACGTGGTTATTTATAAAGTATGGGAGAGACGAGCTCGTACACGTTATAGAGACTTTGTTGGTACAATACACAAAACTAGTGTATGACCTCCTTATATTTTTGAAGAAATATGGAGTTCTTGGCAGCAATATTGGACATCACCTAAGACAATGTCTATTTCAAAGAGTAATTCTACTAATAGACGTGGAGGACCGAGGAGAGAGAGTCTTTCCGTACATACTAAAAAATCTATTATCCACTATGAGCATACAGAGAGGCCTGTAAGTATCTACAATTTACACCTTGTCATTTTTTTTACTTTGATGTATTTCAATTTAATTCGATGTGTGAATTTTGGAATAAAAATATATGTATTATGGAGAATGACAATGTTATAAATATCTGGTGCCATATATGACTTGTTGTTGAGTTATTTTTTTGTTCAACAGGGGGTAAATATCATAAAAATAGAGAAAAACTCTATCGAAATTTTTAAAAATTGTAGTTCACTTATAACATTTTATTCTGATGCAAGAAAAGTCTATACATATGAAGCCTACACTCCGTTAGCTTTTTTTGCATACGTACACTAAGAAGTATGACGGTGTGACCTTCGTCAATACCCGATGTAGAGAACTAAATGTATGTGAAATTTATGCTTTAATAGTAATACTTAATAATTATCACTTATTACCATAAACATTACCTTCTGATATAACCAAATACAAGAAAATATTCAACAACAGTCTCAATAGTCTGAAAATGTTGATGAGAGTCAAACCTATCTTCATGCAGTGGGTGGTTGGAATCGTTGTGGAAGGATCTTCGGCTCAGGTCCATTTGTGAACACATGTTACTCGCAATTCTTCACATCCAGTACAGCAGCATCTAGTAGGCAGTTCGCATCCACTGAAGTCCATGAGCTTCGGAGTACAGTACAGACATTGACAACTCAGTTGCAATAGCCGATGGAATATATAGCCCAACTCCGTAATGAGATGGATGAGTTGAAGGGGAGGGACAACACCTCATCGCAGTAGTCAGAGCATCTGCGTTCGCCAAATGAATAGCGTACTTGTACACATTTCGTATGAATTAAATACTTATTATGTACAAAATAATTTTTATTATCAATTAAGATAATTTTTACTTTATATCATCAATCAATTTTTTGTTTTAACAAATTAAACATAGAAACAAATCAAAATATTATCAACAGATAACTGATAACTGTATAAATTATGCATCAACCATAAGATTATCAAATAAAATTAAATGCAGGGAAAATTAAAAAATAGTTTTAGTAAATTTGCCGACGGAAAAACAAAGTTTGCTGGTAAAATCTATTCAATTTACTGACATATAACTAAGAACTGTCGGTAATGTTAGTCGATAACTTTATTTACCAAAACAATCTTTCCGTTGCTAAACTTACCGACAACACAAAATTACCATCGGTATATTCACCAATGGTAACACAAATTATTCATCGGTAAATTAGCGACATAAAATAGGTAGTTCTTTGCAAATTATTACGTACGGCTGCTTTTCTAACGCCTTTGTCCGTTAGTAAATTCCATCGTTAACTTAGCTTACCGAGGGGATGTGTAGGTTTTCTGTCGGTAATATCTGTCACTAAACTCCATTTTTCTTGTAGTGCTTGCTAAAAATTTTCAGCTTGCCTCCTCTTAATCTTGTCTTCATGGGCTTACAAGGAGCCCTCTAATTGTTTAAGTTTCAATGAGTCTAGATCTTTAGACTCCTCAGTGACAAACCATATAAGCAAACTTTAGGGTTAGGGAACGAAGAATTCTTTCTACCACTCGAACATCTTTAACCTTATCTTCACACCTCTTCATTTGATTCACAAGGGTCTTAACATGTGAACAGTAATATGAGACTAATTTGGATTCCTTCATGCATAAAGATTTAAAATCACCTTTTCACCTTGTCAATTCCTTGAAAGGAATTTTGCAAAATCTCCCATGCTTCCTTTACTGTGGTTGCATCGGTCACCTTCTCAAACATTGAATCATCTACACATTAATGGATGAGAGTAAGGGCTTGTTGATCCTTTTTCTTTATCTTTTCCAAAGCATCCTTCTCATTGTGAGACAAGATGACTTCATTTTGAGATTGCATAAAACCTTTCTCTACAATCTCCTAAACATCTTGTGAGCCAAATTCGACTTTTATGTGAAGACTTCACATTTTATATTTTTTTATGAGGCGAGAAAATTGGAATGAGTATACTCCACTATTGTTTCCATTTCTTAAAGAATAATCGAGCCTTGATATCACTTTATTAAGAGGAGAGGAAGATTTAGAGAGAAGAGGATTATCTAGGAGAAAGAGATTGTATCTCACTTGATTGATTTTAACTCTGAGTACAAAGGGGTATTTATAAGTACAAAAGATGACCTTTAAAATATAAGTACATATACTTATCAATAAACCCAAATAACCATAAATCAATCAGATTTAATTATTTAACCAATACATGAACATAATTAAACACCTAAAAATGAACTTGACCGCCATATATCTAAGGAAAATTTAATCTAGAAATAGTTTTAAATTAACTTTTAACATATAGACATTCCCTTCTTTCTTTGAAAGCAACATGGCTCTTACTCCGTGATACTGTTAAAGTACCAATACGACTATCATATAACATAAAAAATGACCCCAATTTTGGGTAGAAAAGAATGAGTGTTTTGTTGATTGAAAACCTCAATCGTCTTGTTTTGTAAAGAACAAGTACCATATTTGCAGCATAATCAATGTTAATAAATAGCAAACACTAAAGTTGTCCTTAATTCTATCTAAAACGTATACATCAAACTTGTAGTGTCTGGTTAAGCTTGCTAAAGAAAAGTCAAAAAGAAGAAACAAATAAGCAACGAAAAGTGCATAAGTCTAAAAAATGAAGCATCCGTTAGTCTTTTTTACTGCTTCATGCAAGTCTATAGAGGAGAAGAGAGTATGGTGTATTAAACTCAAATGTTGATCCAAAAGCTTTCTGAAGATTCATATAAATGAATGAAAGTATAGATGCTCAATCCATTTAGGGACAAAGGTTATAGTCCGATATAGATAGATATATATGCTTTATGAAGGCAAATTGAGGTGAGGAGACAGAACAAGTAATGAGGAAGGACAAGACCAATTCTGAGAACAACTTTAGAGTATAGTTAAAGACACAATCCATTGTCTTTGTTAAATGTGCATCATGTTGCGGCAAAAGAATAGGTCAACTAATCTAGTTGTTAGTATCAAATAAATAATACAGTTGTAGATTTTATATCCCTTTTCTTTAGGCTTTAGTTAATATTTTCTTGTTACAACCATGTTTATATAAGCAACATGTTTACGATGAATAAAGTTGTATCTGATAGCTTCTGTATATCAGAAATACTTACAAAAGTTCCTCCATTCTTCTATTCAAAATATTACTTACAAATCAGCAAAGTTTCAACATATTTTTCTTTTAAAAAAACCAACAAAATTGGCATCAGAGTTTCTTGAGGGACCTGAGAGGTTAGTAAGCTTAAAACCAAACACCAACCCCACAATGTCGATAGAGAATTCATACAATGTTGGCACACCAATTTTCACTGGCTCAAATTATCAAATTTGGGCAGTGAAAATGATAACCCATTTGCAAGCTCATGATCTTTGGGAAGCTGTTGAAGAAGGCTTTACTTTACAGTTGCCTAATAATCCAACAGTTGCCCAAATGAAGAATTACAAGGAAAACAAGGCCAAGATGTACAAGGCAATGTCGTGTTTGTTTTCAACTCTACCTGAAGCTTTCTTCACCAAGGTAATGAATATGAAGACAACCAAAGAAGTTTGGGATCACCTACAAAAAAATTTCTAAGGTGATGACAAGATAAGGCGAATTCAAATTCTCAATTTGCGTTGGGAATTTGAAGTTCAACAAATGAAAGAGGCAGAAACAATTAAAAATTATGCAGATAGACTTGAAACGATTATGAATCAAGTCAAGATACTTGGTGAGGATGTTCCAGAGAGAAGAATTGTGGAGAAAATTTTGGTTACATTACAAAAAAGGTAGGAATAAAAAATTTCCTCCCTAGAAGAAACTAAAGATGTTGCAAGCTTGTCACTTTTAGAGCTAGTAACTTCTTTGGAGGCTTAGGAACAAAGAAGATTGATAAGACAAGGGAGGATAGTAGAAGAAGCATTACTAGCAATAACACAAATTCAAACTAGGAATAAAGGCAAGAAGAAGAGGGACTTCAAAAAGAATTTAAGAAGTTCTAAAGATGCCGATGGCAATATTCAATGTCAGCATTGTAAAAAGGCCAATCATCCTTCAAACAAATGTTGGTGGAGACCTGACATAAAGTGCAAAAAATGTGGTCAGCTTGGTCACATAGAGAAAGTTTGCAAAAGGAAAGCTAATAAACAGGAGGATTATGCTCA
>JANZXV010000004.1:26178885-26189896 GCA_027576455.1 Erythroxylum roigii
AGTAAGTCAGCTTCAGCGGCTCCGGGAGTGACCATCAGTCAGGGTTCACTACTCGGGCCAGTCGGGCCTCGGGTTCGAGGTCCGACACAAGATGCTTGCTGCATGAGAAGAATTTGCCTAAATCATTTTGGGCAGAGGCAACCAACACAACAGTCTTTTTATTAAATAGGCTGCCAACAAAAGCTTTGCAGAAACAAACACCTTTTGAGGCCTGGTATGGTTATAAACCATCCCTGCAAAATTTGAAAATATATGGTTGTTTGTGTTTTTCTCATGTGCCACAGGTGAAAAGAGATAAACTAGACAAGAAGGCTAAACCAGGAATATTTGTAGGCTACAACACAGTCTCAAAAGCCTATAGAATTTTTCAGCCTCAAACAAGCAAAATATTGATCAGTATAGACGTGCAATTCATGGAGACAGAACAATGGAGCTGGAATGACACAAAAATATATCAAAATCCAGAAGTTATTCAATTCCAAGATGACAACATCGATGACATTCCAGTGAGAGGAACCAGATCAATCTTTGATATTTATCAGAGATGCAATGTTGCAGTTTTAGTACCGCAATGCTACAAAAAAGCTGAAAAAGACCAAAAATGGATTAATGCAATGAACGAGGAGCTGAAAATGATTGAAAAAAATCACACCTGGAAACTAGTAGATAGGTCTAAGCATAAGAAGGCCATTGGAGTCAAGTGGTTTTTAGAACCAAACGGAATGCTGATGGTTCTATAAATAAGCATAAACCTAGGCTTGCTATCAAGGGTTATGCGCAGTTATATGGTGTAGATTTTTTAGAGACTTTTGTCCCAGTGGCAAGACTTGACACCATCAGGATGATACTAGCAATTGCAGCGCAAAAAAACTGGAAAATATTTCAGCTTGATGTCAAATCAGCTTTTCTTAATGGTCATCTACAGGAGGAGATATTTATTGAGCAACTAGAAGGCTTTCTTATTAAAGGAGAAGAAGACAAGGTATATTTGCTAAAAAAGGCTTTATACAGATTAAAGCAGTATAGTAGAATTAATGAACATTTATTGAGTTTGGGCTTTAAAAAAAGTTTAAGTGGATCCACCTTGTACATTAAAGTAGTTGGTTCTGATTTGATCATTGTCTCTCTCTATGTTGATGATCTACAGGAAGTAATGCAGAATTTGTCAAGAAGTTTAAAGAAGAGATGATGAATGTCTTTAAGATGATAGATCTTGGAGAAATGGCATATTTTCTTGCATTAGAAGTGCAACAAAGAGAGAATGAAGTCTTCGTTTGCCAACAGAAATATGCAAAGGAGATTCTCAAGAAATTCCACGTGGAGGAATGCAAGGCCACAACAACTCCTATGAATCAAAAAGAAAAATTCAGGAAGGATGATATGTCTGAAAAAGTTGATGAAGGTCTCTACAAAAGTCTAATTGGGTGTCTTATGTATCTTACTGCAACAAGACCTGATATTATGCATGCAGTAAGTTTGCTTTCAAGGTTTATGCACTGTCCAACTGAGGTGCATTTTCAAGCAGCAAAAAGAATCGTCAGATACATCAAAGGCACTATCGACTACGACATTAAGTTCACTCACTGTCCAGATTTTAAGTTTCATACGTTTGCTGACAGTGATTGGGCAGGTTCTGTTGATGACATGAGGAGTACAACTGGTTTTTGCTTCAGTTTTGGATTAGGTATATTTTCCTGGTGTTCAAAAAAACAAGAGATGGTTGCACAATCAATAGCTGAAGTGGAATATGTTGCTGCCACAGCTGCCACAAATCAAGCTTCGTGGCTTCGGAAAATTCTTGCAGATTTACAAATGAAACAAGAGAAGAGTACAAAGATTTATGTGGACAACAAGGCTGGAGTTTCAATTTCTAATAATCCTTTATTCCATGGAAGAACAAAGTATTTCAAGATCAAGCTCTATTTCTTGCGAGAAATACAAAGAGATGGTGAAATTCTTTTAATCTATTGCAAAACAGAAGATCAACTTACAGACATCCTAACCAAGGCTCTTCCTAAGACAAGATATGAAATTCTAAGAAGAAAACTTGGCATCGGCGGCAACAGAAGCAAGGAGGAGTGTTAAATGTGCATCATGTTGAGGCAAAAGAATAGGTCAACTAATCTAGTTGTTAGTATCAAATAAATAATACAGTTGTAGATTTTATATCCCTTTTTTTAGGCTTTAGTTAATATTTTTTTTACAACCATGTTTATATAAGCGACATGTTTATGATGAATAAAGTTGTATTTGATAGTTTCTGCATATCAGAAATACTTACAAAAGTTCCTCTGTTCTTCTATTCAAAATATTACTTACAAATCAGCAAAGTTTCAGCATATCTTTCTTTTAAAAAAACCTACAGTCTTAGACTTTGACTTCCTCTTGTTACTGCTCAAAGACTTTCCTTAATGGGATATGTTAATCTTCACTAACAATTAGACATGGGATCAACGTAATTCCCTATGCATGCATGAGACCAGTCTCCTTTCTTCCATATATTTCCTATATCTTAGCTCTCGCTAGAAGAGTACTTAGCTTCTGTTGTTCTGTTGAGCTTGAAATGAACATCTTTGCATACTTTCTGAGCATGGTCATGACTATTCTGTGTTCTTTTAATTTTCTTTTATCCTTTCTTTTTCCTATTTTATATGCCAAATGGAAACACTTGCAGATGTTATTCAATAGTGTTGCATTATTCACATATCTCCTTCTTATTTGTGTACACAAATTTGAAGCCTTAAACCATACAATGCAACTCATAGATTAGTTGACCGCATTCATTCAACAAAATTATGAAACAAAACTGTAGAATAGAAGGTCATGTCAAGCACAGTGGTTTGAAATTTTAAGTCTGGTAGCTGCAATAGGTGTTGTCTTGTTTCCGAAAATGGAGACCACTTAGATATCGAATAGCGAGAGAACCTGCGTTAGTTAAGAGAGGGTTATGACGAGCTTTATGTTGAATTGAGTTGTCTTGAGCAGCCTGAAGTGTTGAAACTAGTGGAGGAGTTAGCAATGACAGTGAAGGTGAGAAAGAAGAAGAAGCTGAAGGGAAAGCTGATTGGGTTCAAGTGTAAGCGGAAATTGGAGTTGATGATCCTAAGCATAATTCGAAGTTGCATGGACCAAAGCAATGAAGATCAAGGTCAGAAAAATGAAGATCAAACTCTAATAAGGGAAATTCAGTGCAAGAGGGAAGAAAAAGATGGAATGAAAACAATCTTGGAGAATCTGGAAATTGCAGCTTGAAGAAGAACAGAACAAAGAAGTGCAAAAAACCAGCAGAAGTTTGAAGTAAATTTCAAGAAGTTTAATTAGCCAAATCAAGATTAGTGTTAATCAAAATGCATGAAGCTGAAGCATTTTAATCTCACAACTGACAACCGAATTTGGAGTGTCAGTTTTGTTCCTTGAAGAATCAAGCAGCAGCTGTAAAAAATCAGATCCTGTTTTTGCCAAAAGCCAAGTTGATCACTTTTGTGTTTTGCCAAATGAAGAAACTCTTGTACTAGACTAGCTTTATCCCTCAATGCACATTGTAGCAAGTTTTAAATGTCTTACCAATGTCAGATTCAGTTATGAAAAAGACAAGGGAATTGGTTTTGTATTTTTTGCAAAATCGGGTAAAGATTGTATTAGCTTAGTTTTTACTCATCAGTTTATGCCTTTGCTTTTTAGTTACTGTCAAGATGTATCAAAGGTTAGAGCTGATATAAAGCTCATGATCTTCATCATTTCTAAGTGTAAGGAAAAAGTTTGAAAAAACATCAATACCAAAGTTCATTACCATTTTCCAAATTACATATATGTTCACTACGTTCAGCTTGCTATTTTTTAAGAAGTAGAATAGCAGTTGTAGGTTCTGATTGTCAAAAACCTGAAGTTGGTTTCTTGTTTTAGCATATGAGAGTGAGAGCAAAATCCAACAATACACAACCTTCAATTCTTTTACATGATTTACTTGCATTGTCATTTTAGTTTTGATTCCAGAAGTAGTTTTAGTTCTAAGAGAGTGAGTAGCTAAGTCTGCACGTATACAAAACTCATAGTTTACATTCAGAAGTTTTTCGGATTCAAAGGGAAAGTTACAACCATCTCTTAAATTCACTACTCTTTCACCATACAAACACCAATTTGTGAGAGGAGTTCGAGTTGTATTTCATTGGAGTTACATTTCGCATTCCAATTACAAATCTGAGAACAGAGTTGGGAACATAATTCGGCTAGCTGAAGTTGGCGTGAACAGTGGAGAAGGTGTTCGATATTTTGGCTCAACCAACATTCTTGCTCGACAGGTTGCAAAGGGAAGGTGTTATCTTCAGCTCCTGGAGGCGTATCTTCAAGACTTTAAGGAGTTTCTAAGCAAGGGTACTGATGTTATTGATCAGTGGTCAAAGCTTGGAATAAGTTTCTCATGTTACACCATAATTAAAGCTGCTTAAGAAAGGAAAATTAACTTGTTCCAAGTTCAAGTTCATCACGAAGTTTGATCAAATGTAGGCAATCCCCAAGGAGTTACAATATCCCATGCAGTACCTGACATGAAGTTTGTTTTAGTTCTACGAAATTACGTAACTCTCTGCACTCTAAATATTTCCTACACATACTGAAATGAGGTAATATATTCTACAAAAAGTGCTCAATTTCGCTAGCCATTGTGGCCTTACACTTCCATAAAACCTATTAGTACGTGGTACAAGCATTAGAATATAATGTTTCTCAACTTACATATACCTAATGAGATGTTTGACAAGCACTAAAGACCAAAGTGGATATAACCAATAGAAGTGTGATGATAAGAAAGCGCCCGGGAAAAGACTCAAGACAACTTACAATATCTTCCTGTCATTGCAATCTTTACAAAAGTATACAACTGGTGGTTCCTACGTGAAAAATCACCTCTTCTTGTTGCTGTTTCTCTCTTCTTTTCTTTTTGGTATATTTCCCATTTGATTCCTGGCAATCATTGAGTTGTAAACGTGACCTGCTTCAAGGATAGTCTTGCTCTTGTTTCAGGTCTCATGTTTCCTCAATCAGGTGAATTCTCCAGCTATCCTTGAGATTGCTGAGTATGTGCCAAAACAAGCACAGATCACTGCCACACTAATGGTAAAAAAGCAAGCCATGGTCTGGAGAAAGAGAGAAAGATTCATAAACACCATAGCTTTTATAATACATTGTATAAATTTGGTGAACAAGGATCTAATAATTTACCTGCAACTTGTTCACATGTTCGCGGAGTATGATGAGATAGCATACACATGGCAAGATAACAGCCTGACAGGAAATAAGTACGTGACAATTTCATTATATCAATATCTGCAGTTTTTGAGAATCAAGGATTGAGAATTTTCCACTAAGATAGAACTTACAACAATCATTGCAAGTAAAGATCCGATTAAGGCCATCAGGTAGCCTGTACCAAATAAAACATAAGAGATTGTCACTAAAGAACTGGTCCTTGGATTTTTGAGTTAAATCTTGGGGTGTTCTACACCTTTCTGGACTCTATGTTATCAGAGAAACATCTAAAACTGAAATACAGAATGATTGGAACAGTTCTTACCGAAGAAGGGTAATGTCAGTCCAACAACTAAAGTTGAAATTACTAATATCGTTCTGATGACTAGCGAAACAAAATAAGGATTCAGCTGAGTTGAGGGGACTAGTTCCTCCAAACTCGATGCAACAGGTGTAATAAGCAATGCATACTTTGCCATGGGGGTCACAACCTGCAAAACTTGGACAAAACCGAGTATTAAGTCATATATTGTAATGTTTCAAATCAATCTTCCAATTATTCATCTATAAAACGGAGAAGTTATCTAAATAACACAAGAAATTTAAACCAGTTCTTCATCGTACCGTAGTCCAGACTGCAATTTTTGAAGCCAAAAGTTCGCTAGGCATGTTTAAAGTGAACTGAGATTTGACTGAGTCACCAAACATCAGATAGCCACATACTGCTACTGCAGCGTTTAGAAACCAAACAAATACGAAGCTGCAGAATAAAAAACATTAGTTACCAAAGCGATCGAATCCTTAACACTCATATTGGGTCAGAATATAGTTGCAGATGTGAGAAGCAAAGATAGGTAAAAAGTAATGGCTAAACTGAACAAATGTAAGTAACGAAAACAACATGAAGGAGCATATATTTGAAGTAAAGGGAGTTTAATTAACCTGGTTTGTAGAACTGATGAAAACTTAGATGGATCTTTCATGGAAGTGTATATATTTGGAAAAACCGAGTGACCTGAGAAACCAAACCCGAAAATTCCAACTGCAACAGGTAAATTTGCAAGGTCTAGAACTGTTCCAGTTGGATGGAATCCGACTTTGTCCACCACTCCAACCCATAACAAGCAAAGACCCAACAAAGCTGATGCACCTAGTCCTCCAACTGAATCAAAAAGCCATAAAAGATCAGCTGCTATACCTGTTAACAAATCTAGATAACTGTTTCAAAATTAAGGACAGAAATGGGAGCTCAAGATGTAAGAAAAGGGACTATGGCCAGGAACCTGAAAGATATGATAGTAAACTAAGGTCTCGGAGCCAGACAGTTGGAAGAACAACAAGAGTTGATATTAAGGAAAATGTTTGATTTGAATCAAGGTGCATGCCGGCGAAGTTCATGCTCGTGTTTGGGAAGACAGTTGACAAGTTATCAGCCATCATGATTATGAACTCCACACAAGCTGCCTACAAAAGTAAGCTAAAGTTTAGTAACACGAACACAACACCAGAATACATAAAAGAGGTGAAAATACGGGAAAGATTTGCTGCACTCACATACAACTCAAGATACAGAAGTATCTGCATTGAATAAAAAAGAAGAAACAACTGTTAGTTCTTTTGACTGAAACAGCTTGGACTTCTCATTGTAATCAAGCGAATGTAACTACTAAACAAAGAACAGTGTTATGTTTGCTCATATATTATCAGTTTTTCAGACTTACTGATGTTGCGATGCGACCTGGCCTACCAAAAGCTGCCTGCCCTATATCGGGGTAAGTATGGAGTCCAGGAGAGCTTTCCAAACATTTCCACAATAAAGTCGCAGTATAGTAACAGATGATAGCTATGATCGAGAGCAATATGATTCCTGACCACCCTGATTCTTTGAGCGCATATGGAGTTGTTAGTAGTGATATACCACACAGTACATTTGTTCCTTCACAAAAAAACATGAACAGATAAAGTCAGTTTTTCATCTGCACGCACCATTACCCTGCCTGCATTTCATTAAAATTCAATTGACTGATATCTTCTGACAATTAAGCTGTTTACAGAAGAACAAGAAACAGAAATAAAACGTATGTTTAAACAAATTTTACTTCTTACCATTGATGGTTGCTTGAACAAGGGAACTTTTATTTTCTCCTTGAGAAATTTCATTACAAGTTGAATGTGATCGATGCGATATAGACACATCCGCTGGTAGAGTTGAGGTAGGAAATTCCTTGTCTGAAATGTGTTCGGGAAGGAAAGGTCTACTTAGAGGAGAATTGGAATCAGAAAGTTGACTCCTCTTGTATGTGAAAGAACTAGTTATTCCAGTCGCATTAGTCCCTTTTAAGAAACTAATTGAAGGAGGGGTCACACTGACCATGTCAATCGACTCCCTGCACAATTTTTCATTCAAGTTAAAACTCTCGGAATATCCACTGGGAGTGTCTTTAAGTTTTTCCTTCCCAGCTTAAGATTTGGTATAGATACATTGTTAAATAACTCTCTGCGTTTAGTTAATTAAACGCAGAAATTGGATTTACCTGATAAAAGAAAACTTTTACAAGGTTAAGTTACCTGTAACTCTGGGGCCAAATTTGAGTCTCAGAATCAGCACTGATACGAGACTGGCACCGAGAAGGACTTATCTTATCCTCTGAGTCAGTTTCAGAATCATCTTCACAAACCCTTTCCGCTTGGTTTTCTTCATCATCTGTTTGAAACTCATCTCCACGATGATGTGGCCCCATATCCTCATCTCTTTTCATCTCTTCTACAAATCAAACAACACAACAGATAAACGCGAAGTTACCCTTCTTTCTTTAAATGGGTGGAATGGTTCACCTATTGAAGGATGCATGCAGAAACTTGGATGTCACAGATGTCTAAGTTAGTTCTGTCAAATTTCCTTTCACAAATCAAGCAGAACAAAAGGATAATGGAGGGCAGCTAGGATTCGCATGCATAATTCAAATGGAGACGCGTGAGATACGAAATTCTACATTCATGTGTAGTGTTACAGATGTCAATTTGATCACATGTCTATTAGTACGGGAAGATTTGGAATCGGTAACCCGACTATTAATAGAAACCAAACAACATGGAAAATCCAGGAAAATCCCACTTCGTAACTTTCCTATAATTTCCATCCTTTTAAAACTCCATCGTACAACAAAGAATAAGCTAATGATCTCAGCGGGTTCCTTAGTTTCAGGAGTATTTTCAGGAGTTATACTATTTGCAGAACCACTTGTATATTATGCAGTTTTCTTGTCACTTTCAGGAAGTTGCTCTACCGCTAGGTCAACAGGCAGAAAGATTTCAACGTTCGTTTTTCTGACAGATAAGAGATGTTTACGTTTTCTGATGTATGAAGAATCGGTTCATGTAATCTGTTACCTTGAATATGCATGTTGAGAATGGAGAATCAGAATTCTGAATATAATTGTTAAGGAGTTCAGGTTACCTCTTGTTGACGGAAGCAGCTTGTTGATAGCTAGAACCAAAAGTCACCAATCTACTTCTCTTCGTAGAGTTAGAAGTACTTGAGTAGGCATTACATGATTTATACCTTACATAATTATTGTTAAGAGTTGTATATAAAGTCGAATTATGAGATTACATAGGATTTGAACATAACCAAACTACTTATTTGATTTGGACAATCATAATTCAAACCTGGTATAAGTGTATAACTATCCCGCCTGCTAACTAGTTATGTAAACGTTTTGCTTGTTCCAAAGGCAAATCCGGTTTGCAAGGAGGGTGATATCGGAAAATATTGTATAGTATTGACATCATCAAAATTTTGCAAAAGTAGAAAAGATAGTAAAAATAGGTCAAATCTCTGGTAAGTAAATAAAATTAGGATATTATATATTTTCATTTTTTAAAAATATTAGACACTTCTTATGATGTTAATAGTCAAATAAGATTATAACTTTATCTATATAAAATCTTTAATCAATTGTTAAAAAATCGAATTGGTTCAGTTAATTCAATCGCAAAAATTTTGAACCGATCATCTTTTTTGTTTCAGTTTCTAACTTTTCGATTTAATTTACTTTAATAACCATTGTTATTAAACATTGATTGCTTTTTTATTTAACCAGTCAATTTCTTTTAACTAATCAATTTTTATAATTAGAATAAACAAATTAATTATAATTTAATAATATATTTTTTCAATTAAACTTCAAATTTTATGAACAAGTTTCTTAATAATATTTCAACTACTTTAATTTATTCAATCTTTAATGGTTTTTATAACTAGTTGAATTTTTAAACTTTAAACTTCTTATCTTATCAAATTAATTTTCATTTTAATTTTTAAAACATTGTTTATTATTGCGATAAGATTCTAAAGATAAAATAAATTTTTTATTTAATATGTTTATCATTAGTTTCTCTTTTATAATGTTATTGTCAGATAAGATTACAGCATTATCTTTATAGTATTTAGGATTCTAAATATAGTATAAGATTTTTTATCTGATGTGTTTCTTTAATTCATTCACTTATATTATGAATTATATGTCTTTTTAAATATTTAAAAATATTCAAAATCTGGAATTTAGTTGTTGATGTTTGATATTCTTCTTGATCTAAAGTTGATTTGGCTTTACATTTTGTCTTGAAATCAAACAGTTAAAATTTGACCATTGACACATGAGTGCTTACAAGTTCTTTTATTCAAGTAAAAAGTTTCAAGGACTTCATTTGGACTTCGAGACACGAGCGATTAAAGGTTTATGTGCTAGAAAGTTAATCCTATCCTAAACCCAAAGGGTGTGTATGCATGCAAGTTTGTGAGATCAACTTACGATTCCAGACCAACTTAGCATGTGTCAGGCTCCTTCAAACTTGAAAGGTGTGATGACTTGAGATTCAAAGGCATCAATATGGCGTTGAATACTACAATCCTTGATACACGCATGCATAAAAAGGTGACAGTATCTCCAACAAGATCATCATAAAGCCCTATAAGAGAAAGAAATATGAATATATTTGAGAGTATAAAATAAAAAAAATTCTTCTTGATCCCAAAAAAATAAAAAGATGACGATGCAATAAGAGAAACATAATAGTCGATCTATCCATTACTTAATATATGTACACAAATAATAATATTTAATATAAAAAGATGAGTCAATAATTTTGTGAGAGTGATGATGAACTACACCTACTTATGTCCTAAATAAAAGTGATGAACATCTTACTTTTATAAATATAGTCCACAATAACATATACTTTAGAAAGACTTTATATAACATTTACAAATCACTAAAAAAAGTGAAATGTTTATGAACTACATAATTTTGTATTATTAACATCAATCTTATAACTTTATTTTTCTTCAAAAATCATATGTGAAAATAACATAAAATTCTTTTATAAATCATTAGTTAAAAGAATAACGTGAAAAATATTTTTCTAACTAATGTTCACTTATTAGAATATGCATATATCCTCTTCCATTAATATAGATTGTTAAAAGAATTGTCACTCTTAAGTTTTTTTTTTGGAAAAAAGAAAGAAGAAAAGGCATTAATAAAGAATGAAAGTTAAATCTTACAAGAGGGTCTAGGGGATACCCATTGAAACAAGAGACGTGAAAAGTTTTTAGCTGCTCAAAACATAGAGAGAAAACGATAGTAATAATTGGAGAAGGTTGGAGCTGCTGAGTAATCAATTTATAA
Source organism: Erythroxylum roigii (assembly GCA_027576455.1). NCBI lineage: Eukaryota > Viridiplantae > Streptophyta > Magnoliopsida > Malpighiales > Erythroxylaceae > Erythroxylum > Erythroxylum roigii. The sequence goes on from JANZXV010000004.1 coordinate 26,189,820, forward strand.
ATTGAGCTCTTTGATGCTGTCAAGGGTTTCAGAGATGAGAATATTTATTCGTTTGGAAAACATATTACAAATATTTT
>JANZXV010000004.1:26198970-26209804 GCA_027576455.1 Erythroxylum roigii
AAACTTACTAAAACAACTATAAATGTAAAATAGTAATGACTTGAATGATAATTCACTCGCATGTCTTGGTTGAATTTAGGATTAAACATACTAAGAGTTATTATAAATTTATATAAAAATGTGTGTAAATTGATACTGTATGAAACTAATGATGTCAATTAAAGACATTATGATTTTTCAATTGAATTTTTAAATTAATTTTAGAATAAATTCACGAAGACTTATTACAATCTTCGTATTTAAATTTGTTAAAATACTTTAAATTTAGACATATATGTGAATTGATAAAGTATTAAAGCATAACTTCTTAATCATGTATTAATGAATAAAATTAAATTTAAATTATAAGTTATCAAAGCCTAACTTGCAACTATTTGTTTATTCATACCTTTATAATTTTTTAAAGTCATGTTCTTATAAGTTATTTTACACATAAACAGCTAGTTTTATCAAACATCAAATGATAAACAACTAATACAATCCGCTGGTCAAATCAACTAATAAATGATAGAATCAACTAACAACTAATGCATTCAGCTGTTTGTCAAACGAGGCTTATATATCTAACAAGTCCTGTAATGCTAACGGAGATTGAATTCCGTGTTTTCAAATAAGGCTGATAATGCTGACATAGTCATGTCCTAGGCCGTAGATCTCACTTTCTAATTTCAAGACAATTCATAGACTGTGGTACGTATATATATGTCTTCTTTTGGACATGGCTTGTGAATGGTCATGTCTCATACTATGTTCAGTACAAAATTCTGTCACACCAACAGGCATGGACTTCTGCTTTTCAGAAAAGGACGTATCCCATGTCGTGTTATGACTTGTAAAAAATCATCAAGGTGCTTCCTAAAATACCCGTGTATATGAGTCATACACAACAAATAGCAAAACCATACTTCATTTAATATTTTTTCATCATACAAATTCATAAGTTGAAAATATATGATCTAATTATCCAAAATCACCATGCAAATCCAATTACCACACAATATACAATTCATTCATTTCCATTTTTCATAAACAATCAAAAGAAAATGCTTCAATCATAAATTTTATTTACAAAATGCTTTCACCTAAAATAAACTGTACCAACTTAATTTCCTTCACTTTCTCCTAAACGTTTATTTTTTCAACTCATTGAACATATTAACTATCGAGATATGAACATGCGTTTTCTATTCAGTCAAATATACTAAGAAATCCTAAAGAAACTCCTTAGGAATATCCTAATTTTCTCTACTTAGGTATATCTAATCGAACCACTCTAATAACTTGAGTAAAATGAGATTCCCTTCACCAAAATTTCCGTACATCAAAGAAAGTCAAAAAGATACCAAAGAATTTGGTTTGAGTTTTGCGCTTTTGGATGATTTTTAGCGATGAGGCAGAGTAGAGAGTTGGAGAGAGGAGAAGCAATAAGGGGTTATCTTTCACGTGGTTTTCAGATGAAATCTCCTTTTGCCTTTTGTCCTCTTGTAAAACTCATCCTCTCCTCTACTTTCTTAAAGAATCCAGTATTACAAGAAATTTTCAGCTCTCTATGTTCATTCCTTAATTTAAGTACAATCTGCATCCTCCATGAACAAACCAATGGCAGCTCCACGCCAACAAACCAAAGGGTCACTGAGCCATATTCCAAAACACAACCCAAGTTGAAAACTATAATGTAAAAATTGGTTTGCTTTCTCCGGCATCATCTCAGAGTAGTAAGAAGCTTAGTTACCAATATTCCATACAAGACAGAACGAATATGACTCTAGCCAACTTCATCCCTGCATCCAGTGCATGATAAAATACAAAATAATATGCTTAGCATGCATCATAATAACAAAGAAACCAATAGAATAATGCAGGTGAAGACTGCATTCCCACTCTGTTTCTTTGTTCCATACCATCATTTCACTTCAAGACATAAAGAAGTTAAACCTCTAGCAAAATTAATAAACAACATCGAAGATCCTCCCGACCTTTCCCCATTTCCTTGCTTAAAAACTACAGTGAAATAAAACTGCACAGGATAAGCTCATATCAGAATGATTATCTACTTTCTCTGCAACTTACAGCATGCTTTCACAAAAGAATGCAGCAAATTTGTTCATACCAAATAAAAGGACACAAAGACAAATAAACTGGGCGCTGTGACTGTGCATACTCGGGGAAGCAATGATATAGAGAGCTGAACCAAACTAGTTAAGAAGTAAAGCTCATTAAAGTGATTTTTAGGCATCAAGATCATCCCTAAGAATATTAAAAATTGGCATACTCCAAGTGGTCTAAATTTAGCAGATGAACCATAAACATGACAACATTAGCATCTATTACAATCACATACCTAGCATAGATCACAACAATCCTAAGTATGCCTTCATCTTTTGAAAATTGGAGATTAGGAAAATCCCTCCTCATGTGAACCAATAAACCTGTTTGATATGCACAATGCCCAAGTAATCATCAGGTAATCCTTTCCCAATTGTAAGTTTCTGTTCCTAAGTCAACAACAAAAAGCTCTAGATGAATGAAAGGAGTGTGAAACAGATGAAACGGGAAATAATGTTAGATTACATATTGGAACAGAATGACAATAGTCACATTTTTTCAGGGCCTAAAAGATGAATTAATCGCATTGCTAGCAATCTCCTGAAATCAAAGCTTTTCATGGTCGACAGAACTTAAAGTTGACCAAATATATGCTTCAATTCCTGAGTGTGGTAATATACGGTGAAACCAATCACACACTGTACACAAAAGGAAGAGCCTAACGAGTGGTTTTGTTGTATCAGCAATTAGATAATCAAACTAAGGAAATTATCATGACATTATCAATACACAATTCACCATCTATTATCCTCCATTACACGCGTCTCAACAGGCGCCTCCTTGACGACATCCCAACTCCTGAATTCAATCTTCTTCTACCTATTCTCCCAAAGAATGAAAAGAAACTGTTAAAAACCCCACGAAACCCTCCACTCTCTCTTGAACTCCGGCCACTTGGAGCCCATTGTATCCTTCTAGGCAAACCATTACTATTGAACCCACCATCCATCTCTGTGTAAACCACCGGAAGCTCACGCTCTACGGCCCGCCGCCCACCAGTAAACCTCCCCACCGCAAAACCCCCTCTGGGAAGCCTCCAAATAGTCAACCCCACCGCCTCCTCATCGGACTCTGGTGAATTTCTTTCACTCCCACGCACATCTGAAGGCAATTCGTATCTACAAACCGGACACGAATTGCGAATTAACAACCATGGAAGTATACAATCCGAATGGTAAATGTGTTTACAAGGCATTTCACGAGCCTCTGTGTCAAGCTCGAATTTTTCTGTGCAAACAGCGCAATGAGACTCCATTGACACATGAGAAGATATAATTTTGATGACAGGCATAGACTCTATCGCTGCTTTGGAAGCAGGTGGATTTTCGAATCGATCAATTCCGTCGATTTCCAGCTGATTCAACTGATCCAGAAGCCGTTCAAACCCTGAATTCATCAACAAATCCGAGACACTCGGCGGCAACGGTTGAAGACCCGACCTGGCTCCATCGTCGTAATACAGCTCGAAGTTACTGGAAGTTAGATCATTTGCATCTCCGCCGCCGTCGGGAGGGCCACGGAGGACGATGACTGGATTGAAGGGAGAGCGATCGTCTGCGGCTCCTCCTCGTCGAGTTCGGCGAAATCTAGGGGTTGTGACCCGACCCGGATTCGGATTATCGCCTATGTAAATCCCGGCACTCGGGAAGCTTTCGTGGATTGGGGAGCGTGAGGGGGTTGTTCCGATCTCTCTGACGAATCCGCCGCCGCAGTCTGGGCAGAGGATTGAAATTTGACCAGGTCTTACCCGAATCCGGATAATATGGTTGCATCTGTAGCACCAAAAAGAGGATCTGAACGAAGCCATGGAGGTGATTTTAAGGATCAGTGGGGAAGAAGCTTCAAAACCCAAGAAAAAGTTCCAATCTTGGAGAGTGATGAGTGAGAAAGACGGAGTCTTTTGAAGTAAGCAAGCGGAAATCGGATATGGGAAGGTTAAAAACAGAAGTCAAACATGGCTATTAAGAGAGGCACTCGTTACTCAGTTAGGAGATTGCGTGGAAGATCCACCAAAGCGCGTCTAAAAGCGTGGAATTTACGGCATCTTCTTAACTTCTTTTTTTTTTTTTTGAACCAATCTTCTTAACTTCTTTATTTGGAAATTTGTTTCTAGATTGATTTATTTTAATAATTTATATAATACAAAATTGACTAAATCAAGTTTAATTTATTTTAATAATTTATATAATAAAAAATTGGCTAATTTTTTAATTTTTTAATCAAATTTATAAATTAATTATAATTAAATAAAAATTAATTATTTTTTAATTTGTTAATCAAATTTATAAATAAAAATTAATTAATTTTTAATTATAGTTAAAGTAAATTGATGCTGACTTATCAAAAATTTTGAATTTTAATTGAAGAAGAAGACTGTTAAATATTTAATCTTTAACTAATTTTATGATGATCTGATACTCGTTGAACCTTTTAAACTTTAAACCTCTTGACTTATCAATTTAACTTTCAGTCTAATTTTTAAAACATTAATTTTATACTATTTTTGTACATAAAATTTTAAAACATTACTTATAAAAAATGTGAAATTTAATTGAAAAAGGAGACTATGAAATATTCAATCTTTAATTAGTTTTATGATGATGTAATACTCTTTGAACCTTTTAAACCTTAAACTTTTTAATTTATCAGTTTAACTTTTAGTTTAATTTTTAAAACATTAATTTTTATAGTATTTTTGTACATAAAATTCAATTAAAGAATTTTTTCTCCATTTGTGATATCGAGAAATTGAATTGAAAAACAAATAGAGTTTAATTATAAAATATTTAATATATCACTTAATCTTTATTTTCATAAATAAATATTTTCTATAATAAATATTACCAATTACTTTTTAGAGTATCCAAATTATTAGAGAATTGATGCGAACAATTATAACTTGATTTAAAATATATTTAAATGGATAAATTATTTAATAAATTTAAAATGTTAAAAATTACAAATTTTTTGTTTTTATTAATTATTATTTTTAAAATTGAAGCGTGATAACTCAAATATTGAACAATTTAAATTAAACAATCTTTAAAATACTAGTTTTACTACTTAGATCACTCGGTTATAACACTTTTTTCCACCGAACAGTTTGCATTTATGGTGCCAGTGTCTCACTATTTTGTGATATCGAGTGTTAGTGGTGAATGAAGAATGAAAGACCTTTTGTGGAATAAGAACAAACATGATAAGTACGTAAGATGGGGATTGTCAAGGTCGAAGTTGATTAGGAATTTAGGACACTTTATATAAGAGTAATAATTAGATGAGGACTTTAAGGATGAGGCCACAGAAATTGTAAAACTATTTGGACACAATACTTGGCAGCGTTGAAAATGCCATACACAACATAAACAGAAAATGGAAAGACGAGGCCAACATGATTTTGATACGTGAAAGCGAAAAAAGGGCTCTCTGAAACCAATTTAGACATTTTTTATCCTACTGCGACAAGAACGTGTTAAGTTCTACCATTGTCTTTCTTCTTCTTCTTCTCCTTCTTCTTCTAGCTTTCATAATTCTTCTAACAGATTAGAAAAGGGGGTACTGACCAGTTTCCTTGGGAGCTTGAGCTTGAGTGCTTCATTTAGGAGGTGGGCAGAAAGTTATAACGTACCGTGAAGCCCTGCATTTGTTAAGGCTTGAAGAGTCGTCAAAAGCATAACTATACGCCTTTGGACATATGGCCTTGAAAAGGTTGGCGAAAACAGTAGGTTTGCAGGTATTTGGATTCGCGTACTCTCCAGTACAGCAGTATTTAGCAGATTGCATAGCTAAGCAAGCACTTTTACACCCCACAATTTTCCCATCTTTCTTCACTTCCAGTGCTGACGGACAACAAATGTTCAGATCAAACTCACAAGATGCTACTCCACATCCAATTCCACCCCCAACTGGAGCCATGGAAACCGGCAAATTGAAGCCATCAACTAGACTCACATCGTAGAAATGTAAAGGTGAACTCGATGTTCCAAGGGTCATCTCTACCACGGTAGCTGGAGGTACACCTCCAATTCCTTGACAATGGAGAAAACCGGAACAATCTCCGGTGTCACACGACCCTTTTCCGTTCGCATCGAAGCAGCAACCCTGCCTGCCCCATATCCTCCCTGACCATTTCTTAGGCAGGTCAATGACAACTTCCTCTCCACTAGCAAGATGAAACCCACCATCTTTCGGTGTTGGATCACCTGCACTCCCTAGTAATGCAGGCCATATACTTTCATTGCAGTTGTTCACTATTATGAGCTGTTCGCCATCTGCAAAATCGAAAATCAGTAATCACATCAACACACATAAGCGAGGGTAAGATAAGGATGATGGGTACTTGTACTGCATATTGAAGCCAACAGGTAGAGAAGAAGACAGATGAATGCTGAACTTGACATTGTCTCAATGGTGCTTCCTTGTCTCCGATATTTGCGTACGTTACCAAGGCAATGCTTCCAGTCACAGTCCATGTTTTGGATAGCTACAAAGCTTCTCAAGTGAAGTGGTTAATGGACATGTGGAGGTATAAAAAGAGGATGGTAAGCTGGTAACGCCCACTGGTGTGCCTTTGGCTTTTCTCTTTTCACTTTCAGAATATAAGTGCATATATCCATTGCTTCCAAAGGGGGTTTCTTTCTCCATTTTGTTGTAACATTAGATTTGAAATTTGATTACAAAAATGAGCAGAAAGCAAACCCAACTCATCACTACATGAACATTGTCTCCTTAGCCTTGGAGCACCATTAGACCAAGTAGCCAGAAAGCCACCAAGTTCATAAAAAGCAAAGCTAAATAAGCCACAAGCAGCATCTTTATCATGACAAGATTAACAACGAGTAGCAGATTAACAAAGGGGAAAGCCTCACCTTGCTATCAGTTTCCATCTGCGCTGGCTTGTGACCCGAATCTGGTGCCCCATTCTCAACTCCAAAAGCATCCGCAGTTCCTTTAGCTTCTTGCATATTGGCATCACCATCAGTGGAGCTAGGAGGAGCTCCATCATTGGGCACTTCATCAGTATCCATGTTGGTGGCTTCTTTTGTTACAGGAACTTCAACTTCTTCCTCCTCCAAAAGCTGTGACAAGAAGATATACAGTATGCATCAACAAAATTCCTAAACAAAGTACAATATATTGACTAAACCTTAATCAAATCAAAATAGACAACACTTACTGTTGGGTTTCCCTTAGGAAAGACTATAGTACTTTGTTGGTTTTCAGCTGTTCCATTCTGAGAATCTGGGGCAGCACCTTTCCACGATAAAGCTATTGAGAATGGGAAACTCTCATTGACCTGCAGTTCAAACAATCAACCATGTCAGGATAATGCATAGAGATTTGAGTTGAATTACAGAAGAGATTGAAAGGAGTAAACTAGAACTGAAGGAAAATGCAAAGAAGATCACTAGAACTAGGGAACTAGCATTGTTATATTCTTATCACACTCATTTCAGTGCAACGGGCACATTCCCACACTATCAGGTGACATGCAAAGAAAGATTGGGATAAGAGTAAACTAAGAAAAGGAGGAGAGTGTGAAGAAGAAAATGGCTTGAACTAGCTGTGTCATACTCCTACTACACCTGCTTCAGTGCAAGAGATGCATTCCTACACTATTAGACAGCACACACAAACTCATGCATGCACCTATTCCAACCCACCCTCACACACACCTGAACTGCACCCGTGCTCACCACCACTCTCTCCACCCCCAACACATGCACATATATGAAGCTCCCAGAAAGAATGAAAACAAATGGTGTCAGTTCAATAATTAATCTGACAGCATGCATGCTTTTCCAAGAGTACAGAAACACCATAATTGTTAATATGTCCACATATCAAATCGCTCATGGAATATAGGCAGTATATCTGTACGTGAAACACAAACAGAAACTGTTGAACAGTTGAACAGAACAAATCGTTAATCAAGACTTTTACCTGGAAGTCTCGCACTTTAAATGTAGGACTGAGGATAGCACATTCCAGTGCGCAGCCCCTAGCAACACACTCACTTGCATTCATTGTCCGTCTTGGTTCCTTCCCAAAGAAATCAGTCAATATCTTCATTATTGCAGGCACACGAGATCCAGAACCAACAACCTCAACCATGTGAACATCCTCAACAGCAAGTCCAGCCTCCTGCAGAGCCTTTTCCAATGGTTTCTTCACACCCTCCAAAATTGGAGCACTGATCTGTTCAAACTCCTCCCTCTTAATGAATCCTCTCACATCCTTCTCATCCATCAAGCACTCAATATTCAGAGGTGCCTCAGGATTGGCGCTGAGAACCTTCTTCAGCTTCTCACAAGCAGCTCTAAGCCTAAGACAAGCTCTAGCATTCTGAAGAACATCAATTTTATACGTTTCCTTAAATTTAGCTGCAAAGTGTTGGAAGAGCACTTCATCGAAATCCCTACCACCCAAGGACCGTTCATATGAATGAGCCAATATCTTGAGCTGACCTTTCTTGAACCCAGCAATGCACACTTGCATGCTGGCATGACCGATGTCAACAAATGCAACATTTAATTGGTCATTCTCTGGCAAATCAGTTTTATAAATGCCATAAGCCAATGCTGTGGCTGTGGTTTCATGGATTAAGCGTAAAGGATGCAATCCAGCAATTGTGGCTGCATCCAAAACAGCCCTCCTTTGAAGGTCGGTGAAATAGACTGGAATACCAATGCAGCAATCTACAACTGCTGTATTCAGATTCTTCTCAGCAATGCCTTTCAAATTTGACAAAACCATGGCAAGAATCTGGGTGGGAGTAAATGTCCTGACTTCCCCTAGATACCTCGCGTGAATCAAAGGGAATCCATCAGGGCCTTCGGCAACAGCAAAAGGCAGTGAACTGAGATCTCTTTGCAATTCAGGATCTGAAAATTTCCTGCCAATAAACCGCTTAATTTGAGAAATTGTGTTCTTGGGGTTCATCATACTTGAGGCAGCCCCTGCAGTCCCAATGAACCGTTGTTTCTCCCCGAAGCAAACAATGGCAGGAGTTTCCCGCTTTGACTCATCATTGAGCACAACATCAATCCCCCTTTGCCTTGCAACGGCAACAATACAACTCTCATTGCCAAAATCAAAACCAACCACACTCATGTTTGCCAAAAAGTTGACACACTTTGACAATCGGTACTTCAAGGCAAAGCAAATACCTGGAAAACAATATAATTAGTCAGATACCATAAATTGACAACAAATATCCAATTAAACCATAGCACTTGAAACAGCCAAAAGTGGAACTATCCAGATAATTATCTGGAATAACCAGACACATCACACACTAAGCACGAAACACCCACGTCAAGTATCATCATAGCCCACAGTAGTTCACAGACACATTCTAATTCATTAACATAAAACAAAAAAACCCTTTTCACATCACAAACTACCAAACAAATGTGAAATCATAACAATAGCAAAGTACATTATTTGACATTCAACAATAACAAATCAAACTCCTAAATTAACACGAATGGGGTGAATATGCTTACAGCAAAGTCTACTCCTGACTGCTAAGACATTTTAAGCAACAGTACCGCAAATAAATCAATAAATATGAACTAAACCCTAAAACAAGAAAATGAGGACCGAAGAAATTTCTCTTGATCAACATGCAATTAAAAACCATATACATTCATCAGGGGCAATAAATGAGCATATTTTATAATCACATTATAAAAACACAATTTAGCAACAAAAAAATATAAATAAAGACTTCACCAATTGAAGAACCAAAACTCTACGCGATCATCAAACCTAAGCAACAATAAACCGCAAAAGAGATCGAATTTCTCATCTAAGAACACAGCTCACTCAGGAACCTAAAACAACAAATAATCCTTCAAAAAAAAAGAGAGAGAAAATACACCAAACTCACAGATCTAAAAAACCGAAAGGGATAAGCAGAGATGGTGAGAGACAGAGGGAGATTAGTAACAAGACGGCGCCGGAATGGACCAACGTTAGAGCTTGCGATCGTACCTTTAGAAAGAGAGTGCGAGAGGCGCAGGACAGAGAAGAGAACGTGGCGCTAGGGCGGCTCTAGAATTCTCTCTTCTTTCTAAACGTTTCGTACATTCATTTATGTGTTCTCTTTCTAAAATAAATAAATAAATAAAACGAAGTTCCCCTTTAATTGGAATTTGTAGAACGTCGGCCTGGAGACGTCTAGAGTCTGTTGCTTCTAGAATAATCTTCGGGCTTCTCATATTGGGCTGGGTTCGGCCCATTTTTATTTATTCTAATTATATTTTTAACATCGTGTGACTAGTCAGGTAGGTTTGTTCTTGATATTAATTTTACGGCATTAAATCTTAATTTTATGTAATTATTTCACTTGCCTTTATAATTTAAAATTGCGAGTTAAGATAACCGTACTGGTCAAATTTTATAAACAAAATAAGATGTATCTCTTGCATCGTTACGAATACGGCCGATCTGGTTCTGATACGGTATTGTACCGGTATTAGTTAATATCGAATACCGTTTTGAGTAATTTTTTAAATTTATGAAATAGTTTGTGATTTTTTTTAAAATTACATAATAGCAAATTGTCATATTATACAGTTATATTGTATATTTTTAACCATAGCTCCAAATATTATAATAATAAATAATAATCACAGTTTTAATTAAATTTATAAAATTAATTTAATAATTATTAATAAATATAATTAAATTTCAAATATATAAATTTCAAATAAATTTTGAT
>JANZXV010000004.1:26246792-26267015 GCA_027576455.1 Erythroxylum roigii
TATTTGAAATTCCATGATATCATCTCTTCATATGGTTTTGAAGAAAATATCATGGATCAATGCATATATCTGAAAGTCAGTGGGAGTAAAATTTGTTTCCTTGTTCTATATATGAATGATATTTTACTCGCCACAAATGACAAAGGTTTGTTATATGAGGTGAAACAGTTCCTATCTAAGAATTTTGATATGAAGGATATAGGTAAGGCATCTTATATCATTGGCATTAAGATCCATAGGGACAGATCTTAATACATTTTAGGTCTATCTCAAGAAACCTATATCAATAAGGTCTTAGAAAGATTTCAGATGAAAGATTGTTCACCAAGTATAGCACCTATTGTTAATGGTGATAGGTTCAATTTGAACCAGTGCCCGAAAAATGAGATTGAAAGGGAACAAATGAAAAATATTCCATATACGTCTGCAGTAGGGAGCTTAATGTATGCTCAGGTTTGTACAAGACCTGACGTTGCATTTGTTGTTGGAATGTTAAGAAGATATTGGAGTAACCCAGGTATAGATCACTGGAGAGCTGCCAAAAAGATGATGAGGTACCTTCAAGGAACAAAAGATTACATGCTTATGTATAGACAAACTAAAAATCTCGAAGTAGTTGGCTACTCAGATTCAGACTTTGCTAGTTGTGTTGATTCATGAAAATCAACATCTGGATATGTATTTATGTTTGCCAATGGAGCCATATCTTGGAGGAGTTCAAAGCAAACTTTGACTGCTACTTCTACCATGGAGGTTGAGTTCGTTTCTTATTTTGAGGCTACATCACATGGTGTATGGTTGAAGAGTTTTATATCTGGACTTAGAATTGTGGATTCTATTTCTAAGCCATTAAGAATGTACTGTGACAATTCAGATGCAGTTTTATTAGTCAAGAACAACAAGAGTGGCAGTCGAAGTAAACATATTGATATTAAGTATTTGGCCATTAGGGACTGTGCCAGCGATAATAAAGTGATCATTCAACACATTCGCACTGAATTTATGATTGTCGATCCTTTAACAAAAGGCATGCCACCAAAGAGCTTTAAGGATCATGTTGCTAGAATGAGACTTGGTTCCATTATGTGATTTATGTATGTACTTTCACGAAACTCTTATTAATTAGTTGTTTTTCCTCATTCTGATGTACATATTTTTATTTTGAGAATTACAACTATTATGGACCTATAATAAACATAAAGGTTTATTCATTTAGTTACAGTGACATAAGAAATAAAGATGCATCGTGATACATGGAAGATAATACTCACATTTAGATGACTTATCACCATGATTTGTGCATTTGGTTTCTTTAATTAAGTGGAGGTTTTATGACTTTTAACTTACATCTATGGCCCAAGTGGGAGACTGTTATCCGTTAGTTTCTATAATAGACATGTATATAGATTATTATCATGTCTAACATTTAAATGTTCAGGTAATCATTTATAGCTTGCTAATTCTTTGAAGAATCTATACCCCCTATGTTCTAAGCTACTATGGACATAAATATTGGGCCTTACCCTTGGCTTTCCTCCCTAATTTCCTTTTCTTTCTTAGTGCGAAATCTTCATTGATACAGTTTCTCTAACTTTCCATAAGAACGTCAAGAGGCTAAAGCTCTTTAGAGTGCACCTCTTGTGAAATCTCCTACTTCTCCTTTTATATTTTGTCATTCTAGTTCAGCTCCTCCTTTCCATTTCTTATATTGCTTGTTGAGTGCCAGTAGGTGGAACTCCTGACAAACCAGAAGATTGCTCATTGCTCTCAATCAAATCTATATTGGCAAGGATGCCTACTTTCTTAACCTGAAAATTAACCATTTCACTAATGGCCTGTTTGGTAGGAGGGAATAGGAATTCTATTCCCTCCGTATTCCTCGGTAATGTTTAAGCCCATGTTTGGTTTAAAGTAAACTAAGAATACTCATTCCGCATCAATATGTATTCTGCGTTTTTAAGGAATAGCTAAACCCGACTGAAACCTATTATTAGTTAATCGACGAATCCGTAGTCTTTCTTCTGCGTCTAGACTTGTTCCTTTTTACAAACCTATCCTTCTCCCGAAACTTGTTTTCTTCTTCAACAGCTGAAATATCTTGGAGCCTCTCTTCGAAAGTTCTTCTTCTTCTCCGCGAAAGTTCTTCCTCTTCTTGATGTTCCAGGGTTCTACCACCAGATTGTAGGTAAGTTATTTGTATTGTTTTGATTGGGTAATGGGTTTCGATTGAATGAGGGTATTTTTTTCATGTGGGTATTTTATCTGAGTATTTCCGATGAATTGCATCTGCATAATTGGTTTGGGTTTTTGTCGTTTGGGTATTTCATCTGTGTATTTTCAATGGGTTTCATCTTCTTCTCCTGGTACAGAACCTTCGTTGGGTTTTTGTCGTTTGGGTATTTCATCTGTGTATTTTCAATGGGTTTCAATGGGTATTTCATCTGTGTATTTTGATAGAAAACAAGAGTTTTCCGAACGGTTAAGTATGTGAATCGAACGATTAGGACATGGAAAAAAGAATCAGCAGTCGCGTAACCATATAGCCATAATATGGTTGTGGAGACACGGAAGCGAATGCAAAAAGTAGTCAATTTTTGCAGCTTCAGTAGTTTGTCCCCTTGTTTAGGAAAGGGAAGGGAAGAAAACACTTAGAAGTTCCATTATTAGTTGCCCTGGCTGCTAGTTAGTCAACTTCGGTAGGCCGGACGTGGGAGAGGAGAAGAAGGTTCTTCTTATGGGTCGGGTATAATTTCAAGCAAGTGTTGTGGCACCTCCCTGGAAGAATACTGTGGGCTAAATAGTATATTCTTTCTTCAATTTCTTAATCATAAAACTAATCTGTCACGGTTTTCCATCGAAACTCGAGCCTTGGTGCTGTAAAACATATGAATTTTGAAATAAGATAGATTCCCAGTTAGCTAAAAAAACTTATCTGTCTGATCAGTGATGATGACTGATCTGATTATCTGTCACGCGAAGACAAAGTTGTAGAAACAAGACGATAAAGAATTTTTAATGATTACAGCCATCTCATTTCATGGAATGGGAGTTGGTGGCCCATCCCTGCCTAATGCCGTGATTTCAGCTTTTGACATTTGTGGTTTGCGGATCGATAGGATTGAATGGATCGAGATTTTAGTAATTGGCATTTTTTTGTCTCAACAAGTCAAAAAGTTACTCGATTTAAGTATGATTGAATCAAGTAAAATAATAAATTATTTAAGTTATTTAATGAAATTAAATAAAATTTTGTGGCAAATTTGCAGTAACTTAATAAAAATTAATTATTTTATGACAAATAATTATGATTAATTGGATTTTTATTTTTGAGGCCCATCACATCATTATTTCTTTTGTCCTAAACTTCTCAATTTTTTAAAAATTACATTCTAAATCTTTTAAAAGTTTCAATTAAGTTTTCTAATTTTAGAAAATAAGATACTTAAATATCAAATGTTAGACATTACCAAGTTTAATTATAAGGATTTAAAGAAAATCTAATGATTAGTTCAGTATTTAAGTTCTTATTTTGTGAAGGTTTAGAACTGAACTATAAATTTTAAAAGGCTTATAATTTAATTATCAAAAATTAAAAGACAAAGTATCAAATTGATTGTCATCCCATTCTTTTACATATTTCATATTTAGAGAGATCAATAGTACTAGTTAAGAGTAACACCTTATATGGTGGGACAACTGATCGAAAGATTTAAGGCTGCTCTGTACTTAAAATTAAAGATTGAACCCTTGACTTTTAGTTAAGGGTGAATGAGTCCCTTCGACTCAACCACAACTTTTGAATTACTAAACTTAGACTCTGCGTGTACTAAATATTATTGCTGCAAAGATTAAAAGTCTGAAATGTATGTTTAGTCTATAAAACTTGAGAGTATACGAGTTTAGAGAATAGTCCAATGGGCCAATTCCAAGGTCTAGTTCCTGAACCCAGATCAGATCCTGAATCATTAAGGTTAAGGTCCAATATTTGGCCCCAAGGTTCTTCAGGAACCTGAAAACGTCAGTATCAGAGTCTCACGTGTCAGCACTTGGTTCCTGGATGGAAGATTTATGCTTCCAATTGGAACTTCTTCAAGGCCGGCAATGGAAAGCCATTGGGTGTTGTATCCAATGTTTTTGCTTGTCTTTTGTCACACAAGTACCCAATTCAGAAGTTAAAAAGTCTTTCACCTATAAATTCTAAGATTGGTAATGGAGAGTCTCAATACATATATTCACCTGCTATTTGTTTCACAGTTGAAGCACAGATTAGGCAACTGATATCGAGCTATGGCAGGGAACAATCAGAATACAAACCCTCTCCAACCTCTACCTACTGGATCCACACCAACCCGGCCAAGTAAGTTCTTCCATCAACTTTTTAAGTGATTTACAAGGTCTATAGGAACTTGGGTATTGAGAATTTGTGAAACAATCAGGATTTTATGGGTTTCCATTTGGATCAAATCCAGGAGCAAGAACTACATGGCCTGATCTTGTGGGTGTAACTGTAGAGGAAGCGGATAGAAAGATAAAGGAAGACATGCCAGGAGCTCAAATTCAGGTAGTTCCTCCTAATTGTTTTGTCACTATGGACTTCAGGAACAACAGGGTCAGATTATATGTTGATTCAGCAGGAAAAGTTGCAAGAGCCCCTACGATTGGCTAATGCCCTCTCCATTTGGGAGGTTTCTGAAAAGCTATACTCTATCTATCTATGCTAGTTGTGTATTATTGCTTTAATGAGTGGTTATGGTGTCTCCTGAGTCCTATCTTTTGTCTTCATATCCTATTTTATGTACCAATTTGAATACAGAGCATCCCCTATGCTTTACAGTAGTGTGCCCACAAAATGTTAATTGTATTGTAACCATAGCAAACTTATGTTGTTTAGTATGATTGTGGGATGGGCATGTTTCAGGAATCAGGACCCATAAACAAATGCTTGTCTGACTCATACTCTACAGTGTAGACATTGTTTCATACCCTCCACAAGTACTGCTCATAAATGAATTATCATTTCTGGTTGGAAATGGCCGAAAGCACACACATGAGCAAAGGCACTTTCTGAGTGGTCACTTGCACAAAAGTACGAAGTTAATGATACTTAAGAACATCAGAATCCACCTTTAGCTCAAATCTCGGTGGATCTGAAATTTTGAATAATAGGATTTAGAGTATACAATTTGGTTTCAATTTCATTACTTAATCTCGTTAGGAGTGATGTTACATGGCAAACAAAAATTTCCAATACTCCTCCTTTTGATGTTTATTTGGAACATAACTCGTACAAGTGTTCGACGAAAAGTCTGATTGGTGCATCTCAGTACTGACATAGGTCTGTGAATGTTTGACGCAGAAATAAAAACATTGGCAAACATTTCTTCCTTAGAACTAAACATCATATGTCTTTACACTTTATGGGAGCATTCAGAACACTGGAGATTTAAAGTTCTACTTCTCCGAGGAAAAGGCAAAACAGAAGATCTTTTAAACACTAGCTATCTGGTTTCTCCTCTACCTTGGAGCAGCGAAAGAGAAGTAGATAGAGAAGCGCAACTAGTCCCACCATACCCGTTTTCCATGGAAGAGTAGGCACTCATTTTGTCAAACGAAGATGATGCTAAAGAGTGCACATAGTCATCAAATCCCTCTGCAATACCATTAACTCCATTGCGCAAACCATCAGGAGCCCTCAGGTTTTCAGGCAATCCAACTTCTCCATCCAAATACCTCACCACTTGCCTCATGCTAGGTCGTCCCATTGGTGCAAAATTTGAGCACATAATTCCCAGTTTCAGAACCATCATAACCTCTTCCTCACAATACTGACCATTCAGTCGATGGTCCACCACATCAAGGACTCTTCCTTCAACAAAACTGCTCCAAACCCAATCCACAAGGACAGTCTCTTCAGGTGCTGTCTTCGACTCGATTGGCCTGCGACCACAGGTAACCTCTAACAGAAGTGCACCAAATGCATACACATCTGTGCTCTCTGTGGCCTTTCCTGTTCTTGGTAGCTCTGGAGCTAAGTACCCGAATGTGCCCACGACCCGAGTAGTGTTCGGGTTCGATCCGTGTTCGTACAGTCTTGCAAGACCAAAATCACCAAGTCTACCATTTAACTCGCCGTCCAGTAGTACATTACTGGCCTTCACATCCCTGTGAATCACCACTTTCTCGTAGCCCTCGTGGAGATAGAGAAGGCCAGAGGCAACATCTTTTATTATCCGAAACCTTTGTTCCCAACTCAGGACCATTTTGGGCTCATCAAATAAGAATTTATCTAAGCTGCCATTGCCCATAAAATCATAGACAAGAAGGAGATCATCTTTCCGACGACACCAACCCAGTAACTGAACCAAATTCCGGTGACGAAGCCGTCCCATGCTAGCAATTTCCGATACAAATTCTCGCAGCCCTTGTCTGGAGTCGTTTGAAATTCGCTTAACGGCTACTTGGATCTTTGAATCCAGCAACGTACCTTTGTAAACCTGGCCAAAACCACCATGACCAAGGAGCTCTTTTTCACTGAAACTCTTTGTTGCTTTTTTGAGCTCTTGATAGGAATATCGATGTGGCCCAATTTCAAGCTCCCAATCTTCTATTATATCAGCATTCTTGATCTTTCTAGCAAAGTAAAACATGCCCAAAAATACTGCAATAATTGCAAGAACAGCTGACGCAACTGAAACACCTATAGTCATACCTAAATGCTTGTGTTTTGATCCAGGAAGCGAAGGCAAAGAAGAAAGATCCAAACTTTGAGTTTGCCCATTAATCTTGAAACTCCATCCAAGAATATAGTGAGAGCTAGCAAGCAAACCCGTTGAAGAAGAGAATCCCACGTGCATATACTCTTGGAATATTGTTGAGAGATCTACAGGAAAAGACAAAATTGGCAAGACGGGTTTTTTCGAAGCAGGGGATATAGTAACATTCAGAACGTTTTGAACAGAATCATAATCGATCCATGCCATGACTGCATTTCCACTCTTGAGATTTAGATCTTGCTTTGTGGAATCTTCAGTGTAATAAGCTGCAACAGCAGAGTCATTGGACCTCATGCTGTTAATATCTATACCAACATGGTTGTCGTTGATGTCTCCGAACTCGAAATCTTGGACAGTGTCGAACTCAACTGCAAAAAGGTGGTTTGTGAAGTTACCTTCATCCGTTGCGTTGAGAAGACCTAAGTACTGACTTGGAAGAGCTTTTAGATCCTTTGAAGTTGATATTGTGAAAGCGAGGCCATGACCACCTAGTTTTGGATACTCGGGGACTATAGCAAAAGCAAAAGAGGTTGAGAAAGAGAAGACCTTTCCATTAGTTTTGTTCTTGAACAGGAAAGGGGAGGCATAAAAGGAACGACCAATTAATCTACTAGTCTCATTGGTTAAGCGAAGGATGCCACTTTTTTCAATCTCTGCAACTCCGGTTAAGCTTATGTTGGTGCCCACATCTTTAAATCCGGCATAGAAAAGTTGGTTGATTTGGCTTGAGACCGGGACTAAGAGAAAGGTGAAAAAAAGGCAGAAGTTGATGAGATAGGCCATGTTAAGAGACAAAGATCACACACTTGCATGGAGACCAAATGGGATATTGATACTTCAAGAGGTTGGGGGAGAGGAACAGAATGTCGTTGGTAAATTTTCAGGGACTAATAAGCAAGATAGGTCCTTGCCGTGGAAAGGGAGAAGCAGAAGATCAAAGGTGGCTTAGTGAAGGCAAGAGGGTCTGTGGCTGACTTCCGTAGGCCCAACATAAACATAAGTTGTCACATGGGCAGATGAGCTAAGAGATAAAAAGGCCAACATGGTTAAGCCATGGATATATGTGGAAAAATTTCGGAAACAGCCCTGTAATTAGGAAGGCTATATATTACTAAATTTTCTCATATTTTACATATTAGGGAAATTTTTATTAGGAATTATTTTTATTTATAAAAATTATATAAAAAGTTAATAAACCTTTAATATGTGATAACAATGGAAAGTTATTTATATTATACAACTTAATAAGTGTTTTATTAAGTTTGAATATGTTGAAAATTAATTATCAGTATTTAATAATAATAAAATTTGGCATATTAATATTCAAGTGTTAAATTTTTATTCCATCAAAATTTAAAAAAAATGAAAGCTTTATTCGTTACTTTTGATTAATGTATGAAGTTAATTTTTATTAGTTAAACTAACAAGGAAAGTAGATATTGTAATTTCGGGAGATGTATTGAAATTTATAAACTTTATTTAATTTAAATATATTATTTAATTTTAAATCATTAATTATTGAAAGAAACACTCGTGGTTTTTAAAGCAGGATGAAAGGAAGAAACTAGCAGTCGTTGGTTCACAGAACAGAGCATCGCAGAAGGCACTGGAGTCAGGTGCTTTGACCGGGGGAAAGTTCAAAATTGGCTGAACCAAGTGATAAACTCAGGAATAGGTCTGAGTAAGACTGAGGCTACAATATTAGCCCACCACTGGCTGCTAAGTGCTAACCTGTGGAAGTAGAACTTCCACCATCTGGTGTTTGAAATGGACCAGTCTTGCCTGGTAGCTTTTAATTCATCTGTTGCTGAAACAGTTGCTTGGAGTTGCTGTTGTTTGACCTCTTTCCCTGGTTTCTTGAAATGAGATTTATGTATTTACCTTAATTCACTATCATTTTGTTGTAGTTCTATCACCAAAGCTCAACACTTTACTCTTGAGTTGTCCTTACCAAATAGGCTATTCATTTTGCTGATAGCTCAGAGAACATTACTAACTGGTAAATTGATAATAGTTCCAGTAACTAGAGTATTCCAATTACGACCTGAAAACTTGTACAATGCCTTGTTCTTCATTAGACAACAAAAAGGACAATTACTGAACTATAAGTATACATATATCACCAAATTTCAAGGTATCATATTGACATAACTAAAATCCGGGGAGAGTCCTAAAACTGATAGACGCAGCTCCCATCGTCGCTCCTAGCAGTTGGATCAAAGTTTTGAGCTGATGGATCAGTACAACCTTTAGGAACAGGAAACTTAATCTGTTGGGCTGCTTTGCCTGCAACCAAAAGTTAATTATCAAAACAATAGTCACTTCTCAGAACTTAAAAGTATTTGGCATAGAGGATCAAGAGGCTAACCATAGAAAGATCCATTCTTGATGGCATCATCATTTGCATCTCCAAGAGCTGCCTCTTTCAAGTACTTATCTGCTAATTGAACTCTCTTCACGTTCTCCTGCTCGTGGACAAGCATGTTACCATACTCGAGCAGCTTCGACAGAGACATCTTTGGTTGCTCAAATGTTGGTGGTCCCTCCTTTGAGTTCACAAGCTTCTTCCCTACATTTTCTACACCCACACTTGAAACCCACTTCCTTACCTCATCATCATAAACTCTCGCCCTCAGGGCACCAAAGAAATCTGCATACAATCACATTCCTTCTCTTAGCATAGATCCTAATCCGGTATTGATCATCATCAGATTCAAAAATTTCCATGTTATAACTACTAATGGATTGCTAAGCTAGTAAGTTTTAGTAACCAAAAAGTCTGTCGCATTATGCATAAGCTTACCAATAGACTGCCCAGGGAAAGTGTCAACAAGCTTGACTATGTCCTCCTTGGGAACATTATCAGTTCTGAAGATCCCAGTGCACACACCGATCCTATCTTCTCTGGTAGGAGCCCAGTAGAACTTCTCCATACGGCATCACGGATTAGAGGGGCATACAATGTTGAGAAATCGTTGCCAGTGACTATGATAGGAACACGGGGGTTCTCCTCCTTGTTGTACATACCAGGGAGTTGGACATTGGTGGGGTTATCAGCAATGTTCATGAGGGTAGCATTCACCATTTGGTTGTTGACAGTATATTGGGTTGTTCCACCAAACCTGCCAGCCCCAGCATCAAGATCATTGATGAAGAGACAGCACATCTTTCCCTTCCTTATGATGTCTGCGGCCTCACGGTATCTTTGTCTGATCAATTTTGCAGGCTCTCCTGCATTTCCACTTTCCAATTCTCCAGCGCTCATCACAATGGGACTGGGATGTCACCAAAAACACCAAAGGATAAACATAACATACATAGAGTATACTTGTTAATCAATTTCCACCATTAGCAACTTCAAGTTTAATATTCTTTCACTTACTTGATTCCCATCTTAGCAAAAACAAGCTCACACTGAAAAGATTTTCCTTGACCCTTCCCTCCCCATATTCCCAAGATCAGAGGAACCTGCCATTGTTACTCCTATGTTACTACAGTATGTGAAATAGAAGAACGCAGGAGCCTCAATGACTCTCCAACAACTCTTAACTTACCTTAATGTTAGGTAGGTTCAAGAAATTCTTAGTAATGTGTACAACAACCTTGTCCATAAATGCTGGAGCAATGTAAAATCCATCCATATTGTTGTCCATGTACCTGAAGAAAGAAAAATCAAAGATGTGCAATACTGATTTGTACACCAGAATTAACTCAATTAGCATTCAATTTCAGGAAGTTGATGTCATACTGTTTAAGGCCTTGACTGATGTAGTCATAGGAACTCATGACTGCATAGTGAGTTCCTGATTCCATAGGAGCCTGGAAGAGGGTGTCCACCATTCCTTTACCTCTAGTAATGTCCTGTTGGTCATCTGATTCGTCGAATGCAAGCCCTCTCCATTTGTCTTTGGAAGTCTGCTTCTCCTCTTCATACTCTGCAACTACCTTACAATTCCCAGACAGTAGCCTCTGGCTTGTCACCTTAGAGTTCAACCTTTTCAATTTGTTGCCAAAGAACGCCGAGCTTGGTACTGATAGTGTAGTCACACTCAATTTCATCTGCAGGAAAGATATTTTCTTTATCGCAACAGACGAACCACAAGAATTTGAAGCCAGCAACAATTCCATCTCTTCAATAGTTTTCAAGTGCACCTACACTAACTTGCATCAATCTGAATGCTAACAAGTGAAAACAGTGACAGTCTGTTCTAAGTTCAAGCTACAACTATTCTTCCTTTTCCTAGAGTGAGATCAAAGCCGATACATGCAGGAGTGACGATAAAAACAATGGAAAGAAAAGCTCAGAAAAGCTTAATACATGAGCTCTAAGCTAGCTCGATGGAACCTAAACCAAGTAAAGCTAAATACGCGAGTTGAAAAGGGCGGGAAAACCACAGTACCGTTACTCTGTTAACAGCTCCAACGGTTGAGACCGAAGCAGCCATTGATCCAACGTCAGTGACCGAGTCTTGACGGGTTTGAAGAGAGGCTATAGAAGGAGACGAAATGGAACTGAAAGCTATTTTGGAGTGTGGTGTCCTTGAGAAAGAGAGAGAGTTGGTTAGGTGGTGGGCCTTTATAGGGAAACGTTTCTTGGAACTGTGTGATAAAAACCTGTGGATTTGGGTTACAAATAAGGGGCCACACGTTTTGTTATTGTGTGGCAAATGGGTTGAGGAGGATACTGATAACGTATGCCCTTTGATTCAGCCACAACAATCAATCCCATGATTTCAACTTATTTTTAGCCTTAGAATTTTTTACTGTAATTATATTTCCATATTTATACCTTTATCTCTTGTATAAATAATTGTACAAATCGCATATGAAATACACAATACAGTACAATACAAAACAAGTCAATTCTCTTCTTCATCTGTCTTTCAGATACGTCCTTTTCTGGGTTATGACAATAAGAAGATCGAAATATCAAACAAAATGGAGGCTTCAGGGATGTGGGTTGGCTTGAGGTTAGGGTTTAAGCAGTTTTATTCTCCACTTAAGGTCAAGGTTCCCAACATTTGAAGGGATGCATAAACTGGCAAGGAGAGGACAGTGGATTGGAAATGAAACATGGTGGTCATGTCTCCAGAGCATTCTGGTGTTAGTAATGAGGACAGTGTTCAATTGTTAGTGTTGAGACTTGTGATAGGTATTGCAGTGTCATGTTGCCAAGAGTATTAATTCATACGCCTTTGTTTCCTCTCTTATTGTCTTGGTGGTCCTGCTCCTGAGTCAAGAATGCTATCACTCTGTCAGATAACAGAGACAGGGCCTATAAGAATAGGCGACCAACTTCCTTAGTCCTTAAGCTTAGACCTAGAAAACTGAGGAGTAATGAGTAAACAACAAGGCTCTTAGGCGATTGCTGGAAGCGTGGCCTCCCCCTCTGGTGAGGTTTCTGTTGTAGAGGCAAATAACGTCATTCGGAGTAACAAGAAAGTCAAGTGAACAGATGAGAATCATAATGTTGAGGTATGTGAGGACGTGGAGATGGAGAATCGGGATGAAACGACTAGAAAAGGGTCTTATAAAGATTCTGTTACTGTCTTTGCCCCTGGTTTTAACATGACTGGGGAGGAGCCTACAGCGGCTGTCTCTGAGGAGGACTCAGACGTAGAAGTGGTCGATGACCTAGAGTGCCCCACCGTTCATCTGACTCCTACAGATAAACAAAGTATTAGACGTGTGTGGGCGAATATGCTGATTGTCAAGGTCTTAGGCCGTCGTATTGGGTATAGATTCCTTGTTACGTCCCTGAAGAAGCAATGGAAACCGTAGTGCGACGTGATTTTGGCTGACATGGGAAATGATTACTATTTGACCAAGTTTAACTGTATGGAGGATTATCGCTCAGTGCTTGAGGGTGGTCCTTGGATGGTGGCTGGTCACATTTTTGCTGTGATGAAGTGGAGATCTAATTTTGACCAATTCGCAACTTCCATTGATAGAGCTATTGTGTGGGTTCGAATACCTCATTTACCAATGGAATATTATGATAGCCTCATTCTTACTCGGATTGGCAACAAGCTTGGCACGACAATGCGGGTGGATGAGAGTA
Source organism: Erythroxylum roigii (assembly GCA_027576455.1). Taxonomy (NCBI): domain Eukaryota; kingdom Viridiplantae; phylum Streptophyta; class Magnoliopsida; order Malpighiales; family Erythroxylaceae; genus Erythroxylum; species Erythroxylum roigii. Next base: position 26,259,627 of record JANZXV010000004.1, read on the forward strand.
CAGAAGCAAGTACTCGGGCAAAGTACGCATGAATTAATGTGGAGGTTGACTTGCGCAAGCCTTTGATCTCTAAATTCCGACTAAAGAGAAGAATCTGGAAAGTTGAACATGAAGGCTTACACTTAGTGTGCTATGGCACGTACGGTCACCAAAGAGAATCTTGTACTGCTGCTTAGCAGGTTACGAATGCCCAGGGAGATAATGAGGCACAGGATACAGCTCCCGTGGAGGCACCACCGCCTCTGGAGGTTTTTGTTATTCAGCCGGAAATTGTTGAGAGTTATGGGTCCTGGATGTTGGTTCAGAAGTCTAAACGCGGACGTAACTATACTCTTGCAAACCGAGGCAATCCCAACACTTGAGGTGGAAAAGATTATGATAAGAATGAGATAATGGATTCTGCCGAGAAGATAGGCCATAATGAGAAGGGTAAGGCAATCCCGGGATCTCGCTTTAATATCTTAGAGGATTATGGACCAGCTTTGGATCACTAAAATCCTGCCGGTGATACTTCGTCTCGAGATAAGGTCTTGATTCAACAAAGTTCCCACCAAGGTTTGCGCGGTGGTAGAGGTGGCAGATACCTAAGTGTCTCAATACGTAGACGGGATATCCAAGGCCCCGTTGGAGTAAATGACCAGCCCATCTCCTTGCCCATCTTAAAGGCTCTAGAAATTTCCCCTAACGCATCAATATCCTCTTCTGACAATTTGACTAGACATCACGAACAGTTGGCCTTGTCTTTAGTTCCCAGCATGCAACCCATGCAACTTGATGACGGGATTCAGGAACTAGATGCTAATGTTCTTACATATCCCCCTACTACTTAACCTTTAGCTCCCCGTCATTTGTTAACCCCGCCAATACACTCTTCTGATCCCCCTGACCCGGAAGATGATGAGAGAAGGGTTGGAGTTTTATGTTCTTCTCAAGTTGGTGAGTTGGAGATGTCTATTGTGCCTGAAACGCCAACTTGCCTGAAAGATAGCAGGGCTGAGAATGGTGCAGATGGCGATATGGTCGTTGATTATAGTAATCACCACGTGAATTAACGTGGTTCCTTTTCCTCACTTTTTTTTCCAATGCTTACGGTTCGTTATTGGAATTGTCGAGGAGCCGCTACAATTGAGTTCAGAGATGTGTTGAAGGACCTAGTACGTATCCATAAGGTAGATGCAGTGGTCATAGTAGAACCTAAAATAAGTAGTTCTTATGCCGCACGAGTAACACATCAGCTGGGTTTTTCTAATGCGCATCGTGTGGATGCTCAGGGTTTTTCTGGAGGTTTATGGCTTTTATGGAAGGATTCTCAAGTTTTTGGTTATAGTAGTCGATAGTGGCAGTGGCTTTATCCATCTTAAAATCTCCCGTAGAGACGGTTCTATATGGTATTGTACTTTTGTGTAGATCAACCCTACTCCTGCTATTAAGACCGATTTGCTCAAGTTTTTTTCTAAACTAGCAGCTACAATTTTTGGTCCTTGGCTGCTTGCCGATGTTTTTAATGAGATGTTGGGTCTTGAGGAAAACTTTGGAGGAGCGCCATTTGACTGAAGGTGTGCACGCTTCCAGCAGTGGGTTTCTGCTTGTAAACTGGTGGATCTTGGCTTTAGTGGGACAAAATATACTTGGAGAGGTCACGAAAGTCGAAGTTATAATAGAGTTTTTGAAAGGTTAGACTGGGCTTTTGGCAATCTAGATTGGGTTTTAGTATTTCCCTCGACTATTGTCAGACATTTACCTCGAGTTCAGTCAGATCATCACCCCATTTTTTTCTTGTATTAATCAACAACAGAGGCAGCCAGATGGAGGGAAGCCGTTTCGTTTTGAGCTAGCCTGGACTACCCACCCTGATTATCCTCAGCTTATTTTGACTAACTAGGATACATACGAAATTTTACCCAATATGCTTTTACGATGGAAAGATTTACTGAAGGAGTGCAATAGAGAAGTATTTGGCACTATTTTTCGATGGAAAAATATATTACTAGCCTGGCTTAGCGAAGTCCAACGTGCTCTTATGGTCCGGTATAATAAATTCTTAATAAATCTAGAGGGAAAGCTTCAGGCAGAATATCATCTTATTTCACGACAGGAAGAGTTGGATTGGTTCCAAAAGTCGAGGGCGGACTGGATTTGTATGGGAGACCAAAATACTAGGTTTTTCCATGCTTCTACCATGATCAAAAGGAAGCGGAATCGGATTGAGGCTCTGCGGGATTCTAATGGCAACTGGATTTTTGAGCCTGTTGATTTACAGATGTTAGTTATGGAGTTTTATAAATCTCTATATTTGGAAGAGGTGGTGGATCGCCCTCGATTCCCGATCAGAGGTTGTTTTTAGAATGTTCCTCAAGTTGCTTGGAATTCAGCATAGAGGTGACGGAAAATGAAGTTACCCGAGCTCTCTATCAAATGGGTGCCCATAAAGTGCCTGGTCCTTACGGATTTCATGCACTCTTCTACCAATCCCAATAGAACTTGGTGAAAACTAGCATGGTCAATCTGGTGAAGAGGGTGTTCGAGGATCCTTCTCTTATTCAAGGTATTAACGACACTTTCATTACATTAATCCCAAAAGTTGACAGCCCGGAGCAAGTTACACAATCTTGACCTATAAGATTGTGTAACGTGAGCCACAAGGTAGTCACAATGATCATTGTAAAGCGTCTTAAAGCAGCCCTTCCAACACTCATTAGTCCATCTCAAAGTAGTTTTGTACCAGGGCGGCAGATTTCAAACAATATTGGAGTGGCTCAAGAGATTTTGCACTCCATGCGCAGATTGCGGGGTAAGAGGGGCTTTATGGCTATTAAAGTGGATTTGGAAAAAAGGCATATGTCCATCTGAGCTGGAGCTTTATTCGGGATACTCTTCACGATGCTGGTTTCCTTTTGTCACTAGTGAGTTTAATCATAAGTTGTGTTCAAACTGCTTAAATGTGGGTGTTATGGAATGGCCAGCCTTTTCAGGAGTTTCATCCCAGTTGGGGCATCAGATAAGGTGACCCCCTATCACCTTACCTCTTTGTCTTATGTTTGGAATGGTTATCTCAACTAATTGAGGCACGGGTGGGGGTTGGTCGCTGGAGACCTTTTGAGGTTGGCAAGGTTGGCCCTTTGGTGTCTCACCTCTGTTTTGTAGATGATATGGTACTCTTTTCTGAAGTTTCAGAAGGCAAATGCGGGAAATTTTGGATTGTTTTAATCTTTTTTGTGATGCTTCGGGCCAATATATCAGTACTACCAAAACGAAAGTTTACTTTTCTCCTAATGTTCACCATAATGTTTATGGTAATATTTCTAGATTATCAGGCTTCGCTCAAACGATGGACCTTGGCAAGTATCTGGGGGTCCCTTTACTTCATAAAAGGGTAACAAAACTACCTATTCCCATATTTTGCAAAAGGTTCATGCTCGCCATTCAAGATGGTGAGCAGAAGGCTTATCGATGGCTAGCAGATTGACATTATGCCAATTGGTTTTGGGTGCACTTCCCCTCTACACAATGCAAACAACAAAAATCCCTAAAGGACTGCTTGCGGAGATTGATAACTATTGTAAAAAGTTATTTGGGGTGCAACTGGAGAGAGGCGCCGAATGCATTTACTCTCTTGGAACCAGGTATGCTGTCCTAAAATCTTCGGGGTCTTGGGTTAAAAAACTTGGAGGCCATTAATATCGCCATTCATATGAAGCTTGGTTGGTCAATCATCAAGGAGCCTAGAAAGCTTTGTAACTAGGTTCTTTGTGCAAAATATAAGTTGGATAGGGATTTTCAGACGAGTTTGGTTGCTAAACCAGATTCGTCCCCGCTTCGGCGTAGTATTTGCGCTAATTTTCCTAAGTTAATGCCAGGTGCTGCATGGTCGGTGGGTAATGGACAACAGATTCGATTTTAGTATGATAATTGGGTGCATGGAGTTGTTGGTAACTTACTCTCTCATACTATTCTTGCGGTCCCTGAGGATCAGTTGGAGAAGAAAGTGTATGAATATGTAGACTTACATGGGGGCTGGTCCTAGGGAGCTTTCAGCATGTTTCTTCCTCAAGATATGATTTTACGAATTGCTGCAACTTTCCTGCCCCACATCACCCAGGAGGCAGATCGTCTGTATGGGTCATTGGAGCCCAGTGGTTATTTCTCAACACATTCAGCCTATCGTCTTCTTCAACAGCATATGTGGTTGAATAGGACCAGGATTTGGAAGTTGATTTGGGATTAAAAGGGCCCTCCACGCATTCAAACACACTTATGGTTGATTGCGAAATCTCGACTTATCACTAACAAAAGGCGTTTTCAACTGTTCCTTACGGATTCTCCAGTCTACTCTGAATGGCCGAATCATGAAGAATCCTTAGCTCATGTATTCAGGAATTGTTGGCGAGCTCGCATGGTCTGGAACATTCTTATTGATGTCAATAGGCGGCAAGAATTTTACTGCAATGATTTTAATTCTTGGTTTATGAGTAATTTGTCCAATGATTATGGGATACAAAGTGATAGCTCTTGGCTTATGCTATTTAGTGTTGTGTTATGGAAGCTTTGGGAATGGCAAAATGAGCGATGCTTTGATCCCGACTCATCCAAAGTTCATCACATAAAGAAAATTCACTTCTTTGTTCAGAAAGTAAGTTTGAGTCTGCAATGCGATGTCTCTACTCAAACATACCAGGAGAGAAGAGTACTTGAGATTAGCTGGCAGAAATCACGAGAGGGATGGGTTAGCCTGAGCACTGATGGATCCTCCAAGGGTAATCCAGGCCCAACAACAACTGGTGGGCTGATTAAAGATGTTAGCGATCGTTGATTAGTGTGCTTTGGTGCAAATTTGGGGTTTTGCACGTCTTAGCAGGCTGAGTTATGGGCAATCTATTATGGGTTGACTCTCGCCTGGTTACATGGGTATTCTAGGGTGGATATGTCTCTAGATTCCGCCGTGGTGGTTTCCGTTATTTCTAATAAACAAAGTCAGGTGGTTAATACTATTGTTCTAGTTATAAAAGACTTGATTTCCAAGAATTGAGAGGTGTGGGTGCACTGTATCTATCAACAGGGTAATCGTTGTGCGAATTGGTTAGCTAATTATAACTATAGATTGCCATTAAGAGTTCATTGGTTTCACGAAATTGTTGATGAGTTTTCTCCTTTGCTATTTGTAGACTTAGTTGGGGTCTTCCTGTCTCGTGTAACTCATTTGTAGTTTTTCTTCATTGGGCTTAGGCCTCGTTATTTACCCCAAAAAAAAAACTTGGACCTAGAAAGCTTTACTTCTCACATTTGGGCTTAAATAATTTAGAACAATATATTTATTGAATTTGTAACTTTTACCAATAAAAACTATGGTAAGTTTCACGTATATAGTTTTCTTTTTTTTTTCTCACAAATAAGCTTAGATGGATGAAAGTCAAACTTCGTTCTTATAACCACAGTGCCTGCTGATTACTTTGGTAATAACTAATAAGCTAAGAAGAAAATTAGATTAAAAAATAAAAAGTTGCATAAATCAAGCAACCTATAGTTTAACTAACAAGAGTGACGCTGACAGGTGTTGGAAGTTGGAACAAGTGTACCAAATGGGTAAAACCCAAGAACAGCCAAAAGATTCATCGATCATTTTCTAAGTTGGCATGTTCAAATTCTTCTGTTTTAATTAGAACTTTTTGTCAGTATATCATTCCGATAATGAAGCCTTACTTTGTTCGATGGTCCCAAACTGAAATCCAGAGTCGGATAAATTGGGAGATGCATCCATGCTTTATTGAAATATTATAAGAAAAAGACATCTTCCTTTCACATTTACTTTTGAATTGTTTGATTTCATTTATGCTTTCTCTTAATTTGATGTTTAGCTTTTTTTAAAAATAAAATCAGAAAATTAATTTAATTTTTAATGTCAATGTAATTACAATTTTTTATTTATGATAATTAAATATTAAGCATAACTTAATGATAAATTAATTTTATGAATAATTTAATTAAATAATTTTGTTTAATTTTATTAAATTTAATTTCATAAATTAATATTTATTTGCTAATATATTTTTAAAACTATGTTAAAAATTGTTGAAATTTTTGTGTTTTCTAAAATTTTAATATAATTATTAAATAATTATCAATTTTAAAAATGCTTGTATTTAAAAAGTACTGAATTTTAAATTAATTATAAAATGAAAATGAATCGAATAATTAAATCATATTCCTATTAGAAATTATTATTACAGAATTAAATCATATATAAATATTTAGTGATGAATCAAGTTGTGACAAAAAATTGAAACAAAAAATAAAAACAATATTTGTAATTTTCATAAATTATGAAGTAGGTGAGGAATTAAAACCAAACACAAAAATTTAAGCTCAAATAAACCTCAAATGACTTAAACATCAGACAACACTCTAATATTTGGTCGTGCATACCTAGAATTATCAAACTCCAACCATCGAAACTATCGATTTAATTTTTATTTTTCTCTTTTGTTCCATATAGGGAATCATGACAAACGAGAATTATTGTTGTGGGTTGACCTTTAATCCTCTGTCTTTTTTTCGTTGATGGTATTGAAAGTTACTAGTTTTCACACTTGGTTTACAGTGGAACACAATGCATTCTTCAAGTACATATGTCTGAATCCTCGTTATGTGAGTTGTGGCCATACCAGGCGAACAGATCTTCTGCTACTACCCCCTATTTTCAACCTCATCCATCATTCATGGGAATAAATTAGATAGATGAATAAAAATGTTTGGGAACAGGGAGCAGGAGGTCTGCTCTGCTCCATTCCACGCTTGGTAAGAACAGGTTTCCTGATTAATATTATTGTGTTTTATTCTATTTTACGAATCTCTGTCATTCATTTATACAGATTTCGCGTTTATTAATATAAAACTTACGTGACACTCACGTAAATAAATGACTGAAATTTATAAAAAAAAATAAGACACCATAATTGGACAGAATAAGGTGTTTGTTTCTTTTCCAGTGGAATTGTTGATTGGACTGATTGCTCTACGTGGAATTGAAGAAATTCTGATCTCCTCCGGATGGTCAATAAGATGATTTTGACCTCTTTAAACAGTATATAAACAGACAAGATTAATAAAAATACTCCATTACTTATGTATATGTATTTATCGTCGAAAACTTAGGTTTAAAAAAAATAAAAGGGAGAGATACATCAGAAGGTTGAATCTTCAAGTTCAATTATCTCATTTTCTATTTTTAGTTTTTATTTTTAAAATTAAAAAACATATTTGGTTGATAATGTAAATATAGTTATATGTTTATTATTGATAATAATTATATATTAGATAAAATTTAAAGATAAATGATTTTAAATTAATTGAAGTTAGCTAATTATTAACGTAATATTTATTAATAAATTGTAG
>JANZXV010000004.1:26298154-26323451 GCA_027576455.1 Erythroxylum roigii
TATCATGATGATTGAAGGTAAAAGAATTGTTGTTTATATAGGATTGTTGTTTTCATCATTTGAAAACTGACAAGCCATCATTTTAATTAACTTATGATTAGCCATTTTGTAAAAGCAATGTATTTCATTATGCTTCATTTTGCAAAAGTAATGTATTTCACTATGCTTCAATTTGTAAAAGTTTTGTATTTCATTATACTTCATTTTGTATAAGTAATGTATTTTATTATGCTTAATTCATTTATCTTTCAAATGATGTGAAGTATATATAACTTTTTTCATAAGTTAAGATCGTTGAAGCATTTTTTATAACTATATTGGTTTAAGAACTTATTACTATATTAAATGAAGTAAAAATGTCTCCCTTGTGTGAAACACACATCACTAAATAATTGAATGCTTAATTCCTTATTAACTTTCATTTTTTAAGCATGTAATAAAATTTCTAAAGAGATGGTAATAATAGTACCAATACATGTCACAAATTCCTTGTTGACAGAAACTACAACCATATTAATGCTTATTTCTGAAATACGATTCAAATTTTCTTTATAGTTGTTAGATGTGTTATTTATAGACAAAGAACAGTCAAAACTTGTAAAGTTTTGAAGTTATATATTGTTTCTTTTAACAACTAATGAATTTTGTAATGAACAGAAATGTTTTTAATATGATTCAAAATATGGGGCCAAAGATCCAATCATCTTCTTTTTTTTTATATATTTCTATAGTAGGAACTAATACAAAGTAGTAACAAGTTTGCGTCCTAGAAGCCTTTAGGGGTCATTACAAAAGATTAGTAGAAGAAGAAACAAATAATAAGAAGAAAGAGCAACTTAAAGAAAAAAATGGTTAAAGTTGCCATCGGTTCCAATCATCTTTGATTATACTTTGTTAATGTTTTGTCAAATGCTTCGAAATGATTTAAGGAAAAAATTGACAAGTTTTTGATGTTGTTATTCTAATTAGTTTTATTTTATATTTGAAAATCATTGAGAAATAATTTATTAATATTTGATATTGGAAAATCATTGAGAAATCATTATAGACACTCAATAGAATGGCACCTGGACGAAACAAGGGAAAGAAGGTGGCAATTAGCGAAGATGTTCCTCCCTCATAATAACTAGATCAATCCGACCCTATCTAACAACAACAACCGACTTCATCCACCAATGAAGTCAGTCAGTAAAAACCTCTATCTACCTCAACTAGTGCTAAGGGATCTTCAAGATTGTGAATCTTTACCAACTATAATTACACTAATCCTCAAATATATATTTATATGTTTAATGCATTTTTTCTTATCATTATTTTTTTGTTAGATTCTAATACCAACATCAGAAAAAGAGGTAGAGATATCACTAAAGGTTCTGAGTTGCAATGCATGAATGTTGTAATGAACAAGTTGTTCGTGCATATTGACATCTCGTAAGGTCGTCTTGTTGACAAGATCCAATCAACAAAATTGTCCAGTGAGTTAAGGGTTGTTGTTAGGACTGAATTGCTTTGCCTTCAACATGCCAAGCAATTAAATGAAGACAACTAGCTATAGAATGCTCTGGACAAAGTTTCAGTAATTTTTCAATTAATTTAATTATATGAATTTTTATTTATTTAAAGACTAATTTCACTTTTACTTGTTGTTCACAGATGAAGCTCAATATCGTCGATATCGAGAACCCCGAAATGTCAAGTAGTGTGAGTTGACTGTTGAAACAAAGGGTCAAGGATCATCGTTATCAACTACATAAATACTACAAATCTTTTCATTTGAGTGAGAAGATAAGGAGACATGTTCCCGAACGGAAGACTCCAGAAAATTAGAGCCAAATGTGTGATTATTGGTTTTCTGCTAACGTTAAGGTTTGTCTTCTTTCTCTTCACATTTTCTTCAATTAATCTTGTTACACAATTTAATGACTATTTCCTTTCTTTATTTAGGAAAAGTGTGAGAAAGCCGAGGTTAATAGAGAAAAAATAAAAACTCCTCACAACTAAGGCTCCAAATAATTTATTGTCGCACGAAATGAATTTGTAAGTTCTTTGTTTAAAATTTATAATTATATCCGTAAATACAATATTATTTATTGTGTTTCAATTCTTTTTTTATATAAAACAGAGTTAGAAGGAACTACACGTAGAAGAGTGTGATCCTACTCACACACTACAAGAAAGGTGAAAAACAGAGTCAGAAGGAACTACACGTAGAAGAGTGTGATCCTACTCACACACTACAAGAAAGGTGAAGGTTGGACTTCTGAAGAAGCTCAGAATAATATGTAAGTATAAAAATTTGTTTAATTTTTATACTCATTTATTTATATAGTACTAACTAATAATATTCAAATGAAACATTTATTTTGTTCTTTAAATTTTAGAATAAGATGTAGGAGTTGTTGTAAAGATTAGGGTACATCAACAATGTCCTTGGTATAAGATCAGCGTATATCAAAGGTCTTGAGTATGACCTTAAGCCAATTGATTCATCATCGTCAAGACCAGCATTTGTAACGGCACTTCAAGAGGAGAACCGATCGTTTAAGGCTCAATTGCAATGTAATAAAGAAAAGTTTGAACGTAATGAGCAAAAGTTAGATTGTATTGAACGAAAGTTGGCCAAGTTTGAAAAGATGATCAAACAAATACTTGGCCCAAATTATGTAAGAAGTAGTGACGATGAACACAAGTCTTAGTTTGTACATAAGTTTTTTTGTTAACATTTGTAAATAACATTTAATAACATTTTATTTTTTATATAAAAATGCTTCTAATTTTTAATTTTTAATTTTTGTTTAATTAATTATAAATCAAAAATTCTAAATGTTACGAACAATAAGATGGATTGAAAATCTTATCATTAATTATAATTAAATCAAAAAATTATTAATAGGATTGTTTAGTCAAAAATAAAAATTGTCATCAAAACTTTTTAGCTATGTTTTTAAAAACGTCGACAATAATTTTTAAAATTTATTAAAAATTAAGAATTAAATGAAAAATTTTAAAATTAAATAAAAATGTAGCTAAAAGATTTGGCTACATTTCCAAAATCGTCACCTAAACTTTTTAGCTACGTTCCATAAACTGTCATGAATAACGTTTATTTATGTTCAAAAAGTCGTCGCTAAATCTAAGTTGATAAACAAACAAAACGTTGCAAAACATTATTACCTACAAATATGATAACGTAGCTAATAACTTTCAGTCACAAAAAGAAAACATCTCAAATTATCTTTCGTGACGATTTGCCTTTTCTTCCCCTATCACTTTTCACAACGTATCTAAGATCGAAGTGAAATATGAGTTGCAACAATATTATAAAAATGTCGCCAATAGTATTTTGCTATCACAATTTTGCGACAACTAGTATAACGAATTTTTATTGTTGTTAAAATGTTTTGGCGATGACGCCAAAAGCCCATTTTGTTGTAGTGAAATCAAATATGCTCTCTTGACCATGATCAAGCTTACATCTTATATTTTCTTTTTTAATTTATTCTTTTTCATTTCCATCAATATGCATATGACTAGTATGGTTTTCTTCTAAACATTAGAATTTTTTTAAATGTTCTTCTAATGTTTGAACTTAGTAGAAAAATTAGGTTCTCAAGGATTAAATATTTTAACTTAAAATTCCTGAACTTCTTTGGACAAGAATTAAATGTTTTTCAACTTAAAATTCCTGAACTTCTATATTTTCATAGATGGCACACCACCATATACTTATTAATGGTCATTTTGAGCAATGTATGATAGATATTGAGACATAAATAAATAGAAGATATGTAATCTAAATCGATATTTTAAAAATTGTACCACAAATTAAAACGATAAAATAAGAGATTTAAGGTTTAAAAGATTCAACTAATATTAGACCGTTATAAAACTTTCTAAAGATTGAATAAAATTAAAGAATTTAAAGTATGATTGAAAAAGATATTGTTAAATGAAATTAATTGATATATTTTAGTTTATAAAAATGTATTAATTTATGAAAATTGACTGATTAATCAATAAATTGATCAGTTTTTAATAAACAATAGTTAATAAAGTAATTTGAACTGAAAAGTTAAACGATTCAAGGTTTGTACAGCTTAACCAGATAAGTTTTTTTAATCATTGATCTAAACTCATAAATTTTAAATAATTTATTTTAAAATTGTGTCAAAAGCAGAAATTTTGAGATAATTTCATGAAAATCATCTTGATACAAACAATGCTTATTTTTCCTTCTATTTCACCAAACTCTCACCTCAATTAGAAATGGAGTTCATCGATCCCTATATAATGCATAAAGAGGCTCACTTCATCGTTTATTTATATTTAGGCCTCCTTATGTTTATAATATATTGATAGAATTATCAAAAGATCAACTTGCTATCAATTTAGAAGTTTAAGAATGATATAACTACTTTAATTAGATTAAGTAATTATGCTTTTCAAACTGAGACAATTGCTTAGAGATATCTAAGTTAACTCACTTGAAACACAAAATGTTCAAAAGTATATAACCAGTTTAGGCAAGTAAAGCAACTATACCTTCTAAGAGAAAAATATGTTATAATAAAGTTAGACAATTTAATAAAATATAAAAATATAATCTATTTTAAATTCATTCTTAGATGTACAAGAATAATGCAATTAGTTTAAATAAGTGCGACAAAAATACCCTTAAATACAAAAATGATATTGTATTCCTAAGAGTGATGCAAGTGATCTAAAATGGTGAGATAACTAACCTTTTAAGTGAGATCAGTTCAAGCAAAGTGAAGCAACTGGCAGAAGTACATAGATGAGTGAAATAAAGAGAGTAAAAGAGAAAGTAAAAGTGAGAGGAAAATAAAAGAGATAGAGAATAGTTTAACAAACTTCTTTATAAAATACTTGAAATGAGAAGAAACTATAATTGTTTGTTATTATTACAAACTTAGAAATGCATTAGGCAGAATCAAGCTAGAGAGAGATGCATTTAGAAAAGGAATTGAGCATTATTGAATGTCACTTCAACAAATAAACATGTTGTCCAGATAAAATTAAGTTCGACCACCTTTTCCATTTCTATAAGAGAAAACAAAGCTGAAACTTCAAGACTCGAGCAATTTAGAGCATTCATTCTTTTCTGTCTTCCTCAAAGTCTCATTCCCGTATACAATAATGGCGAATACGTTCAAATTTTCGTTTGAAAACACTCACTTGTATTATTGCCTTCACTTACATTGAAGCTGTTTGTTGTCACTGGTCAGTCTACATCGATCTCAGAAAAACAAAATGCTGCATTATGCACAGAACCAAGACAATATTACAAAAACAAATTAGTGAAACGCATTTTAAATATTGTTTGATCCATAGTTATTATCTTGAACCCGATTGTCTTAGAAAAAGAAATAATCATGTACTTTATGTTGTGTATAGATAAAAGCTATGTAGTTGGTGGCGAAAAGAGAGGCCTCTATATGATGCAAAACTGTTTCATCATAAGCGTTGTGATCCTAACTTCCATGCATCTTAAGGTTCCATGTGAGCCAAAGCTACTTCTTCATGACTATATCCTCTTCGTAGTTAGTTATGCGTAACTTTCTAATACCTGTAGTTTAGATTCAATAAAGGTTTTCTTTTATCATCTCAGAAGAAAAGCTTTACAGGTTTGAGAGGAGGTCAATATAGATTCCTCAACATAATAATTGTGTCAAGTTCCTAGTGTGTACTGTACAGTTTCAAAACAGTGCAGATAGCGATTTGTGAAGAGGGAATTTCTAGCATGATGAAGTACTGAGAAAGACAAACTATCCAGAATTATCTTCGAGCAATCTTCTTCTAAAATTAAAGTTAGGAATGACTTAGAAGGATGAAATAAGAACATTCCTCTAACGTTGTTAATGTCAGCTTATTGAAGTTGATGAGTGGCAAGCAAAACTAACAAAAGAAAGTGAACTTTTGGAAAGAAAAACGAAATGATCTCTATTACCTAGCATTTCCAAGCAGCTTGTTCATCAAATTCTCAGAAGAATTCTCTGGTACTAGTACTTGGTTCAGGTCCTAACCGAAGCTCCAGGTCCAGTTCTGCTTGGGACGAACCCTGACCTGAATGCTTCCTTTCTTCATTTCCATCAGTTTTCTTTACCTCCAAGAAAAGGGGAAGCTGTTGAAATTCTTCACTACCTTTATTTCTTGTCGTTCCATCATCTTCTACAGATAGAGAGACTTCTAGCTCTCTAAGGATAGGACTTTTTTCACCCCCAGATTCTGCAAGACCGGAGCTTTTTTCGTCAAAGACCTCGGAAACTTCAAGTGGGTTCGTTGATCTAGTGATGTCTAAAGAGAGCAAGTTCTCATCGGAGGCTTCTCTAAGCTTTGCCCTATCTCTTCTATGGATGTTCATATGACCTCCTAAGGCCTGGGCGTTGGAGAAACCCCTCTTGCAAAAAGCACAAGTATAAGACTTTTGAGCTTGGTTTGATGAAGAACTCTGCCAGTCATCTGAGCTCCACTCAAGTTCAGACTTTGATCGTATTCTATTGTTATTAATCTCCATATTCCAGGAAAGATGCAGAAAGAAGTATACGGGAAAAACTAAGGGACAGACAGAACAAACAAAGCAGAGGTTGTCAAACAGAAGTTTTCAAACAGAAACATAAGGCATGCTTACATGAAAAACAAAGGTTTATCTGTCATAAATTCCCTTTTGATTAGACCAAAATACCCATCAAAGTTCGTCATATCAATTCAAAGTTATGTTCTAGAATGGTTTTAGCTATCAATCAGAAGATCTACTTCCCATCTGACGTATTTAATTATTTTAAGAAGTCAGTACTGTGGCATGCAGGCGGTGTCATCCCCAAGTGAGACTTTCCCTCTGGAAATTTCTCAGAACTTTGATCCATCATAGGATGAATCGACTGTTGAAAGAAATTACAACTCGTAACATATTACGGCTGTTAGAGAGTGTGCACAATTACCATTGGAGCACTTAAGCCCTCAAGTCCTCAGCATATAAATGGAGTCGTTACCTGGTTGGACAGTTGTTGGACTCCATTCAGATCAAAACAAAGTTGAAACATATATAACAATCCGATCCAATGCCGTAGATTGCTCATCTGATGTCCTTGTATGTCCACGATTGTATATTATTTTAGTTGAATGTATGTGCACGCTTTGATCTTCTTCTAGGTGTCAATAGCCTGCATAGCTTTCAAGATTGTTTGCAATTGAGAAAAAAAATATTATTAAATCTCAAAAGAATAATTGAATTGAATACATTACAGCAGCCAATGATTGATTAACCCTAGTTAATAAATTTCATTATGCTTTGGAATTATTTCTCAGTAAGCAGATTATTGTGCCTTTTAATTTGAAAGGATCCCCTAATATGTATTGTATATTTGGGAAGATGTTGCTTATATAAATGTTTCTCCTTTTCTTTCACATGATGATAAAAAAATTAAACTTGTTCGGTCAATTTAATTATAAAAGAATTGAATTGATTAATTTTTTTGGATTGATTTATTTTAATAAAATTTGTTATTAAAAATCACTTAATTTATTAATTAACTAAGCAGTTTTTATAAACTAACTAGTTTTTATAAATCTTAATAAATCAATTGATTTTATTTAATAGTCTTCTTCTTTAATTAAACTTCACCTTTTCTGACGGGCAAGAATAATCTACTTCTTTAATCTTGTATTAATTTTTTTAATTTTATTTAATTTTTATTATATATCAGTCTTTTGACGGTCAATTAATTTTTCAAATCTTAAATCTCTTATCTTACCGATTTAATTTTTAATTCATTTTTTAAAATATTGCTTTCACATAAATAAAGGTCCCTTGTTTTTCCTATATGTTAAAGCCTTCAAGATCATTCTATATTAAGTTTGTCTCTACAATAAAGGACACACGAATTTTGAACTCCTCAAAATTAAAGAACTTTTAGCACCATTGGACGACTAGATTAAATGCACTTCACGAGTTATTAGACTTCAGAACTATTTTCATAAAGACCAATCAATGAAGTTCTAAGATGTGTAGCTAGTTGACTTATATACAATGGTAAGTAATCCTACATACGACACCAATTAACAAGAAAACGTTTTTTTTAGAAGAAAAATCCTTCAAGTCAAAGCAATTGGGTATCAAAGAAGAAGCATTTACAGAAAAGCTATTTTGTCATGTCTAAGACTGAAACAGCTTTTATACAACAAAGTTTAGTAGCTAGGCTGTTGGCTTCATCTTGGTGTTTAGATTCGATCCAACATAAATTCTATATAGTGGCGAGTACTTCTAGATAAAATTATAAGCCATTGAAAGAATTTCTTTAAGGTTTCCATTCTTTCTTTATCTTTACTGAATTGCTTTCGGCCTCCTTCGTAAACAATATTACATCACTATTTATATGGCCCATTAGCCACTCCATTAGTTTTCTAATAAATGAAGTATATATAACAACTATCTTCGTCTTTCTTAATTCGACAGCATCAAGTTGGCCATTGTTTCCAAAGTTTTTTTTTTTAGATTCGAAGAAACCCCACAGGTGGGCCAAGCGGGCTCACTTTTCAGAGGGTCAAGTGACTACACCACATCAGAGGGTCAAGTGGCTACACCCCATCACGGAGGGCCTCACTAGTTCTCCACCCATAGGTAAAACCCCGGCTGCCACAGGCTCTTACAAGAGGGACTAGCAAGGAATCGAACCTGAGACCTAACCGAAGCCAAGTCCCGCTCTCAACCATCTAACCACACCCTTTGAGGACTGTTTCCAAAGTTAAGTACAAGTAAGAATAAATCATGCTTTTTATTTCTGATATATCATGTATGAAATGCTTCTAATAAGTGTTAGACTCTATTTTAATGGAATTCGTAACTGATGTATTTAAACCAACTAATAAATGGCAGACCCATTATTAAGTGATTATTTAACTTCAAATTTTCACATTTAACCAATGATTAAAAAATCAGATTGATCGAGTCGATTCAATCTAAAAATTTTAAACCGACTATTTTTTTTAATTTGATTTTTTTAAATAATTTTTATTATTAAAATTTGACCAATTAATTGATTAACCAGTCAATTTTTGTAAACTAAGTAGATTTTTTAAAATAAAATAAGCTAATTATTTTTTATTTAACAATTTATTTATTTAATTAAATCTCAACTTCTTTAATAAGTAAAGAAAATCCATTTTAATCTTTTTTTCAAAATTTTTAATTTTGTTCAATAAATTCTTTAACAACTTTAGTTGAACCTAAATCAATCAAGATGCATAATGATTGGACATGGAAACCACGGGACCACCTCACTTGTGAGAAGGCATGTATGTATTGCGTATCTAAGCATAGAGATAAGATCTATATACTTCGTAGCTAAGAATGGAGATTAGAACTAAATATTCCGCGAAATTGTGATTAAATTACTACTTAAACGTGGTATTTGATCAATTGATGAATTGACCTTGCAGCAATTTTCGGCTAATTTTCTATTCCCGACATCACCGTCCATTGGAACTTAGGTTGGGCTCAACAGCTACTTGATGGTGGCTTTTCTGGATGTAACTAAGCATGATGCTGTGACTCCATGTCCGAAAATGACACTTCCTGGTGATATTCATCAATAGTTGTTGTAATCATCTATGGAGTTTTGAAGAGTGGCAACAAGTAACAACGTAGGCTTACCTCTTTATTAAAGAGTTATTCGTTTACCGCATTCAAACTTTATTTATATTAAAATTTGTACTGGAAGAAGTTAACATAAAGATGAAGAATGATATAGTATTGAAAACAGATAAGAAAAGATATTCTATCTAAATTTAATATATATACACATATGATTAATTATAAAATTTAAATAAATTAATTAAAATTTCATTATATTTATCAAAATTTTATGTTCAATTAATAAGTTTGATGGGCATATTATATGCGGTTGAATTGATGCTAAGAAGCACAAATAAATAAATAAATAATATTTAAGTGTATGTGCTTTTTGGGTGAACATAAGTGTATGAATTTAAGCGGAAATAAATATTCACTAATAATTATTTTGGAGTGAAAGTCATATGAATAAGATAAATAAATAAAATATATAACAGAAACACATTAATTAACTTCTATACTAAAAATATCATAACGTCCACAAAATTATAACCAAGTCATAATTTTGGACCTATAAAGATAGGAATGCCTATATAAACTAACCAAGTCATCATTTTAATTATAAAAATGATGGATATTTGTATTCTAATTTGTTAAAAATATATATTAGATTGAACATGTGAGTCATGCAAGCAAAAGAAAATGAAATAGTTGATGTTATGCTTATATAATTCCAATGCATATCCCTAATAGCCGTCCAAATTAAAATCATTAAAACATACATAGATAGGGTATAGCAGCTGGGGTCGTGAGGACATTGATGTTGTAACCGACCGTTTCATCATCATTTGAATTCATATCGGAAAAATCAATGTTTCAAGCAGGAGTATTGAGACACTTGGAGATAGTTTGTGCCTGACCAACCGACAGTAACAATATTTTTCTACAAAATATGTCTTACGTAGATAGTTTTTAATCAACTATTTGTCTCACGCTAAGTTTAGCCTTACCATTAATAAAATGCACAGGAGTTTTTATGCACAAAGTAGGAGAGATCATTCGCTCATGCCCTATCGTTGGACATGAGTTTGGAATCAAATATTTTTAGAAACCTCCATGCATTCAGTTTCGATGCAGCAAAAAAATGGCTGTCATGGATGCTGTAAAGCTCTTTCTATAGGGGACTTTAATTAGGTTTAATCCCCATTATTGAGTATTTAGAAGAACGTAACTCTCTATGTTATGGCTTCTTATGGCAAAGTCCTGACGTTCCTTGCTCTGTTAACCAAAACTTGTGTTTTTATTGTAAGTTTGCTAACGTTCATCTGAAATCCCTACGGCCTTAGATCAATGACAAGTGAAAATTGGGGGAAACAGCAAGCCCTTATACTTAAAATTCTCGCGTAGTCACCAGGCATACATGTAAATACATACATATAAATTATCGTATAACTCTTTGCTGTTTAATCAAGTTATAATAAATTTTTTTGTCAATCAATTGTTGTAAGTTAATGGCTAATTTACCTTATAAAATGACAAATAACACATGATAATTTGTATGGAATCAAATTACCAAGTAAACTATTTAACATGCTTTTTATCTTGCAAAAAAGTACATCTTTATACTAAATGCATCTTTGATTTCTTACTTTGTCAATGGTATGAATTCTCCTAGTCAATAGCCGATGATCTGCGGTTCATTTAGGATCTTATCGTAAGTGGTTCATATTGTAGATTAGTTAAAGTTAAAGTTAATTATTATGTGTTCTTTAAGGTCAAGATTGCTTCGTTTTATAAGATAAATCAAATAATAACTTAATAATAGTTGAAAAATAAAATATTTATCATAATTTGATTAAATGATATACAAAGAAGGTAAATGAAAAAGTAAACAATTAATCACAAAGGAACTCTATGCATTTAGCCCTATATGATAATATATATATAATGATGCGATGCTCACGTCTTCTTTTTCTTAAGAACATAGAACTAATAAGGATTCACCAATACGAGTAATTGGAAGAGTTCTACCCTTGCCTATTTTGACCTTATTAGGATCTTGATATTTATAGTTGAGAGATTGGTGGCATTGTTTGGATATGTGGCAGACACAAGATTAGAAACTGATTTAATATAAGGATATGGTTACTATCTAGTACGACTGGTTTTGGTTTTGGTTTTGGGCTAGGACATTTGCGAGCTAGATGTCCATAACCTGCATTTATGACACTAAACGGTAGAATAGTTTATTAAGTATCAAGTAAGACCATGATTTTAAAATTGTTGAGGAAGTCCTTGATGATGCAAACTGGTGAGTATTGCATGAAAATTGAAAGTCTCTTCCTCGACCTCTTTGGGTTCATCCTCCTCGGCTTTTATAAGGGTTAGAAAAATTATAAGGGTGATTGGAGGCAATATGAGCAGTAGGCCTGAACTGAACTGCTGCAAAATTTTCTTCTTCACTTAACAATAACCAATAGAAATCATCAAAATAAACTGCATCCAGTCTGCTCTGTAAATACTTCACAAAAGGTTGATATATTGTCCCAAGACCATTAATAATAACTTGTACAAGATCATCCTCAAAGAACGGGTTATTAAATGCCGCCAATTGATCATGCCTACATACTTTATACACGTTGCACATACTGAGCAATTGTTTAGCTTATTTCTTTTGTCAAATGATAGAACTTGGGTTTAACTTTTGTTTCTGATCTTGATGCACATGTGCTTGCAAGCTTGTTCCATGCATCACCTGCACATTTTGCTCCAAAAATTTGTGGAATAAAATTTTCAGAAATAGACCCAAAACCCCTGAACTAGTTGTTGTATTCAACATTTGATTGATTTCCATTAATAACTTTCGGAGGTATAATGATAATGCCAATATGTTGAGCAAGATGATAATTATGAAGAAGAGGTAACAACTATACTTACCATATCAAGTAGTTTTTGAAATTAAGTTTGGTAGATAACTGGGTTATATTTAGTAGAATTGATATATTTGTAGAAGAAGAGGAGGGAAGATAGATTGACTTGTGATCATTTCGGTAGCCATAAAAGAAGAGGAGGTAATTAGACCCTTATTAAAGTTTTTTTTGGGAAAATAGACCCTTATTAAATTTCTGATATATACCATAAGAACAATTATGGAAATAATAGTTTGGCCTATTATTTACTGCAATATTTGGATACATTTATAAAACATCTAAAGTTAAATTCAAATGAAATTGATTTTTTTCAAAATCAAGTTATAAACAATACTAATGTAGTTAATCATAAAATTTAACTTGAAGCATTGTTAATCAATATAAAAAATTAAAATTAAGAGATGTATTAGCTTGTAGATGTAACCCTCATTTTTTTTTCTAGAGATGATTAACCAAATTTAATGGGTGACGCAAATTACAGTATACAAAATGGGTGAGTCATTTTTACCCGAGGGTTACTTTTGATCTAATTCACTGTCACTAATGGGTAGGATTATTTATTAGGAATCTTATAATATAAGTAGGTTAGGCCTAATATGTGTCCAAAAGTTTATGGAATTTTGTGTTTGTTGATCATGTCATAGGGTCCAATTCCCTTTTTTTTTTTTTTGGATTCGAGGAAATCTTGTAGGTGGGCCAAGCAGGCACACCTCTCCAAGGGTACAATTGGTGCACCACCCCACAGACGGGTCAAGTGGGCGCATCTCATCATTGAGGGCTCAACTAGTTCTCCACCTACAGGTAAAATTCCGGCTGCCCCAGGATCTTACAAGAGAGGCTAGCATGAAATCGAACCTGAGACCTAACCGAAGCCAAGCTCCGCTCTCAACCATTAAACCACACCCCTTGAGGGCAATTCCCTTTTCAGTCATAAAAAATATCTAATGGTCCTACTTATGTGCATTCGCGAATGGAAGGCCTATTAGGACAAGAATAAGGTAACAATTGCACTATCATATACAGCTGAAAGCCCCCTTTCTTGCTGATAAAAATTAAGGTACAATCTATGTTTTCCAATTGCACATTTGCACTCAAACACTCTCTCCAACCTCTCAATACTCTTAACAATTTTTTAATATGCCAAAATTCTTTTCACAACTCATATGTAGTTCAAATCTACCAAAAACTAAATCAAATGATCGTTATTCAAACGATTAGTTTCTAAGCTGGATCAACTAGTTGACCATATATCTTTAGCTAGTAAAGGCACCATCATAAGACAAAATCTACCTATTTTATTAGAAATTATTCTAACCATCGACTACTCAATTGTCCACTGGTTAGCTCATCGATCGGTACTAGTCAACAAGCTAACCAATGATAAATGATCTATTATGTAAGTTTTTGAAATTTATCTAGTTAACAAAACCCCCATCAAAGATTAACATTCAAAAACATTTTGAGGCATCAAATATTTATATATTAAAATTATCAAAAGTTTCAAAATATTCCATTTTAATAAAAACTAGATTCAATACCATTTTAAAATTTTTTGAAATTTTGTTTGAAGATTAAGATTTTTTTAAAGTTCAAAATAAATTTTCTCTTGATGATCAAAGGACTTATCATTATGCCTCATAAATATTCATGCAATGATTGAACTCCTAATTTATTGAAATGACTAATATAAGATTATAACAATGATTGTTTATATATGAAATTATTTTATTCTTTCTTGTTCTTGGTCTACTTGATTTGAATTACCTTGAAATTCTCTTAAATTGTATTTGATTCTTTATTTTTATCCTTTAAATAAAGCATCTAAGATACAAGAATGCTATATCTTTGTATTATATTAAGGAAAATCATTCATTGATATATTTAATAAACAATTAAACAAAACTAAAAAGTATAAATTTGTAATATTAAAAACAATTAATTTAAACTTTTCAATATTTTAAATAAAGATGGATTAAGTATTAATATTTAGAAAATCAATTAAATAAGAAATATAAACATATTTTCTACTTTTATTGAATAGAAATAAAATTTTAATAGAAATTACTAGAAGAAAGTTAAATGAAATGAAGCATTTGGTAGGTATTGTAACAATAATAAATGAAGAATATTAAGAATCAAAAACCAAACCAAATGTTTGGATTTTAAAATTCTAAACATTTTATAACTCATACTAACATACCTATCGTTCTTCATCAAGTAATTAAAATTAATAACTCATGTTCGTTTCGTGCAAACTTAATTTGGTGACTTAGGCTTTTCAATGTAGGGATATCTAATCATAAACTTTCATTAAATAATTGGTACAAACACAGCATCACATGGATCAAAGCCCAAGAAAAGGAAATCAACTTTATATATTAGATTTCCAATTATGTCTGGACGTAGCGAACCCTATTTCAAGAACGGACCAGAGTTCTGATAAAGGATAAGGATCAATGGCGAGTTTGCGTAAGGTACTAATCATGCGTGATTAGAGTTGGTTTCTATCTCCTGATTAGGACACAATACTGCTCAAAAATGGGATTCAATCGTAATTGTCATTTAGTTGATAGTCTTGAATCTCTTGATCATAGAAACATTATGTTCTGTAGCAGTGCATATAAGGTTTCTCCAAGTGATCTATATAGAGAGAGAGAGACAGAGAGATGGTGATCAGGTCTCGTGGGAAAGGGAACTTGCTTCCATGCAAATATGCCCTTAGTTGTCAAAACAATAATAAACAATTTAATCAATCCAATCAATATGGGATAATTATTCCTTCAGAATTCTCATTCTAATTTTATACTATCACTTTGGAATTTGCAAATTGACATACTTCACAGAAACCATCCAATTCCTTCACATAACCCTATATTACCTCCTTAAAGAAACAGAAAAACGACATCCTTTGCCCATGTGCACTCTCTGCCACTACCCATCATAAACTTCTTTCAGACCTAGCAATCCCCAACTGACCTATGCAACTCATATTAATCTTGATGAAGACAAAACCCTCCAACCAATCCGCATTAAACCATTCTTTCACAAATGTAGAACTTGGCAGAGGCCAAGGCGTATACTCTTCTCACCTCTGTACACTATAGTCTACCATTTCTGTCACATGCAAGCATCGGAGATACCAACATCCACTAGAAAAAGAAGACCTTAAATATACTTGTATCTTAAACTGTGGAGGAAACTAATTGTTGGGTGAGACTTCACTTCCTTCTATGTGATACCTCCTTTTCACTTGCATTGGAAGCACATTAAAGTTCAAAGAAAGCTCTATCAGATGCCTATTAATAGAATCTTGAAATTGTCACTCATCATTTACTACTTGAACCATTAGTTCTAAATTGACTTGGATCTCTCATTTGAGCATGTGTCACACCCACTATTAGGGCTTTCACTAGAAAGCCATACTCTCTTCTCTCTTCACGCCTCCATTTTGTTTCTTTTTCACAATCTTTGACAATTAATCATATTTAATTATCTAGCTTTTAGGGTTTATTAATATACTATTGAGAGAGTGTACAACTAATTTGTATGCACAGAAGAAGAAAACAAAGATGTGTAGATAGCGCCTACGGGACAATATTCTCTTCTCAATTAAATAAAAGCCTATTGTAACGTAATAGAGAATAATTAAATGGGGTGATTCCCAGAGTTGGTAGCAACTTTTTGGAGGGATTATGAACAATAAACGCAGAAAAGTGGCAGCGGAGAACACGAGCAAATGGACTTATGCGAGAAAGATATTGGAACTACAACAGATCTGATCATGATGATGGTAATAGTACAAAGAAAAAGGGAATCCATGTTGTGATGCATCTGACTTATGTGTGCTTTTGAAAAACAATCTGTGTGTGTTTTATGGGATAGTTTAAGTTGTGTTTCTGATAGGATGTCAGTGAGGTACTGAATGGGAAAACGTGCCTCTCTCTATCCCATGCTGTTGCTAATCAGTTCCTTTGTCTGTTCACTCCAACTTATACTCTAAAATCTCTTCATGTAGACGTCTATCTTAAGCTCACATCATCGATCTCTCTCTCTCTCTCTCAACCCGTGAGATACACAAGCAGACATTCCATATTAGGTTTTCTTCTGAACGTGCAGGATGCAGCAGTTAATTAATGTAGAAACTTTTTCACTTGAAGACATAGGTCCTGATATTCTTCCTTGAAACCCTAAACTAAGATTGATCATTCTAGTGTCAAGTCAAATACGTGAAATTCCTCTGCTAAAATAGATTAAAAATAAAAAACATAGAAGAACGAGTTAGCTCTCACAAGGATGAAACTACAAAAAAAATGAGACCGAACTGAACTTAGAGTCATAGAAATTATCTGATTCCATCCTTAGAATTTTCATGTTTTAACTTTGATAGTGCTTGCCGGAATCAACAATGACTATGTTATCTGTACGACAAACTTTCAAGATAGATGAGTTCCATTGTTTTCTGTCACTTGATATAAAGAGATCCAAACTCAAAGCCAGAGGCCTCAGGCCCTAACTCAAGAGTCTAGATTCAAGAAGGAAAATGAAAGCCAAGAAGAAATCATAATATAAGCAATAAAATGAAGAAGAAACTAGAAACAGTAATACATCCTTTTAATTTGGCTAGTTCTTCAACTACTTTACCTTACGAGTGTCACCAAGCCTGAGTTCAAGATCCAATTCTTCAATGGAGCAAGGGCTAAGTTTAACCTCAGATTGGATGCTGCTGTGTTTATCAACTGAATTTGACTTCAAGAAGAAAGGTAATGATGATTCATCTATTCTTCTTCTCTTGCAACCGATAGCTTCCTCCTCTCCATTTGAATTTGTTGGACGAGTTCGTCGAACAACCAAATTCAAGCTCACGGACAAATCAGTTTTCACAAAATCTAGTTTAGCACTACATCCTGATTCTACAATCCTGGAATGCTTGTCTCCATCACTATGCGGATCAGAGACATGGTTATACAGATCCTCTGGTGGGTTTTGACGCGACAAAGAGGACCACTTAGTGGACCTTCTCTGGTCTTTCTCAATAATAGATGCAGAAGACAAGGGAAAAAGTGATTTCTCGCGGCAGTTTTCTTGAGTAGGTGTTGATGAAACCCTAGATGGAGAAGATGGAGATGGAATAGCACCAGGGTCATAACTAGGGTTAGGGCTATAAACCAAGGTATACATCTGTGGTGGGTATTGGAAACCCAAAGATGTGTAAGGATTTGGAAGGTGATTCGGATGTTCATGATGAAGAATTTCACTGTGTGGATTTGGAGACTGCTTTAGTCTAGCTCTATCCCTCCTGTGCACATTCATGTGTCCACCTAGAGCTTGAGCTGACCTGAATTCTCTTCTACAAAAGCTGCAAGAATAGGATCTTGGAGGCCATATAGAACCTCCAAGTGGACCTGCTGCATCTTCTGCAAAAGCTTGCTCTTCCCAGGAATCATCATATGAAGGCTTGATAGATTCTTGAAGATTAGATCTCAAAGTGTGCTTTTGCCGAGTCCACATCCAAAGTGGAGATTTCTCCATAGCGACTGTCTCCGGGCCGGAATCAACTAATCACTTCTTCCCCGCTGTTTCAAGTTTCAATATGGTGTAGGAGAACAGGATTATAAAGAAACATAAAGAAGGAGAAAACCGTTGATGACTAAAGAGGAGAAAACTGTAGATGATGGTGTTCCTAGAGAAGTTGCTTGGAAGGTGATGAATTGATGGCTACACAGTGTAACCACTTCCTTTGGTTTTTCTGGTCGGTTTCCTATACGGTCCACCACTTAGACTAGTAATCTTCATTTTATTCTTTTCGACTGAATTTTCCTTGGGAAGAGGGAACGATGATATAGTAAATCATTCTTGTGGGTCCAATACACTGTTGCTTGTGAGGTGTACTAGTGTTTGCACTTTGCAGGCAAACTGAGATCGCTTCTGACTGAAATCTCCTTGTAGAGGCATGAGATCCTCTGTTACTTTTATTCATTTACAACTTACAAGCCTGTGCTATTGTTAATTATCCACGAATTTCACTGGGATCCACTGAAATTTGTGGATAAAACATAAAAGTAACAGAGAATGTGATCCCTCGTAGAGGTTCAGGAAAATAGGTCAATAATCAGGCTTTATCAATATCAACATTTAAACTTTTTGAAGGGAATCAACAATTAAAACTTTCCTCAGGCGAGTTTGGTTTAGCTTTAATTACTAAAGCTTTTATCAGTAGAGCTTTTTTAAGAAGAGTTTTTTTTAAAAGTCAGTTGACTTTTGACTGTTTGACCTTTAAAAAAGCTATTTCTACTGTAAAAGTACTTTTAAAATTTTCAGCCAAACACTATTTTTTTCTTAAAATGACTTTTGCAATGAAAAAAAAGTGCTTTTGGAACTTCCAAAAGTCGAACCAAACAGGTACTTAATAGAAAAATTATTTTTAAAATGATAATTAGGCTTCATGCTACCCTTAACTCACTCCCCTTGTAGCCTTTTATGTCCTTAAAACTGAGAACCTATCTCTAATTTTCACCTCTTAAATCTAAGTTTTAATTTGAGGAACATGATTTACATTATAGTTACGATCGATCGATTGCGATACCAAGGAAAATGTGTGAGGTAACACCAACTAAATGTGTATTGTCAATGTGGTTATGTTTGTCAAAGCCTATACTTCTAGTTAAATGTAACTACATAAGCATTTTGACAAAGAAACTTTTAAACATGCTTAGTTTTTAATAGTTATCACGCTTCGAAAATAAGTTTAACAATGGCAACAACATGGGTGAAGTCGGAAACGTTACTACAGGGAAACAGTTTAATCGTCAATCTTGACTTAAATAATTAAATTGACTAGAAAATTATAAAGTAAACATTTCTAGAGTAAAATATAATAGCTTAAGTTTACTCTCATCTTTCACCTTAGTTTCTTTACAAAACAGTAATAACATTTACATCATATTTTTTTTATAAAAACTAATTTTTAGTGATAAGAACAATATTTTCTTATTTGGGTATTTTCTGTAATCATATATTAATTGATACAGTGCACACAGTTAATTAATGAAGCTCACTGCTATACCTGCATAGTTAATTAGATGTCTTTTGTGTCACGACGATCTCACTAACTTTTAAAAAATTGGATTGAAAATTAAACCAATAAAATAAAAAATAAAGTTTAAACGATCATAAAATTAACATAAAATAAAAGTTAAATCAAATTGAAAATTTTAAAATAGGATTAGAAAGAAGAGTATCATTACTTATTGAAAAAGTAAAGTTTAATTGAAGAATAAGAGTATTAAATAAAAGTTAAGTAATGTAAAAAATCAAATAATTAATTTTAATTTATAAAAATCAGTTAATTTGTAAAAATTAATCGTTTGATTAATAAATTGATTGGTTTTTAATAATAATAATAATAATAAATCAAATAAAAACTAATTGGTTTAAAATTTTTATGATTGAACTGATTAATCAAATTTGATTTTTTAATTATTAAATCTAATCATATGGTGGGAACGGATCAAGAACAATCAAAACTTGTACTTTATTGCAAAACATATATGTATATCTTACTTAATTTCTCTTCTCATAAGCACATGATTCGTTCAAATTACAGAGGAGACTAATTACGAATTGTTTACATTATCATGATGCCTATTTCAATAGAGGCATCGACTGCTTCCATATTCTGCATCAAATGATCCAATCCTTGAACTTGGCGATGAATCCCATCTTAGCATACCCTGTCTGCGAAAGCATCCAAATGTTCTCTTTTACTTATAGTTAGAGGAAAGAAACTAAGATAGGGTGGAGAAATGCTGCTGAGATGGACAAACTTTCTTTTGTAAGCATTATAATAGTGTATAAATAAATCAAGTGCTCTTGCAAAAGCAAAGCAAAAGAGATATATATGTGCAACTAAACTAAGGTACCATGAAAAGTATCAATACATTTGTCCAATCTTCAGGCCAAGTTCAAACATGACAAAGAAAAAAACAAAAAAGGTGGCAGCTTCAAAAAATAGCAATAACATGAAACAGAATCTCTAGGAAAAGCAAGCAATTCAATATAGTAGAGGAATTAGGAGCAAAGCATCAAACAATTTTAGAGGCGGGTCAACACAGAAAAAGGGGGCAAACGCCAATCTTGAGGAAGCCAAGATTTTATCCTCCGTAGATAGTCATTTAAACGAGGAAGTTTTGATAGAGATTAGCACTTATTCTCAAACAGTAACAACCCCATTAAAATAAGAAGGTTACTAACATTTCAGGTGAATCATAAGATAACTCGGACGACTGTTTTTCACCTTCTCTGGTCAATTCTATTTGCTATCAGTTTAGGCCCTGTTTGTTTTCATTTTTTTTT
Organism: Erythroxylum roigii; assembly: GCA_027576455.1. NCBI lineage: Eukaryota > Viridiplantae > Streptophyta > Magnoliopsida > Malpighiales > Erythroxylaceae > Erythroxylum > Erythroxylum roigii. The sequence goes on from JANZXV010000004.1 coordinate 26,319,026, forward strand.
CTGTTTTCAGTTGTGGTTTTTATAAAAAATAAAACTTTAGATTAAAACATGTTTGGTTTGTATAGTTGCGTTGCCTTGTTTTTAAAAATAAAAAAACAACAACCAAAATAAGAAAACCAAAAAAATACGTTTTCCTAATATTTTACAACAGTTTTCTTCTTGATCTCCTCACTATCGACTCCACTGTCACCGGTCGCCCCTCTCCGCCAACCTTCCTCACAGTCTGTGGAATTTCGTCTCTCACCGCCCTACTCACCGTCACTGCCGGCGCCCGTAAAGAATTAACCTCTTTTATAAACCCAACAACCAGTCTTTGTTTCTGCAAGACCGTAAAGAATTAAGAAATTACCATGGGTATGGTCTCACTACTAACAACTTCCTCTTTAGCGCCACTTCTATGTACCCTTGCCCTCACTCTGACTTCGTCCACTTTCTCCGATGACACGCAGACGGCATACGAAGTTCTCCAGGACTACGACTTCCCAGTCGGTATCATCCCAAAAGGGGTGACTGGTTACAAGCTTAACAAAGAAACTGGCGAGTTCTCTGCCTATTTGAGCCAAACTTGCAAGTTTCCCATTGAGTCGTACGAGCTGGAGTACAAATCTACTATTACGGGTGTGAGACAAGATCACGAATTTGCAGGGCGTTCAGGTTAAGGTTCTGTTTTTTTGGCTTAATATCGTGGAAGTTGTGCGTGATGGTAACGAGCTTCAGTTCTCCGTTGGGCTTCTTTCAGCAAACTTCCCGATTGAGAACTTCGTGGAGTGTGCGATGTGTGGTGTGCAGTGTGCGGTGGACCTCAGTTGCGACAGTGACAACTATAGTGGGTGGTGGCGTCTTCGGGTGGCATGGAGGAAGGTTGTAGATGAACTGATGAAGATGGTGAGGCAAGACCATGAAAGAGGAGGAGAGGAGGAGCCGAGGGAGGACGAGGCTGAGGCGGCGTCGACGGTGAGTGCGGCGGGTGAGAGAGAGAAGAGAGGTGAGAGGATCGCAATAGGGGCTGGTTTTAGGGTTAGAAATTTTTAAATTTGCAAATTGGTCCCCATTTTTTCCTTTTTTATGAAACCATCTAGAATTATTCGGTACTGACCGAAAATAGCTGGTACCGACCGAAATTTTTGTCGCACATGGGGACAGTTGAACTGGGTTGCATGTCACTGCCATTAATGTCTAATTTTTTAATAATATTTGATTTACATATATTTAATTTTAATTATAATGATAATTAATTAATTTAAAAATATAATGTATTATATTATAATTATTATACATAATAGTACAATTATAAAAAAATAGAAACATGATAATAACAACAAACATATTTTTGTTTTCACTTTTTTAAAAAAATTTACAACCAAACAGGTTTTTGTTTTCAATTTTTATATTATAAATCTTAACCAAACGTGTTTTCGTTTTTTTAAAGAAAAAAACAGAAACATAAAACATAAAACAGAAACCAAAAATAAAAAAAAACAACAAAAAAATAGAAGTGGAACCAAACGGCCCCTAAAATTATAGTATTTTTTGTAGTAGTACAAGAAGTCGTGTAAGTTAGACAATTCTTGGTTAATTTGGGAATAACTTAAAGTGACTTAAACCTATCATATATGAGTGAGAGATAATAATAGAAGAACATATTATCATAAGTGAGTGTGAGATAACAATAGAAGAACACGTCTAATAAATTTAAGGTGCAACTTTTGAAATTTCAACTCCTAAAGATGAGTTGATAATTAATTGATTAATTCAAAAGGTTGATGATAATGATCTAATTCGAATAGAATAAAAATACTTCTAAATTAAAAAAAAAAGTCTACATGCAATCTTGAAAGAAATAATTCCAAAACAACATTAAAAATATGTATATACATGTTAGCAAGTTAAACAGAAAGATTAGTGATTAGTGATCAGTTAGCCACGTTTTAACTCAATACTTCTTCAGACGTCTAAACAGCTAAATGATGTTTGCATCATCCACCACCTTTTTTCCGTAATGATAAAAAGAAAGACTACTTAATTTAAAATAAGAATTAGCATAACAGTAAAGAAAAGATGCTCGTTTTCATTTGAATGGACAGAGTCAGAGACCCTGTTGGGAATTAGTAATTACCATCAACATCAGTCGAAATCATACATGCATTTTCTTTGCTTTGTTAGTTGAAAATTTGACAATTCCTGAACAATTCTCGAATGACAATTAATTAGAGCAAGTGCTTGTCCTAAAATAGGTCCTGCGGAGCAGATGAAGCAGACCCAGACCCAATAATCAGGTCAGGGGCATTGGGTGTGATTCTTGGCATTCATTCTATCAAGTGGTGTTGTGGTCCATGTCCAAAGAGAAGAGTAAGAGTAGTTTGTTTCTTGCGGGAGTGGTCTTGTGGTCCAGCAAAGGAAAGTAGGAGTAGTTATCCTTGAGTTTAATTGAAAAGTAGCTGTAGCTGTAGCTGTAGCTGTAGCTGTTTTGTTTTGTCTGCGATTAAAAGTAAAGCGTAATCAACACGCACTAACCAACACTGACGAGATGATGAAGCCAGCCATCAGTCTTGTATTATTTATTCTTCGCTCCAGAACAGATTGCATGTATCATACATACATAATTGACATTCCCACGAGTGCGCCTTGACAGGTATAAAAATATCTCATTATTATTACAGGATAAGCCCATCACATCGTTTCGTTTCGTTTCGTTTCCTTTGGTTTGTGGGGCAAAAGACATTATCTGTCACGCGTAGCGTAACTCAATTAATTAATTATAAAGTCTGTCTGGGTGTTTTCTTGCCAATTCAATACATATATCAAATCATGCATCTCTCTCTCTGTTGTATGTATGTAAAAGTGTTTCTTTTTTCTGTTCTTTCACAATATCTCTTGGCTTGGCTCGGCTCCTGGGTCTCCATGATAAAAGCAAAGCAATTCTTTCATATCCCTCTCCTCATTTTACTTTCCTGCCATTGCCAACCTGTTGTTTGTTTGTTTGTATCGCATGACGTGACTTCAATGAAATGATTCTTTTCTTCCCCGTTAGTCTTATTATTTTTCCGTGCTTTGCGAAACTAAGTTATTTGGTAAACCCAGCTTAGCTTACCTTACCCACTTCATTCATGCATATGAACCCAACCCTCACTTAAATAATATTACAATTTTTTAAAACACATATTAATCTTATTCCAATATGTACCATTTTATTAACCGACAAATTAATGCGTAAGAGTATGTAAATACACAATTTGAAGAATCTAATATTTTTAAAGAAATGCATGAGAACTAATTGGAAAATAGGATGTCGCTATCCACACTTTCATGGTCTCGTCGTTATTCACAAAAAACGTGAGTTATGTACAAGCAATTCTGACTCGATCGAACTTGTCTTTATACCCTACAGCCCTGCAAATTGAACGTCAACGTTTCACATGTTAGTATTAAACCATGAAGCTTGTGTGAAAAAAAAAATAAGTGCCATAACAAGTGAAGCTTGGCAATTTTATTTATCACCTAGGCGAGGCCGTACTTAAACCTTTCTCTGTTGACATCTGGTGCGTAGGTATCGTATAGAAACCAAAAGCCCAGCTCAAGACAAAATCATAAAAATTAGTTTTCAATTTTTTTTTAAAATATTTATTATTCCGATGAAATAAATTTTTAGATATTGAATATTTAATTCTAAATACTTGGATATTAAAATTTTAAAGCAAACTATTTACATTTATTTGACTCTTTTGATATTGGACCCACCAATTAGTATAAAATTTTCACATTTTAATTGAGGTCATCAAGAGTTTAATCATTTAATTGAAGAAAGAAGTGTGTGGGGACCCATAGGATGGAGACAATCCCGCGAATTGGACGTTCTATTCTATAGAAAAAGGTATCAGCTACCCTATGAAATTGAAGCCTACTGCCTACCTCGTCCCACTGCCTGCTAGACTAGACCTTTTGGTTTCTAATTTAATTTTCCTCACTGAACTTGCCAACTCCACACGCGTACCCTCAACAACCTTATGCAAAGCGCAAATTACTGCTTCGGCTACCTCCGCTCTAGTGTTTTTACATAACTTAACTTCCGATGTTATGAATATTGTATCGGCTTCAGTGTCGGATTGAATTCTAGAATGAAACTGTGCCGATACCGATTAGTATCGGATATTATTTTAATTTTTTTTAAATTTATGAAATAGTTCCTAAAATTTTTAAAAATTATAAAATAGTCCATATTTGTATATTATACAGTTGTACTGTATACTTTACTTGTTTACTGTTTACATCAACAAGTAAAGTGTTAATTGTGGTTATTATTTATATTTAATTGTGGTTATTATTTATATTAATTGTGGTTATTATTTATATTTAAATATTTTACATATAAATAATAACCACAATTAATATAAATAAAGACAATTATCATCATACAATTATAAAATTA